>SAYR01022427.1:973520-997801 GCA_004382745.1 Argopecten irradians irradians | reverse complement strand
CGTTTTGTTCAGAATGATTTAGACTTTTTATATGTAGAGTCTCAGATTGCTAACTTTGTAAGTTATTTCACTAGGACGAATTAAACAGAAACCAGTGATCAAAATGTCGATTTTTGCCTGTTTGACCAAAAAAATATCACCTTTAAAGAATTTTCATAGCTGACACGATTATTTCAATCGATAGATCACGCTGAGATTAACTTACATTGAAATTTTTAACAAAATTTATAACATAGTTTCCTTATTACCCAAATCGCGAAAATAAGCGGGTTGATAGGTTTATTTAGCCGTGTTAACATTTCGTTCCAGAACGAAAACTCTGTCATAACAGAGTTGTCGTTCTTCCTCTTCATTTCATATGGAAACATTCCAATGTCACTCCAATTAATAAAGGCAAAGGTCTACGATCTGATCCATCAAATTTTCGACCAATCTCTGTAACCTCTATTTTTAGCAAAATACTAGAAAAGATTGTTTTCAAATACATGTTTAATTTTCTTTCAGAGAATAATATCATTTCCAAAAATCAATCTGGGTTTTTACCTAAAGATTCAACTACTTTTCAATTATTGAATATATATGATACAATTGTTAAACATATGGATAAGGGTAAAGAAGTAAGAATGGTTTTCTGTGATATTAGTAAAGCATTTGACCGCGTTTGGCATGATGGTCTTATATATAAATTAAAAAAATATGGTATTAGCGGAAACATGATTAAGTGGTTTTCATCGTACTTATGTAATAGGATGCAGAGAGTGGTCGTTGATGGATTCAGATCTTCTTGGAAAACGCTTGGGGAATTGCTTTTAATCCAGATGAAACAATAGCTGTTCTATATTCAAGGCGGACTGACTCCCAGGCTTTACATCCTGACCTAGTCTTTAATAACCGTACAATAGTGAATGTAGCTAACCACAAACATCTTGGTCTCTTCTTTAATTCTATGGCTAATTGGTCGAATCATGTCAATTTCATTTATGAAAAAGCATATAAAAAGATAAATATACTCAGAAAGTTAAAATACAAAATAGATAGAAAGTCTTTAACAACTATATATACTTCTTTTATCCGACCTATTCTTGAATATGCTAGTATCGTGTGGTCAAATTGTACCCAGGCAGAATGTGACCTCTTGGAGTCAATCCAGCTTGAAGCAATACGTATAATTACAGGTTTAAGAAAGGGGACTAGTCATAATACATTATATAATGGAATTGGTATTGTACCTCTCATTAAAAGAAGACATCTTCATCAAAATATCATTTTTTATAATATCTTCAACAATAACTGTCCCAACCATATAAAAGACCGACTACAACCATTCATTAACACCAGTACTGCCTATACTTTTCGCCATACTAGATTGTTTAATATTCCAACCTCCAGAACTCAAATATACAATAATAGCTTTTTTCCGTCTTTAATGTCAGAATGGAACTCTCCGTCCTGTCCGTTTCCCTCTATGTCATCCATACGTGCAATAAAAAAGGAATGTTTACAATCTGGTATTACCGATAATTTTCCAATATGTTCGGAAGCATTTAAATATTCTGGCGAGAGGCAAACAAATATTACATTGTGCCAATTAAGAAATTCCGCTAGTAATCTAAACTCTGATTTATTTAACTCCCATTTAACCGACAGTCCTGCCTGCCTGTGTGGTTTTCCAATTGAAGATTCCTATCATTATTTCCTTTATTGCCCTCTCTATAATAATCAAAGAACTCGCTTGTGTAATTCTAATCTTGCACTAGATATCAACATTCCTCATTCTATCGACACTTACCTCTATGGATATAATCGCCAATATTTTAATTCAAATGATAAACTATTGAAAATTATACATGAATACATTAGAGATACCAGACGTTTTGTATGAGATGTCATTGACACTGAGAACATTTAATTCTATTCATTAAGATATTGTGAACATTTATTAAATATGCTTTTCCACCAACGAATGCTATTTTCTCTCCATCAAATACATGAGCAAAAGAATTGATGTTTTCTACAGAAAGTCTTAACTTCTTTTCTACTTCTAAATAAAAATATAAAATAATTTATTACATCCCGAGAAATGTCCATGCCACTGTGCCCTATATGGAACACATTCACCAAATGTATTGTAAATTACTTCAATAGATATATATTAACATGATTAAATGCTAATTATTGCTCAAATAATGAAATTCATTTATTCCTTGTTGGTGGTGGAGCATCTTTAAAATATTGTAAATATTGTGATACTCATCTGACAATAATTTCTTATGTTTTATTTTAAGCTTATGAGATTCTCCTAAATTATTTGTAATTTCTGTTAACGAGATGCTATTTCTATTGATGGATTGTTATTCATGTAGCTACCGGGGAGAGGGCTAATATAGGCATAGCCTGTTGCCCAATCCCAATTGTAATACTACAATGAAATATTCTGAAATGAAAAGAGAATTCCAACATGATACTGGGGTATTTCGTCTTTCAGAGTTGCACCTGATTCAAGTAACGACCAGTTTGCCAAGTAAAATCCTGCATCAAAAAGCAAAAAATGAAATGTCACATTTGTTTGCCCAATGACCCCGAAACAGAACCAAGACTACGTCAACAACAGCTGGTTTCGGAAGACGAGCAACGCACCGGAATAACTCGTGTGATGGCATCTGTGATTACTACTCACCCTTTTAATCATCTTTAAAAGATCTTGTTGTATTCCGTTTTTATGACATGTCCTTTCCGACACATATTTTTGCAATCTTAACCCCATTAAGCATATTGATTGCTTATTCCTGTTACTTCTGTCAACTAACACTGACCATGTAAGATATTTTACATCAATGTTATCTTATAATATCTTTCATATGCAAAATATTCAAAATCATCTGAAAAAAAAATCGTGTCCTTTCCGACATTTTACAATACACCTGATTATCAATGCATCCAGGTCCATATAAGTAAAATGGACCATCTATTTATCTTGCCAAGAGCTCTTTCATCATTTAATAGGTAATTTCTTACTGCCTTTGTATTTATATCTTGTTAATAATAAAAAGACGTTATTATGTAAAAATACTATTTTAATGAGAAAATGGTTTTTGACTATCTGCTGCAGAAAATTATTAATTAAATTGAAAATGAAGTGCAAAATATCACAAAAATTACTTAATATCTTCGTCTATACTTTAACATGGTTGACACCAAAGTTGACCCCCAGAGAGCTAAGGGGCTCGCATCACTCCTGCTTTAAATATGCATGATGGGGGTAGGTTTTTTATAAGCCACCACTTTTTATTAAGGAACATGTATTTTTTTACTAGTGTAAAATTTGTTTATGGCAATGTCAAGATAATGAGCAGTATTTGACTTATCGTTTGCCAAGCATGTGTCTGTTTTAACATAGCTATTTTTTGCATAGTGTAACTTCTAGAGATGATGGATTGTACCTCCAGCAAGAACGAAAAGATGATGGCACGTTTTGTAATTGATGTTTTGAAAGAGTGAAAGTATGAAATCAGCATGTCAGGCCTATTTTCTAAAATAATTCACTTTAGTATCAAAATTCAACTTTGTATGATGTTAACAACACCCCCATTGAGATATACAACTTTGATCCAATACTGAAAGGACGATTCCTCCCTTGTTTTGTATTTGGGCGAATTGTCCTGCTGGACTTAAAAGTGATCCGCACTGTAAGAAATAAATAAATCACACATCAGCCACTAATGCAAGTGTTTTACTATAAAAAAGAAACATTCAGGAAATCCACAAATTGCAATTGAGTCAACAAAACTTTGGGCCGGTCCAGATTTATCCGGGTAACAATTTCCCGTCGACCGGTTTACCATTCGCTTCCTCGAAAACAGCCTCAGTTTCAAATGTTTAATGTGTGTGTTGGGCAATACATGTGGATGTAAAATATGTAAAGAAATTTTAAAATTCTGTCAAGTGTGTGTCTGACAGGGGGAGGTAATCAATATTGGAATTTCATGAATATTTTGGTCAATTTTTGGTGCGGAATTCAACATAACTCACTAGAGGCAAATACTTACCCCGGTAAAATTGACCCCCCGGATAATTCACTACACTCCTCCCACCTTTATGATGAGGGATGCAGTCCCGGATCAACACTTCACCTGTAGGTACATTGGATGTCTGGGCTTTGCATGCAATGCCAGAAGCCACTGTAATGCTTTGCAAAGAGACTGGATAGCTCTTACCTTTTGTTGTGTCTTCTCCATAGCCAGAAATGGCTACTACATCCAGCACACTTATACTTATCAATGTCCAATGCGTCGGTGGCAGAGATGTTTACGCAGGAACCATGGTACCACTCATCACAATAGTCACATTGTATCATAAAGCGGCCATTGCATGGCTTTCGGCACACGCAGTACTCTTTTTTGTCGTCATGGTCCTCTACAACCTCATCATCGGTGGATCTAGTCTTGTATACCGTAATCCAAGCTGGCACTTTCCTATCGCGGCATGGCATCATCCGATCATGATTGGTGACAAAGACTGAATTCCGAAGCTTAACCCGATATAGATATGCAGACAGCTTCTTTACAATAATACCCGGGCCCTTCCAAGGAGAAGATAACTTCTTACATTTCCCCTTTACCACTGCTGTATCAAGGAGATACACAAGGTCACCTTCCGAGTATGCCTCTGCAATATCCTTAGGTCATAATACCTCTTCCTTTGTTTAAGGGTTATTTTAAGCTTCTCTCTTGCAACCTGATGTGCTTTTTTATGTTTTCCTGAAGACTCATTACATAGTCCTCCGTAGTCTCAGACTTCACTGATGGGTTGGGAAACATCAACTGTGCCGGCGTAGTTACCTCTCTCCCCAACATTAACATATTGGTGGTATAACCAGTCGACCGATTCACTGATGATCTGATAGCTCCAGCTATCTGCTGTAGATGTTCGTCCCACGTATTTTGCAATTTGCTAAGAAAGCAACGAACCACGTCCATCAGTGTCCTGTTAAATCTTTCCACCTGCCCATTCGATGAGGGTCGATAGGGCGTTGTCCGAGACTTATGAATATGTAGAGTCTTGCAGAGAGCTTCAAACAGCTTTCCTTCAAAATTCCGTCCTTAATCGGAGAATAGGTGGAGCGGATGGCCAAATCGTGAAAAAAATTCGTTAACGGCCGCTTTTGCTATTACCTCTGCCTTCTGGGACGGAAGAGGAATACATTCCACCCACTTGGTGAACTGATCCACCATCATCAGACAATGTTCATTCCCCCTAGGCGTTTTGGGTAGTGGACCCAAAAAGTCTATATGGACACACTCCATAGGCGCTCCTGCGTGGTGTTCAGTCATTGGAGTTCAGTCGCTAGTGTCCAATAGTATCAGTTCCTTATTAACCCAATAATATTTGCTTTCAGGCGAATCCATGAATAGCTCATTCTCCGAGGGTTCTGTACCATCCTTTAGAAATTTAAGAATGATTTGGAGTGTTTGGTCTTTCCCTTGTTCCAGTTCTACCTCTTTTATACTGAATCCCTAGCACTCTGGAATGTTACTCATTGTAGGACATAACTCTACAGGGCACACCAATACCCTTGGACCATCTCGAGCAAGTTCTATACAAAGATTTTACCCAGTTTCCCAAACCACAGAGTCCATAAGATCTGCAAATTCGGAAATCCCTGATCCCGCCTTTTCATCTACAGGCGACAAGTCCAGAAGACTTGAGTCACCTCTAGGATCCTGATCCATTTCCGGCAGTCGACTCAGAGAGTCCTGGCTACCACCTGAATCCTGTTTCTTCGGATGAATCTCATCCCTAGAGATTCCCATGGAAATATCCATCTTGGGAGCATGCTACCGTAAAGTATGGTTAAGATAACCAGCTACTTCCCTCTTCTGCATGTCATCCGTTTCGGGTAATGCATGCGAAGATAGCGTAACTGTATCATCCACCTCCCTGGCGAATTCGCCCCATTGACGATCAGCTTTCACACAGTACTTGCATCATCCGCATGGCAACTTGCCGGGTGTTACTCCGGCGATTAACGATGGACACGGTGTAAGCGTCTCCGGTAAACGGGATAGCGCGTCTGCGTTAACATGCTTTGCCCCTGCTCGATGTTTCACAATTATGTGGTATTGTGAGAGCTCCTCCATCCACCTTGCCAGCTGACCTTGTGGGTCCTTAAACCGCAACAACTAAGTTAAACTTGAGTGATCGGTCCGTACTGTGAATGGCCTTCCAAGCAAGTAGTACTTAAACTGTCTTGTGAAGCGCACAATGCTTAACAGTTCCTTCCTCGTTGTGCAATATTTTCTCTGCTCAGGTGTCAAAGAGAAACTGCCATACGCGATGACCTTCTCCACACCGTCTTGCACTTGGCTCAGCACTCCCCCAATAGCCAAATCTGATGCATCCGTGTCCAAGACGTACGGGTCCTCTCTATTAGGTAGTGCTAAAACCGGTGGTTCAGTTAACACCTTCTTTAACCCCTCAAATGACTTTTGTTGACTGGGTCCCCACTGGAACTTGTTCTTTCCTGTCAAGCCATAGAGTGGTTGGGCTACTTCGGCGAAGTCTTGGACAAATGTCCGATGGTAGTTTATAAACCCAAAAAATCGTTCTACATCCTTGGAACATACCGGAACTGGCCATTTCTTGACTGTCTGGATATATTTATCTCCCATGGCAATGTTGTTAGAACTAACCATCCTTCCCAGGAATTCAACTTCCGGCTGGAAGAAGACTCACTTCCTAGGCTTTCATCGGGTATCGACGAAACCGGATCAACGCTTCAGAAAGATTCTGTAAATGGTCCCCAAACGTAGTTCCTAGGACTAGAATATCATCCAAGAAGGCTAAAACTGTCTTCCAGGTTAACCCTCTCAGGATTAGGTTCACAACTCTTGAAAATGTTGCTGGCGCATTGGTTAATCCAAACCCCATCCTGACATGTTCAAACAATCCATATTTGGTCAGGAATGCTGTCTTTTTGCGATCAGGCTCGCTGATCTTGACTTGCCAGTATGCAGAGTTGGCATCCAGTTTGGAAAACCAGACACTTCCCGATAAAGTATCCAGGCAGTCCTCAACCAGGGGAAGAGTAAATATGTCCTTGACTGTAACCTCGGCATGCTTCAGTGATATAGCACTATAAAAAGGGCAACAGTTCCACTATACAAGAAGACACAACATGAATATACCGCAGTCTCCCGACACACGCACCTCGCACAACATACACGCAACACACCGCATACATGGGAGGCCGTCCTTACATGACCATAGCTGTTAATAGGACGTTAATTAATCAAACAAACAAACAAAAATCATTCAGAGCACGGTAGTCGACACACCATCTCTTTTCCTGATTAGTACGGGCGCTGATGCCCATTCCGATATGGACTCCTGAATAACTCCTGCATCTACCATTTTCTTAAGGTGAGCCTCCTCTTCATCAACAAAACATGCAAGTGTCCTCCTCATGCGTTGTTTGATGGGTTTCGCGTCTCCTGTATCGATCGTGTGTTCCATTACTGTAAAGCTGCCCAAGTCAAATTCATTCTTGGCAAAGGAGAATTTCAACTGTCCACTTTGTTGTTTGTCGAGGTGTTTTGAAGACTCCTCGAACAATTCCTTGAGGTGAGTGGGTACGTCAGTCACGCTTGCATCGTTTGTCAAGCCCTTGACCTGACAAGTGTTAAGGTAGACTGGATGGCCAGAAGCCTCATGAGTCTCCCTACCTTAATGGGTCGTGCATGAATCAGGAATATCACCTTCACTAAGAACGCTGTTGAACTCGAACGCATTGACCACCACCGTTCCCTTCTTCAAGGTTTGAAATGTCTCCCCTGGGTTAACGAAGCATATTATTGGCGCTGTGTTCCCCTTCCTTACAGTCCTTGGCATCACAACGCCTAAATTGTCCATTGGTTCTGTGATGTAGTCCTTCAATACAGCATCTACCTTACCAGACACGAACCACGGAGTTTGGTGGAACAACGACATTCCGCGTTAAAGTTACTCAGGCCACCACTGGTTTGTCCTCCTTGATTTTGGTATTCAATTGAACGCGTTCATCTTCCACTACAAGAGTGTCTGTTTTCATATCATGGACCGCGCCCCAGTGATGTAACAGATCATGTCCAAGGAACATTTCGTCATTGATCGGTGCCACATAAACTCGCTCCTTGAACACTGTTACCAATCTTCAGCCGAACTGGCTCGGTCTGGAATCCTTCCAATGCTGAGTCCTTGTCAGCCATATACATCAAAGTATGCTTTACTTTCTTAGGTTTCTTATTAAACTTCTTGTATATAGAAGAAGATAATATGGTAATCTCCGCCCCCGAATCCATGCGTGCTTGGATCTCCATATTACCTATAGTAATAGGTACGGATGAGGACCCTGCACCAATCTGATTAAAATACAGATCCTTATCATCACTACGTTTGATAAGAGGATCTGAGAAAATCCCATTAGGGGTCATGTCCATGTGACCTTTGGAAATGGCCAATCAAATTGCTACTTGCAAAATTTTGACAGTGAATTTCACGAAATAATTTGAAAAAACTGTCAAAATTATTTTCGTTTACGTAGTTATCTCGCCCAAATAGCACAATAGAGCTAATCGTATATGTATGTTAGGTCGAAATATCGTTTACAATGGATGTGACAAGGTGTAGAAAATGTATCTGATATGAAGACCACGTGGTACAAAGGTCATCTGGACGTGACCCCCTACGGGATATTGTCAGATACTTTATATAACGGAGTGGTTATAAGGATCTGTATTTTAATCAGATTGGACCCTGCACAGACCCTATACACTCCTAGTTCCTCCTGCTGTTCATCGCCCTCCATGGGGGATATCCTTGTCGTGCAAAGTATGGCCAGAAGCCGAGACAATACCTTCCATGGATTCCATCATCCCATCCTCCTTGGTATGGGGATCAGAAGAAACAACGTTTGTGCCGTTACTTACCTCAGAAGTGCCAGAAGCCTCAGTCTGAGAAGCTGGATGTTTCGACCCTTTGTTCGTTGGTCGCCCAGGGTTTAGGTCGACTTGCCTGGGCTCTTGGCGTTTAAAGTATCTTTCTTATCGCCATCGTCCATTTGAGATTTCCCCTTCTTTTTACAGAAGAAACAATCTATATCCTTCCGGCCTTGTCCTTTGTCTTTAGTGGACTTTGTTAGTTTAGACTCCACTTGGTCCAACCTCTTTTTCATCTCAGTTAGAGTCTTCTGGATTTCCTCCAGGGCCTTACTCTCAGCTGAGGATCCCACAGCATTTACCGCGAAGATATCATCTTTATCCTTCTTTTTCCTTTTTGCTGTCCACTGCCTGCGAGATATACTGGAAGTGTTTTACCCTATCTAGCGCCTGTCTAATGGAACGAGGGTTTTCCAAGCAAACATGCTTCCTTGTCCCAGCAGCCTTGGCAGAACTTGGTGATAACCTCCTTCTTACTATACTTCTCTGGAAGTCCTTTGATGGCTGGTGTAGCCATGGTTAAAACCCTGTCAGCCCAATCATCCAAGGATTCGTCTTGGCGCTGCTGTTTCTGAGTAAACTTCGCCTTTGAGGTCTCCGTTAACTCCATATTCCCGAAGCGACCTTCTAACATCATCATCATTTTACTGAAGGATGAGTCCTCACCCTCCTGTGAGACAGTGGTGAAAAAATCCAAGACCTTTCCCTCAATGCACCAGCAAAGGTAATCCCGATTTTCCTCCTTTGTCCACTTCAGTACAGACCGGTAACTTTTAAACTTTCTTCGGAATGACAGCCAGTTGGTTTTACCATTGAATGACAAATTCTTTGGCAATAACTTTGGATTTCCTCGAGACCCCTGTTTGGAATGTCTCCCCATATTCTGGTCTTCGACATCGCTGTCCTCAGAACACAACGAGTCATAATATGTCGTAGCCTGGTACTGACGACCCCTAGACTCCCTGTCTGATTCCGAAGAACTGGAGTCACGCTTTCTGTGACGTCCATATTTGTGACTCCGGTGTGAATGTTTCTGTTGTCGTTCAGGTGACGATGAAAAACTATCGCGTGATGATAAATGTTTATCCCTCCTTGTCTGGTCTTTAGGATGTACCAGGTTTACCGAGTCACGCTTAGATTCCTGCATTACAGATGATGACACCTGTAATGACTTTGTCCTCTGTTTTGACCTTGAACTTGAACGACTACTGGACTGTTTTTCATCTTGCCTGTCCAGCGTATTTCGTGCTTTAGGCCCAGAAGGCTCAAAAGCAGTTTGTTGAGACGGCCCTTTAACAGTGTGATCATGGCTAAGCCCAAAGGGCTCACTAGCACCCCGCTGTAATGGTTTGAGCTCAGTCTCTGAGTACTGTTGCTCGCTTAACCTAAGCTGATATTTATGGCGATCAATCAGCTGTTTTCGAGAGATGGGAGTCTTCGGGATATCCTTCGGAGAAATGCTATGTTGTTTATAGGATGCTAACTCCTGCTTCGCCAACCGCTTTTCCAAGTCTCGTACATATGAGCTGAAAAACTCTGAGCTCTCTGAACTTGAGGAACTTTCCGATTCATCTCGGACACTACTGGCGCGCGATGTTGGTGGCCTTGACCTTGTGTCCTTACTGTCCTGTTCCTGTTTAATTTGGACAGGACACCCCCTCTCTGACTCCCTCTCTATAGAGTATACTGGAACAACAGGCCATTCTCCAGAGTGAGATTTCAAACTAGATTGTTCCGTAGTCTCTGACGAAATGTCTTCTTCCTTTTGTTCTGAGGAGGCAAACTCTACCATATATGTTTGTGAAATAGTTGTGTCAGGTGGGCCAGAAGCCTCAAACCCTTCCCTCTGACGCTCATGTTTATGATCATCCATGTTCGACATGGGAGAAAAATCTACTGAGTTTATGAGCTCGATGTCCAGAGGTCTCCCCAATACATAGGCTAATATTTCAGGGGTAATAGGTCCCACACGTTCCCGTAAATCGACTAATGTCTGTGATTTTTGGAACCTATTCCTGATAAACACCTCGCCAACTCCGACACACTGGCCTGATTTATTTTTAACGACATGTTTATATCAAATATAACAACAAATCGATCGTCGCGGCAAAAATTGAAAAACAAAACACAACAATATTCGGTACAAATCCTGAAATAAACTTAACTAACAATACACAAACCGATTGTTATGAGATTTGGATGTCCTTACGTCCAATCCTTAGGATTTCCTTCGAATATTTAGTGTTGTCTAACACCGTGCGAGAATGACACTTGCCCGCGAAAACAAAACACACGTGGTGCAAAGTGTCAAACAACTGTCAGAGTCCTAAAACTTGAAAATACCAACGGAACCGTGATACACGTGAGTCCGTAGTCACTTCTGACACCATTGAAGTGTTTCCTCACACTCTGATGAGTTCTAGGTCAGGATGTACGAGTAATATTTACTTATTTGCCGCTGACAGTTGGCTCCAGTCATCTAGCCCGCTCTGATGAGTTCTAGGTCAGGATATACGGGTAATATTTACTTATTTACCGCTGACAGTTGGCTCCAGTCATCTAGCTCGCTTCACACACTGCGCACTGATCTCCTTCTCAAGTGCGTCTGTTGTTTTTTGAAGAAGCTTCCACAGTGTGTTCTTTTTCGTTTTTTTGCCACTTTCCTGAGGTCTTTCAGAAAGTCCTCACTTTGTTGAACAATGTTGAACAATAGGGCTTCCACATTCTGAAACTGTGGAAAATACAATTAAAACGAAACTTCCATAATTTCAGCAGTGCTCTCCCATTCAAATACATAGATTTATTCTGACAACATACATGTTAACATGAACAGGATTTTTTATAATTCTATAATAGTCAGCTCTTAGAAATTTACGGATTATTTTTTCAGTGTATAAATACTTTTGTGGCTGATTTTTCCAATGTGAATCGAGTTCATATTCCAATTGCTTAACTGTCCTAGACTGAACAACATTTGATGGGAGACTGTTCCAAGTGTTCACGACTCTCTGAGTAAACGAGTGTTTTCGTTTAAATAAATGCGCATTTGACAAGCTTAATAATCAGTATCTTTGATCAATACATACATGCTATATGCAAAGTTACATTTATGTCTTTAATACAAATTCTATGCACATCCTTAAACGCATATTACCTGCAAGCGACAATTAAAAGATGTATATCTAAAAGTAAAAACTGTACCAGTTTCTTCTGAACCCTCAAGATTCTCGAGTGCATTATCTTTATTACTGATGGTCCTATCATCAAGATCAGGCACAATCTGATTAAAATACAGATCCTTATAACCACTCCGTTATATAAAGGATCTGACAATATCCCATAGGGGGTCACGTCCAGATGAACTTTATACCACGCGGTCTTCATATCGGATACATTTTCTACACCTTGTCACATCCATTGTAAACGATATTTCGTCCCAACATACATATGTAGTAGGACTGAACCTACGTCCGCCTCATATACCCAGGTTCTGTTTGGGGTTCCGTATTGACAAATAAACAACACATTTAATGCAGTTAAAGAGTTTATTAACAAATATAATAAGGTTCACATGTACAGTGCTCACACACGGCAGGTCAGCCCGCGGCTTCGCATGTATAACATACACATACAGAAATGACACATTACAGGTAAGACACAGGGACAACACACCATCTCAACGATCAGCTAATACATAGCTACTAACGAGAATAAACACACACACACGTTCTACACATAGACAGCAGGATAGAAGGAAAGAGAGAGGAACGAGTCTGACATGCTTTTATCTCTCATCTTCTTTTCAACTTCTTTTCTTTCTTCTGCTTCCTCTCTGTGTTTATGTGTGTTAGGTGTGTGTGGTGATGAAAGTATGTCTGAATGTATGTATGTGTCTTTGAATGGATGCTCTTTTTGTATATATCCTTACAACTATTTATATGTTGTTTTTTTTCATTTGTCCCCAAATATTTTTCAAACTATTTTATATAGATATCTTCTATGGTCTTTTTTCTGTTTTTGTTTTTATCTTAAACCCAGTATGATTGAGAGAGAGTAAGTCACAGTGAGTAAGTTGAATTAGTAATGATCACTGAATTAAAAATGTTGGTGAGGGAGTATGTATGATTGCGTGTAATTATTATATATTTATTTACTGTATTGATGAAATGACACTTTGCTTGTAAGGGGTCAAGTGATTTACACAACCTTCCAATATAATCAGCTGACCAAAAACGGAATATCTGTTACGGAAATAAAATTTCTTCCTTCTCTAAAGGGGGTTTACTTCTCAAATGGGGTTCGGCTCAAATTCGGCACCGTTATTTCCAAAAAATGGACTATTTAACATTTTATAATTAAGCATTGAAGTCATTATTTTTTTTATTTTTTTTATATTTTTTTTTACATACATTTTTATTCAAGAAATGCACGTATTTTACGTATAGTATTTTACAAATAAATACATAACTTCAGCAAATTTGATTCTCTCATACTGACATTCAAATCATTCATACATATGTTTATTCTTGTAATAAATACATTATATTAATTATGATCATAATCTCTTAAATTAATAACTGTTGAAAATAAAGACAGATAATATTAGTACAAGTTAATGTCATGATTTCGTCAAATAAAACAAGGGAAATAACTCGTATACTTGTTTTGACGTAAGGATCTTTAGAGGGGAGAGAACTCACAATCAGAACGTCTCTATCATCAAGAGTCTGACTGAATGAGACTAAGTGACTAAAACAACATCCTGTAAGCTGCCACGTGTAGTGTATGTGGTATCTCGTGGCAATGTTAGACGTATTTCGGAGCACATGTTTGTCTTGAGAGGATTCAAATATGGGTTTCGGCTTGTTTTTTATTTATATGGTGAGTATTTTTCTTTTTTTATTACGTGTTATTAAACAATTACAATACTGTAACTGTTATTTCTGAATTTTTAAAACACATATTCGGATATTCCATGTGTTGCCTTATATTGATAAAGATTATGATATGACAAAATAACATATTCTTTACATATGTCTGTGTAATTCGGTTTATTGTTATTATTATTTTTTTTTTTAGGTTTGCTGTTTAGGGTGAAGTGGATAGGATTATTTCTATTAAGGTGACAGTGTTATGGATTTTCAAGTTTTGGATTTATTTGTCATGAGCATGCACCTTATAAGATGTCAGAGGTTGGATTAATACCCAGAAAAACACATACTGATTTCATTACATTTGAAAGAGGTAAATTTTTAAGTTTTTGAGTTCTGCAGACAAAGTGTACTTCTTGTCTGAGTAGCTGTTCAATATTTACATTTTTTGCTTACAATCACTTGTGTAATATGCCTTATAAATAAAAAAAGAAATGTATGTGAGTATGAAATTTATATTTTCATATTTCTCATAGTCTATTTTATAGCCCAGTACTATATTTTCTAATGTGATCATATTTTTACAGTATCCTAGTGTTCGAAACAATTCATTGATGCGAAGAATGAATGAGTTTATGTATTTACATCTAACAAAAAAGTGTTCATAATTTTCCTCAATCCCACAAAGAATACATAGCGGATTGTTTTTTATTTTCCATTTGCAAAGGAGTGAGTTATTGACCAAAATTCTATTGATAAGCTTCCATTTAAACACTTTTATTCTGTTATCATCAATTTTATTGAAAGTAAACTCGAGCGATTTTTCTAATTTGTGTTCTAAATCAGATTTACTAAGATGTATAAATGTTTTCTCCCAGGCTATGTATGCTATAGGCTGTTCAGAAGTCTTTTGAACCAATTTTCTATAAAGATTTTTATTTGTGATTTTTTCAATTGATAAACATTGTTTCGTATGATATAGCGATACTTTTAAATGTTCATGTTTATCATTGAAATCATATTTTGATATGTCTGAATTCTTTAATTTTTCCTGCCATGATTTTGGTATTGCCTTTTTAATCATATATATCTGTGATATCCAGTTGTGTTTATGTTGAAGTTTGTTCAAAATTCTGTTTTCATTAATACATCCTTCAATGTCTAGAATGTCTCTAATGGTAATAATGTCACTTTTTATCCAGTTGGTAAAGATAAGATATTTTCTGTCAAGTGTGATAAATTTATTTCCCCATATCACTTGTTTTCCAATATCTGTAACGGTTTTTGGATTTTTCATGTAACCACCACCTATATTCACCCAAGCATTTATTATATCTTGGTAAAATTTAGGTATATTTTTGAACATTTCTAAGCATTTTGTATTGGCTATGTTCATCGAGAAAATTAACATGTCTTTTCCAAATTGGTTTAGATAAAATTCAGGAATAACTTTCCATTGGTTTTCTTCATTGTTTTTTAATTTTTTAACCCATCCTACAAGTATAGTAGTGATATGAGATTTAAGATCTAAATTGTTTAGTCCTCCTTCATTGTGAGGTCTACATAGAGTTTTTCTTTTCACTTTTTCATTCTTACCTTCCCATATAAATTTATGGATAATACTTTCCACCTCTATTATAATATTTTTGGGAAACTTAGTACAGATAGGTTAACTAGGGTATAAGTAATGATTTAACAATTTGTATTCTTCCGATCATTGATAATTTCCTAATTTTCCAAATATTAATTAGTATTAATTTATTTTTTCGATTTTATTCTCCCAGTTGACTTGAGATGATTGGAAATTGTTAAGCCCAAAGTATACTCCTAATGCTTTTATAACACTTTGTGACCAATCTATATTTTCAAAGTCATCTTTTATTTGTATTTTATTGTTTCCTAACTTTAGACCTAGAGATTTTTTTCTATTAAGAATTAAGCCCGAGAGACTTCCAAATATTTCTATAAGATTCAGGGCAGTAGAGATATCAGTTTTAGATTTTAGAAATGTAAAATTGAGGGAAATAACAAACTCTGTCTTGATTCCTTCTGGTCTTTATTGGTAGCTTGTCGCACCAGAATATGGTATAAAGACCCTATAAACAGATTAATAAAAACTATTGTATAAACTGTAGACTCTTTGATCGTATAATATATACATCAAAACTACTCTACAACCAGAATAAATAATTATAGATAATTCACACATGTATCATTCAATTAATAAGAGTATCTGAATCAATTCATCTTAAAATATACTATAAATAAAACACCTACCTTTACAATGGGTCAAGGGTCTAATGAAAATACGTAGTAATCTAAATCACATCCGTCTGGTCGTAAGTCAAATCCCCTTTTTCTTTTCCCCGCCAAAAACAGGACAAAGACAATCACAATGACCACAAAACAGAAACGAGACAATACAAGGACACAACAATTGACTACGTCACACAGGTAAACTGGACACACGTACACAGGTATACACAACTAGTGACCAACGAAACGAATTAGTGAAAACCACCCTGTTACATCCTCCCCCTGCTAAGAAAATGACGTCCTCGTCACTTTAACTGCAGCAATTATTACAAAACAATAGTACTGTAATAACGAATGTAACCAATGCGATGAACACGATCATAAACTGTTATGTTTCTACATTAAATACTATAATACTCTATAGCTATATACAGAATAGAACATATATACAAATCTTATTTCCTTTTATGGCACATTTATCTATATCTCCTTAAAGCTACAGTAAATTACAAAACTCTTGATCAATCTAGTCAAGAATCATATACAAAAATACACGGTGGTGAAATACACCTTCAAATATGTGTAATAATATTAGATTCACCAGTACAATTGGTAAATAAAACATGGTTTAATCTGGTACATATAAAATTAAAACAATGATGCCAGATGCTACAATATAACATAATTATAGATATCTACATTTCACAAATGGTTTTGATTAGCACACTAAGAACATCTGGGGGTATACCTGAAAACACACCCTGCTTTGCTAGATTTTCCAGTAATCCTGACTTCAATTTCCAAGTTGATATATCAGTATTGATATTCTTCACTCCTCCCATCACGAAATCTCCCAATGTTTGCCACGTTGGTGGTCTCGATGATCGTGTGGATCGTCTGGGAAGAGGCACTGGACGCTCTGTGACCTGTTCCTCCTCTCTAAGAGTGTCTATGTCATCTGAATCACCTTCAGTTGGGATGACAACTGTGTCATCAGCATGACCTCCAGTAGCTGCAACCACTGACTCTGGAACATCTTGTATATTGGTATTATCTACTGGTCCTCCCTCCTCACTAGAGAACTGGTCGTCACCAGGCGGACCAGCGGCAAGTACAGGAGAGCCATGATCGTCATCCGGTTCCTGCACTGCCTTATCGCCTTCCTCATCAGCTGACTCCAAACTGCCAGCTGTACAAGGCACCAATACAACATCTTCATCCTCCATATCAGAGCTATCAGGATCTGCAAGGGTCGGTTCCGGTAATGATTCAAGAGGCTTGATCTCGTTGTGACCATCCTCCTTGGGATCTGTATCCTCACAAGGAATGTATCCTATAGGCAATAGGTTGTTTCTGTGCATCGTTCTAGTTCTTCCCTCGGTAGATTCAGGCTCTACAACAAATACTGGGATGTTAGAGTTTGGCTGGTTGATGACGGTATAGGCATTCTCCTCCCAAAGGTCTTCCAATTTATGCTTTCCATCGAATGCCAACTTTTTCACCAAAACTCTATCTCCAACTTTGACTGGGGATCCTCGAACCTTCAAATCATAATATGCCTTTTGTCTTCTCTTAGCCTTTAACAACATCTTTGATGCCAAGTCGTAGCTGAAGGTTAATCGTTCCCTGAGGTCCTTGGTGTATTCAGAAAGGGTTCTTCGTTAATAAGACCCCCCAAACCAAACACAATATCCAAGGGTAAACGAGGCTCCCTACCAAACATCAGGTACAACGGTGATACTTAGGTCGATTCATGGCGGGTGCAGTTATAAGCATGTACAAGTGGTGGGATATATGCTTTCCAGTTCTTCTTCTCCTCAGGCTTCAATGTCCGCAACATGCTAATGAGGGTACGGTTGAAACGTTCCGTAATTCCTTTCCCAATGGGGTGGTATGGTGTTGTATGAGACTTCTCCATCCCCAATAGATCACATAATTCAGCAATGACTTTCAAAGTTTGGCCCTTGATCTGAATGAATACGTCGTGGTATACCGTAGTGGACAATGAAATTGTTGATTCTAATGACAGAAAATCCATACAAACTAACTCTAGTGGATGAGATGTATGAATTCCGACCAAAGGTGCACGTTCATGTATAGACGACTTCGCTCTGATGCAACGTGAACAGTTATTAATCCATGCCTCCACATCCTTTGTCATGTCCGGCCAGAAAAATCTGTCTCTGAGGAGAGATAACACTCTGTCCCTTCCAGGATGTCCGATGTCATCATGGAGTCCTTTTAAAGCTTCCTGTCTATGTGAAGAGGGCACAACCAGCTGGTAGCTGTATACACCATCCCTATTGACTTCCTTGAACAAAACTCCACGACGCATGGTCAAACTGCTAGCAATCTTAAACATCTGAGAATTCTCCTTCGTCTTAGGGAAATCACGACGACTTGGTTGCTTGTATTTTGATATCAACTGTATCCAAGGTCGAAGTAATACATCTTGACGTTGAGCTTTTCTCCAATCTTTTGATGTCATTCTCTCTATGTCACCCACACAAGGATCATCTAGAACATCTGCAACCTGGGCAGGAGAACACAGACTTTCAATATGGGTATGTGGCGAAGTAATGGACTGCGTGCACAGCATCCATGGTGATGGGTAATCTTGAGAGTGCGTCTGCATCAGAGATGACTTTTCCTGGGCGATAGTAAATATCGAAGCCGAAAGCAGCCAACGCTGAGACCCATCGATGTCCTGTGGCATCCAGCTTCGCAGATGTTAACACATAGGTTAACAGGTGTTGTCTGTGAATACTGTGAAACGTTGTCCATATAGGTAGTCATTAAACTTCTCAGTCACTGCCCACTTTAGTGCCAAAAACTCGAGTTTATGGGTAGGATAATTCCGCTCAGACTTAGATAGTCCTCTACTGGCAAAGCTAATCACCCGAAGTTTCTCCTCCTGGCGTTGGTATAACACAGCTCCAAGCCCTTGCCAACACGCATCAGTATGTAGTTCAAACGGTAGGTTGGGCTGAGCATAACCAAGTACTGGTGGAGTGGATAGACACTTCTTCAACTTCTCAAAAGAATTCTTCTCAGCTTCATTCCATTTCCAAATAGAACTTGCTTCAGTCTTTGCCTTCTTTCCCTTAGTCTTAGTCTTGGCACATGCTGGTAATAGTTCATGCAATGGTCTGGCAATCTTAGCAAAGTCCCTGATAAACTTTCTATAATAACCAGCGAATCCCAAAAATGCACGAACTTTTTCTGTATTAGTGGGTTCAGGCCAATTAAGGACTTTCTCGATCTTACCAGGGTCAGGTGAAATTCCATCCTCCGAAATCATATGTCCCAGGTATACTGCTCTTCTTTGAAAAAACTTGCATTTCTTTGGAGATAACTTTAAACCACATTCTCTCAACTTCTGAAGTATCTTTTCTAGTCGACGAAGATGTTCCTCAAATGTGTCAGAGAAAATAGTCAAATCGTCCAAATATATTAGACAAATACTTAAATGAAGATCTCTAAGGCATTCTTCCATTAGTCGCTGGTAAGTGGCTGGTGAATTGGAAAGTCCAAACGGCATCCGAGTATATTCGTAGAAACCGAGGGGCCCGACTGTGAATGATGTACGCTCTTTATGATCTTCCTCCATCTCTATCTGGTGATATCCTGACTTCATATCCAACACCGTGAAGTACTTCGCACCACACAAACACTCCAAAATGTCATCTTTCTTGGGAGAGCATATGAGTCGCGTATAGTCCTCTTGTTAATCTCTCGAAAGTCAACGCACATCCGTAACTCCCCGTTCTTCTTTCTAGCTAGAACTATTGGCGAAGACCATGGACTATGTGATGGGCGAATAATTCCAATGTCCAGAAGAGTATGGCGATGATTCTTTACCTCTTCATACATGGATGGTGGTATTCTCCTGTGCCTCTGTTTGATAGGAGTTGAGTCATGCATATCTATCCTGTGTTTGACTGCGCTGGAAAATCCTATGTCCTTGTCGTTCTTAGAAAATATGTCCTGAAAAGACATGATGAGTTGTCTCCCCTTCTCAACCTCAGTCGACGAGAGAAAATCTTCATCTATCTCAATCTTTTCCATCAACTTCTCTATCTCCTCTGCCTCCTCAGTCTGTTCATTTTTATCCAAAATGGTGACTGGGGTGACTTCACAAAGTAAGGCTCGTGGTGACACAGATAAACACCTGCTGGAAGTGTTAGCAAGTTCAACTTCCATACTCCTATTCCCCTTATAGTGATAAGAAATCAATCCAAGCGTGATGTCGAGGCCATCTGATGTAATACAGTCTTTGGCTGGCTGGATTAAGGCACAAGTGGAATGATAAGGTAGTTCCCTGTCCAAATAAGACTTTATCTGCACCTGGGTGTTAGGCTTGACACTAATGACCTTATCCTCTGCACTGCGGAGAACTCCAAGCCGAAAACTCCTCCTATTCAATTCCTTTTCTCGAAGAGACAGGCACCTAAAAGCTAAAACCAAGGAGTAAACAAATCAGCACTCTGTAGAAATCGAACTCCAGTCCGCTTACAGCACTTGTCCATTAGTACAGTTAAAACATTTGTTCCTAATAAAACTGGCACTCTGGAATTGTAATCACTGACAGGTACAACTAACAGTATACAGTCCTGGGTACCACATAATCCTGGCAATTCAATGCTGACTTCAATATATCCATGATATGGTAGTGGCATACCATCCGCACATTCTACATTTAAAATACAATCAAGTGGCTGTGCAGGTATGTGACAAATGAGACTGATAAAATGTTTCTCCAACTGTAGACACTGTAGAACCTGTGTCAAGTAATGAAGTTATCTTATGTCCAGCAATAAGAATGTCTACTTCATTCGATGAACCAACAAGTTGAACACAATCCTGTGAATCATCCGGAGACTGCTGGAGGAACCCTATGGCCGTCCCCGTCCCATAGGTGCTTTTCCGTTTAAATGACGACTCCTGTTAGGGTATTGACCTCTGCGCTGATGATCCAGTCTCACCTTACAACCCAGTTGTAAATGTCCATATTGGCCATAACGCCAACACTGAGGTTCAGAACGGTCATCACCTTTTGATTCACCTCTAGACTCGTGCTCTCTTGTTTTATTCTTTTGTGGTGGCTGATACTTATACTTGTTCGGGTTCCTCTGTGTGGAATTCCGTGACTTCACTTCAGATGTAAGCTGTTTTACCATCCCCTCCAGTTTTTCTAACCGGCTCTCTTCAGATGTAGTACCACTTATCATCTTCGTAGTTGCTGTTTTAGTGCTGCTACTCATAGCCTTCTCCACCTTCAGTTCTGACTCTAATCTTCTCAATTTCACCTTCAACTCAATGTAGTCCTTTATCAGCTCATACTTAGTAGCAGATCTTTCCTTCAAGGGTGACTGAAGTCCCTTCCAAACACGGCTATGTAACATCTGGTTACGCTTCTTTCTTGGCAACATTTCACATCTGGAAACTTTCATAAGAATGTCCTCTAATCTGCAGCTCCATGATGCTACATCTTCTCCTTCCTCTTGGTGGGCACTAAAGAATTTAGCAAGTAATGCCTCCTGATCCTAAGCTATTCCATAATTAGTCTCCAGGTGAGTAAGTAAGTCGTTGATAGATGCTCGAGGTCCAAGTCGCATTGCTATCATTCCAGCATTCCGTAAAGAGCTCCTAATAACACGTAACACCACTTCCCTAGAAATAGAGGCGTCTCGTAGTAAACATTCCACATCATATTTCCACAACTCATATGGAATTTCTGCCTTTGACGTAGGATCTCCACTGAAGAATGGTAACCGAGGAGGCTGAATTATGATGTGTTCCTTAGTATGAGAAGATGAAGCTCCAGCATTTGGTTCCTGGACTGGCTCCATCTTAGGACGTGCTCCAGACGATGCTACATAATCAAACATCCATTGCTTAAAAGTCTCTGCTGAGTCAAACTGTGGAGTTATCTTCATCTCCTTGAAAACACTTGCCATCTTTTCCAACTGATCCTTCTCCATAGTGAAATAGAAAATGACAAAATCCAAAATGAAAATTCAACACAGCTGAAAACAAAAGCAATCAATATGAAAAAAAAAATAAAAAAAACAAGAATCAATTTTAGGAGTACCGTAACTAATAAATAAAATAATACTGAAATGCAAACAAAAATAAAGAAGTATAGTTCCTAAGTAAACAAAGAGAAAAACATGTAAAAGTATCCGCAAGAATCCAATGGTAATATTTATAAACACAGACCGACAGAAACAGTTACCTTTAAAGTAACACAACACTTGATAGGTAATGAAACTCAATGTAATTACAAGTGCAAGTACATGTCCATCTGTTGTATATAATATCTCACAAAGCAACAGATATGAAGATCAGGTTTCAACTCAGTATATAGAGTATAAGCAGACAAGAATAAACTACAAACAATAAATGATATGAATTAAAGACTCATTATCTACCCAGTACTAAGTGTGCTACCTACAATGTAAATAAATACCCGGTTAGTAAACATGTAAACACACAACTCAACCAACACTAAACACAAGACACAAAGAAATATTCAAAATATATGTAGCCAGGTGTTGTTTACATCATTTTAAATCATCGCGCCATTCGTCATTTAAATGTATGTAAGTGCACGTGCGGCACGGACCACTTGTCCACATTCTATCACCGGCCTCTCCCCACCGCACTCTCACTTCACCTCTCGACAGGAACGGACGTCCCTGTCGAGCTCAACCCCAGCTATCACCATTTTCACAAAGAGCCAAGAAGCCCTGGTAAGTATCTGTATGAAAGTGTTCATTAAACGTATTCATCATGTAAATATAATATGTCCATTTCTGTCCATTTATATCACCGTGTGAATGACGTGTGAGAGAACTTATACTTTTATACTTTATCTGCTTTGCAGGTCTTCGTACCAATTAATAAACATTTGTACCAAGAGACAGCGTCCCTTATTACTTTGGGGAACCCATGCTACAAATTGGCGCCCAACGTGGTTTGGTATTTTGAGGAAGACCAGGGCTGCGCCGACAAACCGGAGCAGGTGCCCGCCATGGCGGTGGATCCGCGATCCGTTTGGGAGGATCTGTGACCCGGAAGTGACCTTTGTGTTAGTGTGTGTTTACGTATCGTCCTGTTTCGACGCCAAGAATACGGCAGTTCGTTAGTGTTTGCATTGGTTGTATAACGTGTATCGTACCAAGTTTGGCTGAAGACAGACTGTACTTGTGACAGGATGACTTTGATATCGCCACGTGTGCTTGCGCATATGTGCATTTGATAATTGATGATTCGCGAGTGACTGTTGTTGGCATTGCTAACAAGTTATAGACATCAACTTTATTAAATAATTTGATTTTGTATGCTATTATGTATTCAATAATTATTCGTAAATCATATATAACTTTAAATTGATATAGTCATAGATTAATTATAAATTTTGACAGCATTTACACATTCAATCCTTTTTGTAACTGTTGTGATCCTCGAGTAAAATTGAAACTTCAGTAGGCCTAATTTCCAATTTGCACATTCTATTTGCTTAGTTAAACTTTAAATTGTCCTCGAGTTGTTTGGCTCAGCTTATGCATGTACTTTGTTATTATATGACCATGAAGTTGCATACACTGTCGGATGTGTGTGTGGGTTTTGTGAGTGATATTTCATGTATTTAATTGTTCTTGTTCGATTTTGCCAGGCTGGAGAGGCATTTAATCACCTGTCACTCGAGCACCGAATCACCATCAACCATTCATCATCTTCATCATTGACTCATCATCCACCACTTAAAGGTTACTTTGCATTCCATTGAGCATCTAATACCTGATTCATGCCACAAAGAACCCAAATGCAATGTATGATATCTGCATGATCCTGTTTCATTTTCATCATATTGTCCATATTTTTCATTGATTTGCACCCTGGCCTGCACTACTCTGGTAATTCTTGTATATTAATGTTGTAATTGTTTTGTTTATGTTGATAGTTGTCAATTGATATCTAATAACTAGTGTTATCAATAGGGGCGAGTATATTTTGTACCACTTTGTCATTTTTGGACCCTCAGGATAATTCTTAAAATGAGTTTTGAGTAAGTTGGAAGAAGTATTTAAAGATAAACCAATTGAATCCCCGCAACAGGTTATCTAGTTAGACCTATACTTGTAACTAGTAGTAAAATGGTTTTTTCTTTATTAAG
>SAYR01022427.1:848294-973495 GCA_004382745.1 Argopecten irradians irradians | reverse complement strand
GCAGAGAGAGATGATATATAATGTTCTGGTGTTAGACTGATGTGTAAGTATACCTCTGTGCTAAGCTGTAGTGTCCTATATAACATATACACTGGTGCTAAATGCTGTAGTGTCTATAAACATATACGCTGTGGTGGCTAGACCTGTGATGTCTATATACCCTTGTTTTAGACCTGTATTAAGCATCGTGTTTGATCTGTAGTGCCTGATATACCGGTAAGCCTGCGTGCTGATCTGTAGTGTGCTATTAACCCTGGTGCTAAGAGATGTTTTGTTCTATATACTCCCTGGGGTTAGACCTGTTGTGGTCTTATATAGCCTCTGGTGTTAGAGGTTGAAGTGTTATTATAACTGGTCGGTTAGACTGTAGTGGTCTAGCATAACCTGGTGTTAGAGGGCTGGTAGTGTTCTATATATCCCTGGTGCTAGAGGTTGTGTCTATATACCTTGGTGTTAGGGCTGTAGTGGTCTATAATAATCCTGGTATTAGACCTGTAGTTTCTATAATAACCCTGGTGCTGAGCTGTAGTGTTTTACTATAACCCTGGTGTTTAGAGCTGTAGTGTCCTATATACCCTGGTCGGTTAATGTAGTTTCTATATAACGCCTGGTGTTTAGGGCTGTATGTGGTCTATTACCCTGCTGTTAGACTGTTGTTTCTATATAACGCTGGTGCTAGAGGTGTAGTGTTTTATAGACCTGGTGTTAAGGCTGTAGTGTCTTATTATCCTGGTGCTAGAGTAGTTGTGTTATATACGCTGGTGTTAGGGTGTAGTGTACTATTAAACGGCCTGGTGTTAGAGCTGTAGGTGTCTATATAACCGCTGGTGTTAGAGCTGTAGTGTCCTATATACCCTGGGTCCTTAGAGAGCTGTGGTGTTTAATATAACCTGGTGTTAAGATCTGTCGTGTATATTCACCCTGGTTGTTAGAACCTGTTAGTTTTCTATTATAACCCTGGTTCTAGAGCTGTGTGGTCTATATACCCTGGTGTTAGAGTTGAAGTGGTCTATATAACCGCTGGTGTTAGAGCTGTAGTGTCTATATACGCTGGTGTTAGAGCTTGAGGCTGTCTATATATCCTGGTTTAGGAGCTGTACGTGTTCTATATATCCCTGGTGCTTAGAGTTGTTGTGGTCTATATAACCCTGGTGTTAGGGCTGTTGTGTCTATTATCGCGCCTGGTGTTAGACATGGTAGTGTCTATATAACCCTTGGTGTTAGGACCTTAGTTTCTATAATAACCTGGGTGCTAGAGCTGTAAGTGTTTATATAACCCTGGTGTTAGAGGCTGTTATTTGTCTATATATCCCTGGTGCTACGAGGTTGTTGGTGTCTATATTACCATGGTGTTAGGGCCTGTAGTGTTTCTATATACCCGGTGTTAGGGCTGTGTGTTCTATATACCCTCGGTGTTAGAGCTGAGGTTGTCTATATACCCTGGTTGTTAGGGCTGTAGTGTCTATATAACCTGGTGTTGGCTTGTAGTGTCTATATATACCGCTGACTCCTATAGCTGTAGTGTGCTATATACCTGGTGTTAAGAGCTGTAGTGTTCTATATACCCTCGGTTGTTAGAACCTGTAGTGTCTATATACCCTGATGTTAGACTGTTGTGACTATAATAACCTGATGTTGACCCTGTAGTGTCTATATATACCCTGGTGTTAGGTTGCTGTAGTTGTCTATATTACCATGTGTAGATGATAGTTGATTACCGTTGCTGTAGTGTTATATACCCCTGGTGTTAGAGGCTGTTAGTGTCTATATACCCTGGTGTTTAGAGCTGTAGTGTCTAATATACCTGGTGTTAGAGCTGTAAGTGTCTATATATCCACTGGTGTTTAAGAGCTGTAGTGTCTTCTATTAGTCCCTGGTGTTCAGAGCTGTGTGGGTTTCCTATATACCTCTGGTGTTAGATTGATGCGGTGTAATTGTAGTGTATATGTTATTACGCCTGGTGGTTAGAGGCTGTAAGTAGTCTAGTTATAACCCTGGGTGTTAGAGCTGTAGGTGTCTACATTACCCTGGTGTTGAGGAGCTGTAGTGTCTATATACCGCTGGTGATTAGAGCTTCTAAGTGGTCTATATACTCTGGGTTTAAGAGCTGTAGGTGTCCTATATAACCTGGTGGTTAGGAGCTGTAAGTGTCTATAATACTCCTGGTGTTAGAGCTGTAAGGTCTATATAACCCTGGTGTTAGAAGCTGTAGTGTCTATATTTACCTCTGGGTGTAGAGCTGTAGTGTTATATATCCCTGGTGTTAGGGCTGTAGTGTCTATATACGCTGGTAATAGACGTGAGTGTCTAATATCACCCTGGTATTTGGACTGTAGTGTCTATATAACCCTGGTGTTTGGAGATGTTATTGTCTTAGTTACCTGGTACTAGAGCTGTAGTGTCTATTATATAACCCTGTGTTAGGGGCGTTGGCAGTGTGCTATATAATCCTGGTGTTAGAGCTGTAGGTCTATATAACCTGGTGGTTAGAACTGTAGTGTCTTATAAACCCCATGACTGCCTAGAGCTGTAGTGTCTATAAATATCCCTGGTGAAGTGTCTATATACCGGGTGTTTAGAGCTGTAGTGTCTATATACCCTGGTGTTAGAGGCTTTAGTGTCTATATAACGCCTGGTGGTAGTGTCTATATAACCCGCGGTTTGTTAGAGCTGTAGTGTCTATATACCCTGCGGTGGTTAGGACTGTAGTGGTTATATAATCCTCTGACCTAGAGCTTGTAGTGTTCTATATAAAACCCTGGGTGTAGTGTCTATATACCCCGGTGTTAGAGCTGTAGTGTCTATATTAATACCTGGTGTTAGGACTGTACGTGTCTCATATAACCCTGATCCTAGAGCTGTTTAGTGGTCTATTAAACCCTGGTGTAAGGTGTCTATATACCCTTGTGTTAGAGCTTGGTGTCTAACTATAACCTGGGTGTTATGATGGTAGTGTCTTATAACGCCTGACCTAGTAGCTATTGTGTCTATATACCGACCTGGTGTTAGAGCTGGTAGTGGTCTTACTAAGCCCGGGTGTTAGGAGGGCTGTAGGTGTCTATATATCCTGGGTGTTAGGGCTTGTAAGTGTTATATAACCGCTGGAGTAATGTGTATATACCCTGGTTTGGGATTTTAGTGGGGTACGACATGAATCATGGTGTTTAATACATTATAGTGGTCTTAAAAAATGACTTTGAAAAGGGGAGGGAGGAATGCATGTGGGAATGGACTGGGTTGATCCTCGTTGACCAGGTGTTCAGCGGTGGAGCATTATTTGGTTTAGTGTTTGAAGGGTCCTAGGTTTTTGAATCCCTGTCTGGCTGCTACAATTTGCTCCCTCTCACTGTACTGCAATCTGGAAAAATATGGATCAGATGACGTTATATAGTATAGAACCAGCTGAAGTGTGTATTAGCTTAACTGCTTCAGGGTATACAATGACGAAAAAGTTAAACCAGTGATTGGATGAGTTTCTACACAAAATCTTTGCTCCCTAGACACATGACAGGGTAAAGCCCGGTAATGATTTTAAAGTGGTACTGCATATTGTTTAATAAGGCTACATATATGCATGTCTTAGAGAAAAAAGAATTATACCATGCTCATGATCAGTTGCTCATGGAGCCATTCTTGTTACATTGTTATCTCATGATCAAATATGATGCATCAAAATAATGTACAGCGTAATATTAATTCTGTAACTACACGTGTCAGCCTGGAGATTTTCTTTGGGTATATTAGAGCTTACAATGGTGACGCAGTGTACACTTACATCTAGCTAGCAAGCCTTCTGTTGTCTAGAATACCAATGATGGACCGGGCTTCAGCGTAGGTTGAAGGATTATTGATTTTATGGAAAGGTGAATATATGCTGAATATATATATTTTGCCTACAATATATCTTCATGTAGTTCTCTGATTACTTTGTACATAATCTTTTAAATTTACGTTGTAGTTTTTATGGCCTACCTTTAACACAGTTTCACCCATATTGGAAATCCATCTATAGTAGTAGCAGGTACCGATCTTCGACCAGTCTAAGCACGAGTGCTATTGTCACTTGAGCAGTAATCAGATGAATTGAATGACATTTAAAGATGGAGGGTTTAAGTGGGGTTTCTTCTTGGTGAACTGATGCACATACAATGAGCAAATAGTTGACTCTGTACATCTTATTTTCCCAGGATTTCTGGATCTCGGAAGGGATCTAAAACTGTCCTATAAAATATTAAACTTTAACTAATTTAATATACAATTGAATGTATACCAAAGTGGATTAAACACACACACAACACCACTTACAGATCTTATTGCATCTGAATTCTTGCGCAAGAGCAGTAAGGGCTGGTCTTAAACTGGGTGTGAAGATTGGTACATGTAATTTAATATTTTTATACGCACAATAAAATTGCCATGACCTAGTCCTCGTCATTCAAGTCAAAAGGGGTCAAATAAGGGTAACTCTCTAACTGAACATCTTGTAACAGTCCTAGAGATCGATATTGTGCTTGGTAGCATGCTGGAATAAAGGCTACCAAATTTGTTTTGTTCAAATGAATGATGGCCTTCATGCAATGGTCATAGGGGTCAAAAAAGGCTAAAACCTTTAAATCAACGTCTTTGTTAAATAACTGAGAGCCTAAAGGCTTGCTATGGGCAAATGTAGCATGAGTTGGATTAAAGAGCTACCAGTACATGTATCGTTCAAATAGATGACCTTGATCTTTATTCAAAGGTCCACGGGGTCAAATTAAACTATTATCTTTAAATGTACTTATCTACAATTTTATACTATAATGTTGTATTGCTGTGATGGACATCATTTTGATTACTGATCAACTTAAAAAAGACAAACACTCGTAGAAATAGTGGTCAGCATTTCCAAATGTGCAATTTTTTAAAAATATCATTAAAAAATCTTCTTTCGAGATTAAGAAGGCCAAGAGACCTAAATAAAGGTCTGTAGCAGTGCCTGACATAAATGGCATACTGAAGTTTGTTTATATGAATGATTGACTTTTCATTCAAGGTCACATGGGCCAAAATCCTAAAACTTCCAATGACCTTCTTGTGAAGTTCTAGAATGCCTAGGAACCGAATATTAAGCAGTGAGTAGCATGCCTGACAAAATTAAAAGCTACCATGTTTTTGTTAATATGAAGGACCTTGACCTTTATTTCGAGGTCACATGGGCCTAAAAAACTCGAAACCTTTCCAATGACTTCTTGTTAAGTTTCTAGAAGCCTAAGGAACTTAATGTTAGTCTGTAGCATGTTGAATAATTATTTGACTACAATGTTTTTTGATATGAAATGACATTGACATCAATTCAGGTCAAATGGGTTAAACACGTCATAAAATCTTCAATGACTTTCTTAATGAAGTTCTAGAAAGCCTAGAACCTAATATTAAGCCAGTAGCATGCTGAACATAATGGGCTACCGTGTTTGTTAATATGAACGACGTTGACCTTTATTCGAGGTCACATGGGCCAAAAAACTGAAACCTTCCAATGATTTTTGTGAAGTTCTAGAATGCCTAGGATCCTAATATTAGGCCTGTAGCATGTTGCAATAAATGACTACCATGTTTTTTGATATGAATGACATTGACCATCATTTCGAAGTTCAAATGGGTTAAAAAACTCATAATATCTTCAAATGACTCGTTAATAAAGTTCTAGAAGGCCTAGAGACCTTATATTAGGCATATTGCATGCTGACATCAATAGTTATCAAGCCTTGTTAAATGAATTGACCTTGAACTATATCCAGGGATCACAGGGGCCAAAAATTCCTAAAATCTTTGAACTACTACTTCTTGTCAGTTTCTGAAAGGCCTACTGTAGGTAGAGACTTGAAACTGGACCAGTAGCATGTTGAAATAATTCTTTCTGTTTTTTATTAATCTGGTCAATATATCGGGTCGATAATATATCTAACTTAAGTATGCTTTAGTCACACGTTAAGTGGTTTCATCGAAGTCTCCCATTTTGTAGTGTAAAACTTCACATTCTTCTCAAGGTTCATATAGGGATTGGATTTCGTTTTTATGTTAACCATGCTGTATGGAGCAATTCCTCTAAGAATATTATTCTGGCGTTAGCGCCCATTATTGAATATATTCTCTAGAGGAATTGCTCATACAAGCATGGTTACATAAAAACGAAATCCAATCCCTATATTTACACTCACACGACTTTATATTATATTTTATGCAATAAATATCGTCATTTGAAAAGTGACGTAATTACTCAATAAAAGTCGGTCAAAAGTGGGAGGAGGCTTAACTCAATTGAACAGCGAATGATGACGCTTCGCGTAAGGGTAGAATTATTCATCCGCGAAGACAAAAAAGTTCAGATATTTTGTGTAAATACACATGTACAAAAAAGTAAAATTTCAGAGATAATTTTATTTAATCAGATCAGAACTTTAAATAATATATTCAATTTTGCTAAAAGTTAATATATAGCGTAATAACATAAAGAGAATTTGTACACGCGCACATGTTTGAACTCGGTGATCAGTTATTGTGCAGCGAGGCGAAGGCGACGCACGCTTACAACACTTGAGTTTGCCGAAAGTTGGCAAACATCCGATTTTTCAAGTAGCTCAATGTGTTTGAGATGTCGTCTGAACTTGACGATATTACATCCTTGGAGCCAGATGTGATTATATAATTCTAGCTTAGATCCATATCGCCTATCGATAGATGAAACAAATTCACTTGTGTTCGATTGGATATGTACAATGTATTGGGTGGTGACGCTTAAACTGTCAAAACGAGGATTATTAGGCGGTGCAGTGTTTATAAAATACACATGATTAATTCTCAAGAACAAAGACAAGAGGATATGTTTTATAACTGAACCTCTATCAGAGGGTCTCACGCCCGTCCATCCAAAAGACTCGATCGTAGGACGAACATAGGCACAGAGGTATATGTTTACATTTGACAAGCATCATTTTTAACAAAAATGAAAGCATGTCGCCCCGGTCGGGATATTTTTTCCGTTTCTTTATAGCAATTGTTTAATTTAAAAATTGTTTGAATCATATATAAATATATAAACATGGTATATATCGTTTACATTTTTCCAAAATTCTATGAAAAACAACATATATACACGTAATGTTGCGTTCAAAATGTAAACAAAGCCATGTGTTTTCTTTTAAACAAAAGTAGTCCCTTTTACGTTGCACAAACATTTTCATACGCCAAGTTCAAAGTTCAATGTTACCTATGCAGTTTATGGTAAACAAAATCGGCTAGTATTAGCGTACTAGTGACCAACCTAGCAAGTGTAAATATAATCCTAATGCTAAAATAATCATTCCTTTATTTAATAATTTAAACAGAAACCTATATATACATAGAGATTGGACTCCTTCTTTGTCTATGTTGAACAGGCAGAGGGACCCTCCAGTTTATAGGCATTTTCCTTTGCTGAAACTACTTCTAAGTATATTTCTTTTAAACATGATATTTTTTTGCATCAACACAAAAGTTTAAACATAATATCATCGGCTTGATCTGATCAGTTTCCCAATTGATGATTTATTAAATATGATTTTTGGAAAGTAATGAAAATGAGGCAATTTACCTGTTTTTTCGAAAATCATGGCATTCAAAACCGGAAGTGCATTTTTGTTTTATTAATATATAACATTAAAATATTACTTTTTTCTTTCCAAAATCGTACTCACACCATCTGAAAATTACTTAACTTTTATAACATTATTAAAGTTATTCTGCTTTATTTAACTATTAAAGAGTTTTATCTAAAAGGCCCCTAGGGATCATACAGAGGTACATCTGCCTATCGTAAAAATGGCGAAGTTGCCCAATCCTCTATGTATATATGGTTTCCTGATTTAAATGATCATTTACCGTACAGTATAAATTCTATTAAAACAGACTAAAACATATTCTATCGTTTACGTTTATTTCCAGTCATCGTAATCCATCTCGGTTTCTTCGACAGCTTTTTCCCACAATTCAATCCCATATGCAGACGCATCAGCATTTTTATCTTCTAACGCAAAAGATTCCGATCGCTCTTATATAGTACATGGGGTTACTATTTAAGAGGACCATGTCAACAGTCAATAGTTGACTATTTAGTATGGAGCATGCGTTGATATACCATGCCCCTTCGTTTTCCAGGTTGTAAATGATATATTACACATTTTTGAATCAGCATTAAAGTCCTGTATTAAATCCGACTATCAATTCACAAATGTGTGCGTACTTTCAAAACGCCAGTTACAAGATCACTATGACGCCGATGCTTCTAAAAAGCATTTTATATATATTACTGGTAAGTCCAAAATAGGTAAATAACCGGAAACTTGGTAATTTAACTGGGAAATAGGTAAAAATTACCAATTTTTCGGTTATTTTCCCAGTTGTGTACAGTTATTTTCCCAGTTGTAGAGTTTTAATTAGCGCAATGTCCAGCTTAAATTCCCCTATTTACCAGTTAAATTCCCTATTTTTCTCAAGCCTTGCCGGAGGCTATATTTCTTCACCGGGAGGTGTGAGACTCCCGCTGTGAGCCATGCTCGCTGGCACAGCAAATTTACCTGTGTCCGGTCGGGCTAACCTGGTCGGTCAACGTGCCCAAATATACTTACTGTGGGCATTTCTGGGCTAACTATCTAGAAGCCATTTCTTGTATTTTATTACGTTTGGTGATGTGTGTTACTGTTTCAAACAAGTTTAAAAATAACGTAACCTGCAGGTTCTCGTTTCAGAATATCGTTAGGAACCAGAGAAGATCGAAGAACTGTTGAAGAGGATGAACATGATGAATTTTGAAACTATTTAAATTATACCCAAGCATACACTGTCTGCTCTCTTGTTTATTTTTTTACGAACAGCTGGCTGATTCGTATAAATCCCTTGCTAAATTTTTTAGTTCTATTTCAGAGAAACGAAAACATGGTGATGCATAGACTGTTGAAGAGATTAACAGGTTCGATTTTGAAATAAATCAAATTATTATCTTGTGAAGAAGTATTTGTGTATTTGAGGAAATAACAATAAAATGGCATTGTTTTGGGTTTGTTTTTAAATTAGTCACCGTACCAGAAACTGATTGTCCAAAACATCGGCGGTCTACCGTAACTCCGTGCACATTTCAAATGTCTAGAGATACTATACATGAATAGTTTATTAGAAGTGTTTGAAAAGATTATAACTAGTCACTTTAAATCGTCACAATAGTATTTAGTATGTTTTGACTTTGAGATCATTAACCATTAATTCGGATAGCAGATACGTTGGCTTGCAATAATCGCATTGTGAGTAAACTCACTACGATACCAGAGCCCAAGCCATGGCTAGAAATATATAACAATACGATTGAAAATATCACTAACCTTGCAGAACCTTTCAGATTTATTAATTATGTAGTATTAATTGTAGCACCAGAGAAGATCGGAAGAAACTACCAATTAATAATCGTGATGCATAACTGTTGAAGAGATGAACCATGATTAATTTTGAATCTATTAAATTATATACACTGTCTGCGAACAGCTGGTTGATCGTATAAATCGCTTGCTAAAAGATTTTTAGTTCTATTTCAGTTATTTTTTAGTTTTTTATGCGGTTTTCAACATTCTTGTCAGGGAGATCAAACATAATAACATATCTTAATATCATTTTCCATTCCATGTACACTTTAACGGACGGCCCGCAGGGAAGCTATCCAGAGTGCATCGCGTGTCTACAGTAGAGTACAGTGCTAACGACGCATATCTGAAACTACGCTTCGTCCGATGAAGCGATCTAGGCTATAATTCAGGGCGATGAACAGAAAATAAACCAAATAAGCATAAAGTTTTGCTCTTTATTGAAAATATAATTTATTTGAATAATCCATCACATTTTCATAATTGTAGAGGGGTGTTAACAACTAAATAATTCGTAATGCTAACTGTGAATGTCCTCATCCCGGCATGATTACTTCCTCGATCGATACAATGGATCGCCCCGTGAAATATAATTATAATAAAACCCACATACTCTGATTTCAATAATTGACCGATTTCCATTTAGTTTTCAAATATTTGTGCTTGGTAAATTTTAAATGTAATACACGTATATTAAATTGATATAATTTGAACATATTGGAACCTTTTGAATTTTCGGAGGTAAAACTGTACACAAATCATCGAAGCTACCCTAAATTTATAATGGCGACGATCCGTTCCGATAAGGCGTCGTGAAAGATTAGCACAATTAATAGCTACATACTCTGAATTCAATAATTGACTGAATTCCATTAAAATTTCAAACTATTTGTTGCTTGGTGTAAATTTTTACATGATAAAAATATTAAATTGAATTGAATTTGAACATATTGAACCTTTTGAATTTTTGGTGGTAAATCTGTACACAAAATCATCGAAGTGTACCCTAAATTTATAATGGCGATGATAACTGTTCAGATAGGGTCGTGAAAGTAGCACAGTATAAACCACGGTATCTGATTTGCAATAATTGACTGATTCCATTTATTTTAGTTTTCAAATATTAATTTTCTATTGATTGAGTTGTAGCAAATGGAAACTTTTAAAGCTCAATACAAGTGTTTAACAAATTATTCGAAGGTACCCAATATATCATGGCGAAGAGATACAGTGCCGACCGAGCTGTGATAGATAGCATAATTTGATATCTATTAACGGAAAAGTGATTTGGCAACTGCTATAATCACAGGTGTCTTCTGTCCCATCAGGTGAACCGTCGGCCCAGAAACACCTGGCCACCGCCCAAGGTCATCGCTCACTTAACTCAACGGGGGTCCTATTTACCTGTGTTTGAGTCTCGAAGGCTATGCAGTAAGTTTGTAAATTAGATAATATTTTTCTAATCTTAATTTTCCCAAACAGTTTTTATTTATAATGCATAGAACCATGTTGAAATAAAAGTGAAATCTAAGTGAAATGTAATATTCCGCTTTACCAGAAAATTTGAAATATATTCATTTAAATATCTTGCTTTAACCAAGCAATTTTTTACCTAAAGCAAATTGAATTTCTAGGAGTTAAACACATAGGTAATTTAGCACGCTGATAAGTCAAAGACCACTATAGACTAATATATAGAGAAAGGTAAGGAACTCCTCCGTGACGCAAAATTTGGGTAATTAAGGTTCAAAGTGTTGTAAAAAAAATATCCAGACCAGATTTTCAAACGGCTTTGGTCTTGAATGAAAAGTTAAGATGTTTACACCTCACGATGATAAACAAGATAATCTACTGAACTTGTCTACTTTTTTCTTTTCACAAACAGCCTCGAAAACTTGAAAAAATTGACGAATTTCCGTTGTCGGGAACAGCGATCGGAGAACATTTTTTGCAAAACGAAAATGTCTATTCGCTACACTGAAAACACGGCAGCCTATAGTAACCTAGGCTTTGACATAAACAACACAACAGGTGAATAACAATGTATTTAACTTGTTAGACGGTTCGTTCAAACCCCCTCTCGTGGTCCTTATGTCGTTTTTTCTGCGTTAAATAGTTATCCGGGTCGGTTGACTGCCATTATTGCACTATCTTAAAAAGTTATGTAAGCCTTATCTCATTGGTCGGTTGGTTTTAGCTTTACCCGGATAACTATTACCGCAGAAAAACGACATAGGACCACGAGAGGAGGATTTGAACGAACCGTGCCAGATGCCTTTCCTTTTTTGTTTCAATAAAAACATATCTTAACGAGATAATGTTACAAGATAGGAAACGATGTTAAAAAAATAATGCACATGACAAAAAGGCTCCCTATTAGAAAACAGGATGATAGCAATGGTTCCTGGGCACCGTTATGGCCATAGACAAGATCACTAGCCTTCTTTTCTTTACGTTGTCCAATACACGAATTATGAAGTTTGTGTGTAAGTTAGGGAAAATGAATTATCTAACTGACAGATTATGTATAAAAGTAAAAGCTTATATCGTTAAAAAAGTTCATCATACACTTTCAATTAGTCCTAACCAAAAAGCCTTCAATAGGCGACCCTTAGCTGGCAATATTGTAGCTCAAAAGACTTTTAGACTGAGAATGGTGTCTTCTTTAGAGCTACAATTGTTCCCTATTTACTTTAAAACCTTCAAAAAAAGTATGAAAAACTGTGCCCGAGTGATTTTCGGAGGCATGTGCTCCACTACGATAGCATAGGGACCAATTCGTACCCGGCCTAAAGGCATAAGTAGGCCGGGTACGTTATATTCGTTTTAGGCGGCCCCAGACCCTCATTCCTTTTCTTTGCTTCGTGCCTCTCTGAAAAGATATTCTGATTTTAGGCAGTGCCAATTGTTATAAAAACTAACTCTGGGTCTTTTTGTTTAGTTGATAATTTATTCCCTGGGTTCATGATCGTATAGTGTTTTATAAAATATTCATGTCTCTCACTGTCTTTTTGGTATATGCCAATTTCTCCCTTGCTATATTAAATATTCATTCTCCGGACTCTTCCTGGGTGGTCTCTCTCTCGTCTCTGTCCGGTCTCTCTCTCCTCTCTGTCCGGTCCTCTCTCTCCTAACCCCGCACGCTCTTTTACCCCAAACTTCCTACGATTCTGAGAAGACTCCAGAACCCTTTTACCTTATTTGGGCCATGTCCAGTATAAACCGCTTGACCAGCGTTTTACTCCTAACCACTAAGTCTAGGCTCTTTACGTAGGTAACGGTATCTAATTTTAACAATATATGTGTACTTTTAATTAGTTTCAGACATGTATTGAACGCCATTACTCATAATGACCTCTCGCTATGTGTACTACATCTGTAATGTCAACACCTCCCCTGATGATATAATACTAGTTAAAACTTCCCTCTGTATAATTATCTATCAATATATGTTATTACATATTTTAAGACCTTTTTGTAACACCCTCCCATACTTAAGGAATATTTGTAGTTATGTTAAATCGACAAATGTTCCCAGACTAATTACTTACAAAAAGCTTAATCATACTCCAATTAACTAATATTCAATTAACACCCAGCTTTTTGGTTCGTTTAAAATATAGAGTTCCGGAACAACACCCTCTCACCTCTCTTACCACTTCATTCAAATTATAAGCTTATCACTTAGAAATCAAACATACGCATAACGCCTAGAATTATAATTAAGGCGCAATAATGCCTTATTAATTGCATTGGTTTGCACAGTTCATAACTTCCACGTCTATAAAATAAATATTTGGTTAGCACAGTTTTAACTTTCACGGTCTATAAAAAAATATTTGGTTAGCACAATCCATAACTTCATAATCCCATGTCTTTAAGTAGTATAATCCACAGGCGGTAGTAATCCTCGTATGTTAATTAATTAATTTATAAGGTCCACGCATAGTATACACATAGTTCACATAGTTCAGTAATTAATAATACAGGATTCACAATGAAGCGGAACGACTTCTATTGTATACAGTCAATAATCCACTGAAGAAATTCACACCACAGCGTCAATAAATATAAGGTTCACACGTCCATAAATATAGGATCACACGAAGACATTTTCATCAATAGTGGTCACAAAGTTGTAATCAATTAATAATATTTACTCATTGTTTGGTATTGTATATAGTTAATAATCCACTGAAGAAATTCACACCACTGCGTCAATAATATAAGGTTCACACGAAGAGTTTTAATCAATATTGACATAAAACTTATGTCAAATAATAATAGTAATCACTGCTTGAAGTAGTGATCATCCTTGTAATAACAATTGTTGCCACGCAATGTTCGCACTGTATTGCACGTTATGGTTACAACGTAATATGTAAAGTTAAATAACACAAATATCCACAATTACTAAGAATATCATTGTTTACATTGTGGATCGAGTTGGATCCGATATTGGGTTTAATAACCCGCTCATGAGGGATCCAGAAACATTTTCTATGGACGTAGCATTATCATTAATGCTAGCCCCACTATCTGTAGGGACCCGATTACTGGGCCTCCGTGTTGGTGCATTCAAACGTTGGAGCAATTCCAGGGATCGTTGGAATCGGACAGGTTGGAAGGTCGGAGGATCTCTGGTGGGTACTCTAAATCGTAACATGTCCAAATGTTGTTGAGGAGAAGCCGGAGGTGGTGCCGCAAAGCGTATGTAGCCAGGTGTTGTTTACATCATTTTAAATCATCGCGCCATTCGTCATTTAAATGTATGTAAAGTGCACGTGCCGCACGGACCACTTGTCCACACTCTATCACCGGCCTCTCCCCACCGCACTCTCACTTCACCTCTCGACAGGAACGGACGTCCCTGTCGAGCTCAACCCCAGCTATCACCATTTTCACAAAGAGCCAAGAAGCCCTGGTAAGTATCTGTATGAAAGTGTTCATAAAACGTATTCATCATGTAAATATAATACGTCCATTTCTGTCCATTTATATCGTCGTGTGAATGACGTGTGAGAGAACTTATACTTTTATACTTTATCTGCTTTGCAGGTCTTCGTACCAATTAATAAACATTTGTACCAAAAGACAGCGTCCCTTATTATTTTGGGGAACCCATGCTACAAATTGGCGCCCAACGTGGTTTGGTATTTTGTGGAAGACCAGGGCTGCGCCGACAAACCGGAGCAGGTGCCCGCCATAGCGGTGGATCCGCGATCCGTTTGGGAGGATCTGTGACCCGGAAGTAACCTTTGTGTTAGTGTGTGTTTACGTATCGTCCTGTTTCGACGCCAAGAATACGGCAGTTCGTTAGTGTTTGCATTGGTTGTATAACGTGTATCGTACCAAGTTTGGCTGAAGACAGACTGTACTTGTGACAGGATGACTTTGATATCGCCACGTGTGCTTGCGCATATGTGCATTTGATAATTGATGATTCGCGAGTGACTGTTGTTGGCATTGCTAACGTGTGAAGTTATAGACATTCAAATACTTTATTGTGATTAATAATTTGATTTTTATTATGCTATTATGTATCAATAATTATTCGTAAATCATATATAACTTTAAATTGATATAGTAATTAGAATTGATTATACATTTTAAGCAGCCTTACCGGAAAATACCTCCCGGCATGTATGAGGAAGTGCGACAGCATATACGTGATATGCTGGAAGCTGATGTTATTACGTAGAGTAAAAGTCCATTCTCTAGTAATGTGGTACTTGTTCGCAAGAAAGACGGTAGTCTACGTTTTTGTATTGATTACCGTATGTTGAACTCTCGTACGCGCAGAGATGCATATATGTTACCTCGATTCGACGACACCGCGGATACTTTATGCGGGTCGCGATATTTTTCGAAGCTAGACCTTCGTTCGGGTTATTGGCAGGTCAAGGTGGACGAAGCTAATAGAGAGAAAACCGCATTTTCCGTGGGCAATTTGGGTTTCTGGGAAACCAAGCGGATGGGTTTTGGTCTCACGAATGTACCAGCTACATTCCAGCGTTTAATGGAAAAGTGCATGGGTGATATGCATCTGCGCGAATGTCTCATCTTTCTTGACGATATTTTGATATTCTCCAAAACTTTTGACGAACACCTCGTAAGGTTAGAGTCCGTATTCGCAAGACTCGTACAGCACGGCTTGAAACTTAAACCATCCAAGTGTGAGCTTTTTAAATCTTCAGTGACATATCTCGGTCATGTCGTCTCAGAGTACGGTATAGCAACAGACCCTGAAAAGGTGTCTGCTGTTAAGGATTGGCCCGAGCCAAAGAACGTAAAGGATTTACGTCAGTTTTTAGGATTTAGCGGCTATTATCGGCGATTTTTAAAGGATTATGCCAAGGTAGTCCAGCCTCTTAATAGTCTGCTTCAAGGCCATGACTTGAAGAAAAAAACCAAAACGGCTAAGTCTCGAAAGTCTAAGCCTAAGGCTAAAGCCAAATGGGTTTGGGGTACACCCCAGCAGGAGGCCTTTGATTTGGTTAAACAAAAACTGACGCAACCCCCTGTTCTGGCATATGCTGACTTCTCAAAAGATTTTCTTGTACATACAGATGCCAGTTCTTTAGGCTTGGGTGCAGTTTTGTACCAGGTACAAGAGGGAAAGGAGAAAGTAATTGCGTATGCGAGTCGGGGCCTTAGACCCAGTGAACGGAATTATCCGGCACATAAATTAGAATTTCTAGCATTGAAATGGGCGGTTACAGAGAAACTTCATGATTATCTCTATGGTAATAAGTTTGAAGTTGTCACAGACAATAACCCCTTAACTTATGTGCTGGGTAAGGCCAAGCTGGATGCTACCGGTCAGAGGTGGGTAGCAGCGCTAGCCAACTATGATTTCACTCTGAGATACCGAGCTGGGAAAAAAAACCTGGATGCCGATGGTCTCTCTAGAATGTCACAGGTCCAAACCGATTCTGTTCATGCCATATGTCAGTCTATGGTGTCTAACTTGCCTCCATTAGCGGACAGTGTATCGGATGTTGCCGTAGCTCATGTGGCCAGTGAGTTTGCGATGGAATCTGATACTATTAGCACAGTAGACTGGAAACAGGAACAACAGGTGGATCAGGACATTGCTAGGGTTTCCGATCTGGTGAGAACCGGTTTTCATCCCAGGGGGAAACCATTACAGAATGAGACCCCATATGTGCAAAAACTTTTAAGAGCTTGGAACAAATTGTGTTTGCGAGATGGTGTTCTCTATAGAACCGCTTCTCTCGATGGTCAGAAAGTAAATCAGCTCGTCCTTCCAAAGCATTATCATTCCCTAGCACTTAAGGGTGTCCATGATGATGTTGGACACCAGGGAAGGGAGAAAACTCTTTGGTTGGCACGTCAACGCTTTTACTGGCCTGGTATGGAGAAGGATGTAAACACTAAAGTTGACACTTGTGGCCGCTGTATAAGACGTAAGACTCCAGTTAAACCAGTTGCTGAGTTGGTGCCAATAGAATCCTCTAGACCACTTCAGATACTCTGTATCGATTTCCTCAGTCTTGAGAAATCCTCAAGTGGTTATGAAAACATTCTGGTTATAACCGATCACTTCACTAGGTATGCGCAGGCAGTGCCATGTCGTAACCAGACAGCACACACAACAGCTAAGGCTTTGTACGAAAAGTTCATTGCCTACTACAGCTTCCCTGAGCAGCTTCATAGTGATCAAGGGCGTAACTTTGAGAGTAAGGTGATAAAGGAGCTGTGTAAAATCGCAGGGGTTCGGAAGACCAGAACCACTCCTTATCATCCTCAGGCAAACGGCTCAGCCGAAAGGTTCAACAGAACACTCCTAGGGATGCTTGCAACCCTCGAGGAGCATGAAAAACCAGACTGGACCTCTTATATAGCGCCCCTGGTTCAAGCCTATAATGCAACAAAGAGCGATGCCACCGGCTATCCACCACATTACTTAATGTTTGGTTGGCATCCTCGATTGTCAGTAGACGCGTTTCTTGGCTTCAACCCAGCCGAGCAACAGGAATCTGTGGACCCGTCATCCTATGTTGGTAAACTACGGGGCCGCATGGAATTTGCGTACGAGACTGCCCGTCGTACCGCATCTAAAAGAGCTGCTCAGAACAAAGACCGATATGACCGGTCAGTTCGAGAGTCAAAGTTGGAGGTTGGTGACCGTGTTTTGGTACGCAAAACTGGTCTCAAGGGAAAGAATAAATTGGCTGATAGGTGGGAACAGGAACCCTATTTGGTGACTTCTATTCCAAATAGTGATATTCCGGTCTATAAGGTTGCACCCGAATGTGGTAAGGGATCGAAACGAACCCTTCACAGAAATATGCTGCTTCCTTTCCACTCAATTCCAGTGGACGTTCCTCCTAAGGTAGCTAACCGTAAGGTTAACCGACCAAAACAGTCAATCCCTGAGCGACGACATAGTCCAGACCCAACTTCCACATCTGAATCTGATTCAGAGTCAGATACTGAGCTCTATCCTGTTGTAAGAAAACGTACAAGACAGTCGAGAAACCGTAAGCCCAGTGAGGTAGGCCTTAGTCCAATTCCCCGACCTAGTCGATCCACTATCGATTTAGGTACGACTGGACCTAACGAGCCTGTGTCACCACAGGAACTCCATATCGACCCTCCGGAGAGTCTCCACTCAGCCACTCCGTCTACGGAACACCCTATTGATGATACCATCAGTGTTGTGGACGAGATTGAGGTTGATGAGAGCGTGGTTTCTCAACCTGTTCCAAGGAGGTCAACTCGGCCATCTAAACCTCCAGAGCGTTGGGGCTATACGGTTTCCTCTTTAGCAGCTGTGAGTAAAGAGTCAGGGGAAATCTTTGTGTGATTAGAACTTACACAATATCCAATTTTATCCAATACTATGAGTAGCCTCCCTTGGAAAGTTGATACCGACTGGTAGGGGGTCCCCCAACCGTTGGAGATTAAGTTCCGGAGTAGGAATGTATTTTTTAATATGTCATTTTATATTTTATCTTGTGATCAACCTCATTTTATTGATACCATGTTTTTTATGTATTAGTATCCTTCCAGATACCAGCAACCACCACCTGTTGTCAGGTATGGGGCCCCCAAACCGTCAGCAGTGGTGTGTTATAGTACGATGGTGGGTGTGTTATTTCGGTCGTAAAACCAGAAAGAATTATAGTGAGTTTCTTTTTGTTAACGTTACACATGCCATCCAGAACTTAGACTGCTTTATTCTTTAAGCCAGTATAAATGTTCTATTATTAGCATGTCCCATTTAAAGGTCCCTTCTGCAAAGATGGTTCCTGTCTCTCCTGTGCTATTGCTCCTAAATAGGGTTCCTTTATAGTAAACCATACCTATATTAGTTCCTATTTCTAGGGCACTACCAGTTCTAGAGCGGTAGTCTCCGTGATATTTTTATCGTTAAATTATCTTTAAAAATGTCCTATTGAGAAATGCCAGGTGTCATTTAACAAAGCGGGGGAGTATGTAGCCAGGTGTTGTTTACATCATTTTAAATCATCGCGCCATTCGTCATTTAAATGTATGTAAGTGCACGTGCGGCACGGACCACTTGTCCACATTCTATCACCGGCCTCTCCCCACCGCACTCTCACTTCACCTCTCGACAGGAACGGACGTCCCTGTCGAGCTCAACCCAGCTATCACCATCTTCACAAAGAGCCAAGAAGCCCTGGTAAGTATCTGTATGAAAGTGTTCATTAAACGTATTCATCATGTTAATATAATATGTCCATTTCTGTCCATTTATATCATCGTGTGAATGACGTGCGAGAGAACTTATACTTTTATACTTTATCTGCTTTGCAGGTCTTCGTACCAATTAATAAACATTTGTACCAAGAGACAGCGTCCCTTATTATTTTGGGGAACCCATGCTACATATACATGCAACACACAACGACGAGTAACACCCAATGTCTACCCCCATAGGTCAGTGTCACGTGTCTTCAAATAGTAAACATACAAGTCTATTTCTAACTATCTTGATCTACTGTAATAAATATGTATTAATATTTTATAATTACAGTTATTTTAGATGAAATAATAATGTAATTATCAAAGTAAATTCCTATATCGAGATAGTATATAGCAATAAATGATAAATTGTCTTACTAAAATACAACAAAACAGTAGAATTTAATGAGAAGTCACTTTTTCATAAAATGTCACAAAATCCACGGATCCAGAAGTGCGAAACTCCAAACCGGAAGTCGTTGTAGTGGTAGGAAATGGAAAATCGGCAAAGTCCAATCCGATTAACAAGTCTATCTTGAATGATCGCGAACATCTAGGCCTAGCGTTGAAAATACAGTTGTACATGTACTCGCGAACAAAAAATGTCACAGCTGTGTATCACAGTTATTTTGTCAAATCTCAGCACCTCAAACGTTCAAGGATTACAGTATCAAGCGAATGTAGTATCATCTGCAAGTTGAGAAATTTTGAAATGTCTTTTCATTGTATATTTAACTTTGATACCATGAATATTTTCATCTTGTCTTATTTTCATAGCTAATGTTTCAACTGTGATAACAAATAACAGGGCTGATAGAGGACAGCCTTGCTTGATTCCACGTGTAATCTTTACTGGTTCTGATAACCAACCATTGTTTGTAATTAAACAATAGATATTACTGTATAGGATAGAGACCCATTTTCTAAAACTATCTTTAAATCCAAAACTTTTCAAAGTATGAAACATAAATTCCCATTCTATTGAATCAAAGGCCTCGGCGAAATCTAAAAATAGAATTGATCCTGTGACACATTAAATTTCTCTGAATAATCTATTATATCTTTGATTAGCCGAATGCTATATCTAATATCACGACCTTTGACAAAACCATTCTGGTCAGTATTTATAATTTTATGTAGGAGGGGTTTTATTCTTTCTGATAAACAATGAGCTAATATCTTGTAATCTATATTTAGAATAGTCAGAGGTCGCCAATTATTTACATTAATGACAAAATCCCTACTCTTTGTGAATATGCTAATTCATTATTTAAATATCCTTCATTAATAGAGTCTAGTTGTAATTCTTTTAAATAAGGCCAAAATTTCCTATAAAATTATGTTGTTAGTCCATCTGAGCCTGGACCTTTATTTAATTTCATTTTGTTTATAGCTAGGTAGCATTCATTTTCTGTTATTAGGCCTTCACATTTATCACTATCTTCATCAGTTAATTTTGATTCAAAGTTTATAGCATCTACATATTGTTTTATTTCATCTGAATTTGGACACTTTGTAGTGTACATAATTTCATAAAATTGTTTTTCATATTTTAATATGTCCTCTTGTTTTGACAGTAATTCCCCTTTTTCATTTTTAAGTTTAGTTATCGATTTCTTCATTTGTCTCCCCTTTTCTAATGAGAAAAATATTTAGTATTTTTTTCACCCTGCTCCACCCACTTAGCACGTGATCTTATCTGTGTTCCTATAGCTAAGTGCGAGAAGTGGTCTTCTTTCTGCTTTGTAATTGTATTTATTTCCTCTTGGTTTGGATTATTTTCTTCAAGTTTTTTAAGCTTGCTTTCTAAATCATTTATTATATTTTTTCTGAATTTAGATTTTTTCTTTCCAAATTCTATTGATTGTTCACGGATTTCAGTTTTGCATAGATCCCATAACACTCTATTTGAAGAATTGTTTACATTTTTTAAAGTCTTAAACTTGTTTAGTATTTTAATAATAATTTTTTGGTACAGAGAATCATTGATTAAACTGTTATTTAATTTCCAATAGCCTGGACCACGGACTACTTTTTCAATATCTAAATGGAATGATACTGCTTGGTGATCTGTGTATTTAATTAATACTGGTCGAATATCGGTTGATAAGATTTTTTGTGTAATTTCATTTTGTATTAGGAAATAGTCTATTCTGCTTGCCTCATTAGTGTTATGTTTGTGTTTCCATGTAAATTGTTTAGTGGTTGGATGTTTTTTCCTCCGTGGATCAATTAGGCGACAATCATTTATTAATGACTTTAAGGAGTTTAAGGTATTTTTAGATTTGGTTCTAGTTTTCCTATCACATAATTCTTGAGTTTCATTCCAGTCTCCACCAATTATTAGCAGGCCTAGACTATGTTCATGGATAAAAGTTTTTAAATTTTTGAAGAAAATATTTCTTTTGTTTTTATCATTTGGGGCGTATATATTTATGATGGTGTATATAGAATTATTTATGTTAATATTTAATAACAAAAGTCTGCCATCATCATCTTTATGTATATCAATTATCTCATATTCAACTTGGTTAGTGATGAATATATCTACACCACAGCTCTGTGTGGTTCCAAAACTATGTATTAACTCACCATTCCATTCAGCTTTAACAAATGGGGTGATCGGTTCTGTAAAATGTGTTTCTTGAGCGAGGATTATACTACTTTTTTGATGTTTTGCCCAAGTATAGAATCTATCTCTTTTTTGTTTATCTCCTAAACCTTGTGTGTTAACTGTAAGGAAATGAAGCTTCATGTTATATCAAAATTACCAAAAAAAGTTTTATTGATTTGAATTTGTACGACATACCATTTTAACATTATGATGTATATAATAATATATAGGGGAAAGAAGTAATATATAAATTTTATACAAGTGATATATGAATATCATACAGGCAAATACACTCACACAAAAATACATCCACACACATGCGAAAATAATACCCGTATAAATATGCATGGCATATAATACACGAGTTTTGGCCAATTCCATTATATATATTATATATATATATTGATGTATAACATTATTTATATATCTAAGTATGCACATCAAACTTTTTGTGCATGAATAACACATGAATATATCAATCATACATATTACAAAAATACTTGTGTTATACAAATACTTATAAATAAAATAATATTTTATTAATATCATTATTATTTTTTATAATATATAGCTTTAATAAGCATTTAAAGAGTGCTATGTTTTGTAAGTACATATGTAATTTAATGTAATATGAATTCTGATAAGGACTCTTAAGATACCCTCTTACAGTAACAACAGCATACACATATACATAGACTAGAACTGTTGTGTATAGTGAGATAGCCCTTATAAATTTCATATAATAAATACTTATAGTGAAACGAAAAATAATCAATGTCAATTTTTCAATAGAGAAAAGAGCATGTAATGTCTTAATGTATTCAAAACATGTATATTCATGTATTATTATTTGTAGTAACTTAATAAACAATAGTAATAGGTAAATAAATGGTAGCATTTGCATTACTTGACTATTTAAATTACATATTGTATATAGACATATACTTTTAATTTAAAAAAAACTATTTATATGTAATTTTACAAACACAATTGTATAGTATATAAATAATTTATCTTGTTTTTCTTTGTTTTCCAATAAATAGGCGAACAATACATTGTCTTGTTTTATTATTTACCACTGAATTTTTTCTTTGCAACGTTATCTAGTTCATCTAAAGGAGACCTGATGTCAGAAGGAAGTTGACTGGATTTTCTTGAAGGGGTATCCTTCAAGAAAGGGTCAATCTTTTTCTGATTGTCATTTTTATTGTCTGTTTTTTTGGAACGCTGTTTTTTCGCTTTTTGTTCACTGGGTGGTTGTGACATATTTTTGTCTTTAGCAACACTCTTTGTTTTTGTATCCCTCGGGATCTGTCTGATCTCAGGAATAGCAGATTCCTTTTTATGTATATCGTGGTGATCGTCGTCGTCGTCAGTTTCTTCACCGTCATCTTTGTCGTTATCGTCGTTATCATCATCATTTTCATCGTCATCACCATCAGAATCAGATTGCTCCGTCTGTTCATTGGTATTCTCCCAAAGAGAAGGACAGTTAGCTCTAATGTGTCCTTCAGTCTTGCAATGTCTGCAGACTTTGTCACGAGTACAGTCTTTGCCAAGATGGCCAGTCTGCAAACAATTGCTACAACGAGCGTTCTCATTGGGCTGTCCCCTATGTCGAATAATTGCCCGGTATTTACCACCAATCGTCATAGTGGTGGGAAGAGGATTGTCCAGCTTCTTGGTGATAACCAAGCGGTCACCAGTCTCGCAGTTCGTTAGGTAGCCATCAACCCGCAGTCTCTCACGGTATAGACTTTTTACCTCACAGCCCTTGAGTTCGAGGTCACGCTTAATTTGCCCATCGAAGGCAGATAAAGGAACATTCTTTACACGAATCAACGTAGTGTCATCGTCATGTGTATTCACGATCATGGCGTTTGAGTCGTATATTTTTATAGTTTTGTTTCGAAGTGCCAAACCTGGTGTGACCAACTTCGCACGAGAGTCAATGCTGTCAACATTCATCGGGTATGAAAGAAATTTTGTTTGCAAACTGTGTGAATCCGCGTAGCGGATTCTCACAAAAGTTACGCGGATTCTCACAAAAGTTTGCAAACAGAATTTATTTCATACCCCGATGAAATTAAAAAATAGTGACTTCAATGCTTATAATTAATTTTCCAGGCTACTTTATGAAATGAAATACGTTTACACGTACGATTCCACTGATTTTTTCCAAGGGATTATTTTTTCCAAATTAATACGCAACGTCAATTTTTTATTGTGACGTCACGATAACGTCCAATCTGATTAAAATGCAGATCCTTATAACCACTCCGTTATATAAACGATCTGACTATATCCCGTAGGGGGTCACGTCCAGATGACCTTTGTACCACGTGGTCTTCATATCAGATACATTTTCTACACCTTGTCACATCCATTGTAAACGTTATTTCGATCCAACATACATATACGATTAGCTTTATTGTGCTCTTTGGGCGAGATGACTACGTAAACGAAAATAATTCTGACAGTTATTTCAAATTATTTCGTCCCTGAAATTCACTGTCAAAATTTTGCAAGTAGCAATTTGATTGGCCATTTCCAAAGGTCACCTGGACATGACCCCTAATGGGATTTTCTCAGATCCTCTTATCAAACGTAGTGATAATAAGGATCTGTATTTTAATCAGATAGGACAACGTCGGGTTTCCGCGCCATTCTCGGATATTTTTTTTCATCGTGGAAAAAAAAAAATGAATAGGCCAATCAGAAAGCCAGAAACAAAGAGAAAATTAATTATTTAATGATAACTGAAACATATGGCTGCCCCCTTTGTTTCAAAAGGAACTCAATTCATCGCCAAATGAAATCGACCAAGGTAAGATTTAATCCTTAATTAGAAAGTGATTTATGCAGGTGTTTCCATCTGAACATACATAGGTCATAAATACAAGAATTTTACTCTGCATAAAGTGGGTGTTGTGTCTAATTTTTATAAGGCATAACAGATGTTTGTCTGACCATTTCAATGATTTTCTCAATTCAATCAATCAAATTTGGCAGTGTTCAATAGATTGCCGAAGACAAAATAGCATGTCAAAATATCCAAGCAGTTACGGCACATATACTCGTAACTTTAATTAAATGGCGTCTTGTAAAACCTGAAAATGCACAGTACTACGGAGACCCGTGACAAACATGCCGCACAATTTTCTTATTTCGTTTTATCGAAATACTATTAAGCTTTATCTAAATGTTATTTCGTTTTAACGAAATAATATTTCGTTTTATTGAAACACTTTTTCGTTTTATCGAAATATCATTTCGTTTTAACGAAATGTAATTCCGTTTTATCGAAAGACCATTTACTTTTGTCTAAATGTTATTTCGTGTTATGGAAATATTTTCTCGTTTTATCGAATTAATTATATTGTTTTAACGAAAAAATTATGTTGTTTTAACGAAATACTATTTCGTTTTATCGAAATATTATTGAGATTACTACTTTACCATTTATTTCTTATAAGCCAACATCTTCAGGTAATATCAAGAAGGATGAAGGGGCCCTACGCTCGTATTCATGCAAGATGCCTAATAGTTAGGACGTAATATTGGGATGTAATCGGACCCTCTATTGAATTGAGTGATTATAAGGATCTGTATTTTAATCTCGTTGCAATACTTGTATACAAACTTACGTATGTGTTCTACTTTATAATTCCCTTGCCAGTGAAACCGCAGTGGACTATAGTGTTTGTGTCCGTCTGTCTGTCTGTCCGGATTTGGTTTCCAGATGATAACTTGAGAGCCAATAAATGGATTTTATGCAGAATTCACACAATTGTAGCATATAGAAATATACAGCTTTGGATTGAATTTGGGGTCAAAAGGTCTACTACAAAGGTCACTGTTACTAAAAATAGATCGTTTCGCAAAATTTAGTTTCCGGATGATAACATGAAAAAAAACATCAACATATGTTAATTAAACTTCACACAATGGTAGCATATAAGAAAATACAGATTGGGATTGAATTTGGGGTCAAAACGCCAACTACAAAGGTCACTGGTATTAAAAAAAGAACTTTTCGCAAATTTTAGTTTCCAGATGATTACTTGAACACATCAACGGGATTTGTTCAAACTTCATACAATGGTAAGATAGGAAAATAGCTTGGTATTAAATTTGGGGTCAAAAGGCCAAAAAGGAAGGTCACTGCTAAAAATAGATTGTTGCACAGAATATTCGTTGCCAGACGATAACTTGGAGAAAAAAACCATAAACGGATTTTGATCCAACTTCACATTCTGGCAGCATATGAGAAAATACAGCTTGGGAATGGATTTGGGGTCAAAAGGTCAACAACACATGGTCGAATAGGTTGTTTCACAAGTTTCCGGGCGATAACTTGAGAACACATCAACAAATTTAAGTAATACTAACTTGCCATACATTAGAAAATGTAATTTTCGACAGAAGACGTGTGTTGCTTGCAATCTGCGGTTTTGTCGAATATTTGGATAACAATAAATAAAATTAATAAAGAAAAATAAAAAGGAATACCGATATTTAGTTTGCAGAAAATTTATCAAAAACATAATGATATTTAATTGAAAAAATAATGAAAATCGTGTGATTCTATGGTCTCTGAGAAGAAATGAGTAACATAAAATTGAGAATTTTTGGTTTGTAAATGCGTCTCGGAATAAAATCAACGATATGGAACATGTTACATTGACATTGTTTACTTAACAAGTGAATGGTTTTTTTTTATCTCATTAAATTGTAATTAACGTGTGATTTATATACAGTAAATATATTCGGAGACATGGATATGTGTGTACGCCCCATACCCTCTACCTTTCACTGATTCATCACTTATTACACAAATATTTTACATGTTACACAAAGGGTTCAGCACATTTTTTTCGTTTTTGTTTGTCTATCAGAAATTAACAGTCGAGTTCGTAAGTACTACGCATGTGTCACGTTTTTGTCATAGTAATTGATCCTTTTAAATGGATGACAGAGACAGTAAAATATTGACAGCAAATCAGACTAGTCTTTACCATTTAGTCATTTATCTTAACTGTAGGAGCTGTTGTAGATGTAGTTCGAGTTGACATGGTCGGATTCTCCACCTTGTTATTTTGAATTGGGCGTCCCATAATTCGTAATTGCTTACTGATTATTAAAATATCGATGTATTTTACTTTCTCTGGGTAAGATATTTACAAACTGTCCGCATAGTTGATTATCACTATAATTTGCAAACATTGGGTTTTTTTTTATTTTAAATACACCGATGAAATTATAATAAGTGTTAGATAACTAACAAATAAATTTACTTTTAAGACGTCGCCTTTTGTCACGTCGGTTCTGACTAATATAACGGCTTAACAATATTAAAATGAATTTGGAATTTGAAAGTAAGTATCTATTGAAGGTTGAATTATAAGAATTAATTTGAATTAGTGTTTTTTTCTCTCTCAGTTTATGGGGATTTAACATGTGTTATCGGTATGTTTGCATGTAGTATAAACTTATGTGTTATATCTCAATATCAAATAAAATATAGTCAATTTGATGTTCAATTAATTTTCAAAGCTGCCTTACAATTAAACAAGTTTTAGTGTTAATAACATAGTAATTCTTATCCTCAAATTAAATATATCTTCATTATGGCTCACAGCTCACACAATCTGATTAAAATGCAGATCCTTATTATCATTGATGGAGTGAATATATGGATTTGTAGTGTAATTAGATTGGACTTCACAATAATAGAATAATTGCATGACAACCCATGCAATAAAGCCTCGTGACATCAGAGCGTCAACAAAATCACTATTTGGTCAGTACAATTTTAACATTTTTTCCAGAAACTAAATACTACAGTGGAACTCGGTTAATTCGAACTCGAAGGGACCGAGATAAAACTTCGAGTTATCCGAGTGTTCGAATTAAGCGAGTTATCTATCATGTCTACTGACGATCTCTTTCCTTGGTATAAATAGACAAGTTCCATGTCGTAAAACGATGTGAACAAGACAAATGTCGAAATAGCTGATGGAAGTTGCAAAATTATAGCAAGAAAACCTAGATATATATTTTGAAATGTCATTCTACGGCATATTTATGAAAAAGAAATAGACATTTTCGGCGATCGCGTTGTCCAAAAAAATCTTATTTCGAGTTATAAGAACATTTCATGTATGATTTTTGTCATTCGGACCCAAAATTTATTTCGTATTATCCGAGTTCTTCAAGTTTTACGAATTCGAATTATCAGAGTTCGTATCAACCAAGTTCCACTGTAAATATTTATACATGTACTGTAATCTACTGATTTTCGCGCATTGGTTATTTTCAACGGTCGATAAAACATGAATTCACGATCAAATGACCTCGATGACAATCACGCACTGCACTCATGTTCAAACTACCTCGAACAAATACCACGAAAATTTGTATGTCACAAAAAACAGTTTGTACATTTCATTTTAAATTATTCGAATGCGGGTTAAACAATCTCTGCTCCTACTTAACGCTCAGCAATAAGGAAAGTGGGACGACTGGTTTGCTCGTTGTCAACATAATGTGACCGGGTGGGATGTGTTGCTTGGTGTCTTTTGCGGCATGCTTCTATTAAAAGGGCAAAGGTCTTACAAAATACGCACTACGCACTTCATTCACGCAACACACCACATACATGGCTTTTGATGGGACGTTTAATAAAAAAAATGCACAATCTCAACAACATACACTTTTCTCGACATGACAATGCACTCGTTCATACCGCATGGCAACACATAACATACAAGTGGTGCCATCCACAAATACATTAAAAGTTAAGCACTGTAAACAAAATATATGAATAAAGTTGACATTCATGAATATATCGATTTTGAAAAAAAAATGTGCGTATGTTACCATATAATGCATGAAATTACTCGATTTAAGAAGGATTTGTTTTATCCTGAATAACTTAGAACATCAATATAATTATAAAATAACGTTTTCACACATATATCTATTCTCGTTTGTGGTAGATCACACTATGCACTGAAATCTCTCCTCTTGCCATATATAACTCTAGTGGTATACCGACATTTCTCGTGACAATATATTTGATTATTCATATCTCTGTAATTCGCTCTGCCTTGTCTGATATGTATGTTGATTTTGATTTTACATGGTTGATCAGAATTTAAAATTATTCATGCATTTTGGTATTAAGATTCAAATTTCTGATAATTAAAACTCTTAAATCAATGCATTCAATTGTTATAATATGATGATATCGTAATTAGAAATAAAGGTAGATAGTAATAACCTTCACAGGGATGGATATAACGACAGTGATAGTAACCCTTAGATTATTGAGAAATTATTCTTTGATTAATAAGCAAGTTTCACAATTGACAATAGATATTTAAATATACACCTATTTTTCAATGCTGTGTATTTGATGTTGAATATTTTAATATCTATATTATTGTATTACCTGTGTTCAATCAAAATAAACCCTATGATATATAAATCATTGTAATATTGTTTATATTTTACATATATCTTCAATGCTGTTTTTTGTGAAGGAAACATTTTATAAAAAAAGTTAAATGTCACTGTTATAACGCATTCCTTATTCCTTAATAATCAAAGGTGTTAATTGCAGGTGAGTAAAGAAACAATAGGTAGTTATTACAGGTAAGTATCTAACAATAGTTAATTATACAGGTGATTATTCAAATCATTAGCATCAGAGCGTCAGATTTAGCGTCACGGCTATCAGTCTATATACATACATCTACTGGGCGGTGTCTTGATTGTCAGTTATAGTCTCCTAACCTTATCGATATATAGCGCATTAACGAGACTAATAATTCAGTATCTATAATCAACACCTCGGAGCAGTGTGTGACACTAAGAACAAAGTCTTAAGGAATATTGTTGTCACTTAGAACAAAGTCATATAGGAAATATGGAGCATTTTATAGCAGTAATGTTATAATCTTAATACTTTTCGGAGTTACAAAATAGTGAACTGGACATTATTTCAAGGAAATAAGTATGACACAAGATATTTCATGATGCCATCCTCCGGTATTTCGTTATGCTGAATTGATGAGCTCTGATATCATCATGTTGCAAAAATAACTTAAAATGCACCAAGAGAGAAGAAGTCATCGACGCTAACAGTACTGCCAATGTGATTGGATTAAGAAATTCCATTTTTATTACATCAAATGCTTTTTCGTTACATATTTTCAACTATGCATTCCCTGTGTGTAATCGTGACTGTATTAACACTTTATGTGACTTCCATACTCTGTGATAAGCCACCATTTGCTCGTTTAACGGATCCTCCGACGAGGAGAAGTTTATGGCGACATGGCTACCCAACACCACCCGACCATAACGATGGAGCTCCGTGCTCAAACAGAACGGTATGTATGAAACGATAATACAAATAATATAAATAATGAAAGTCCGACTGTTTTGAAGGTTGAGTGGCTTTGCGGAAAATAATAATATATACTTAACATATAATGAAAATTCGAAATTTGTAATTTTCATATCAATAAATTTTCATCAGTATTTTTCAATGGATTCTCTCTCGTTTTCCTCCCTTTTTTTCATAACCTGGGTATGGTGCACATATGTTTCAGTCACATTCAAGTATGTATATATTTGATGCTTCACTCGGTTTTTAAAAAAGTGATTATGAAATAGACGATTTTAGTACAGCTGATCCAAATAAAAAATAAAGCAAGCAAGATATTAAATATAAATGTTCAGATTGAATGATAACGTACTTTGTATCTTCAACTCGATGTTTCTACGATTGCGGTGATGATGTTGAAGATACAATATGTTTCTCATTTATGATCTCTCTTTGCATTAAACACGTATTACAATTGTTTTATAATATCGCTATCTACGCTTTAATGTACTAGGAATTCAAGTTTTATCAAAGATAATGTACTAAGAATTCAAGTTTTATCAAAGATAATGTACTAGGAATTCAAGTTTTATCAAAGATAATGTACTAGGAATTCAAGTTTTATCAAAGACGTTTATACAGTAAAGTTCATTATAGTTTATTCGTTTTCAAATCGGATCATAATTTAAGGATTTTCGGTGAAATAAAATTTTATTTGATTGATTCTTATTAAAACTACGTTTCAAAGAAGTGTGAAAGGTTTACAGTCCGTGTCGTTTGTCGGTATCTGTTTCTCATAACAATTATTGTCTAATAATTAACACATGACCACCAGAACCACTAATGGATAATGCATACAGATAAAAGTTTAACTTATCGTTTATTATCGTAACATTACCTCTGTCTTTCAAGCAGAGTTATACAGTCGCTAGCATATTCTGGAAATAATGATGTGTCAGTAAAATAAAAACACCCCGGTGACCAGTGACAGATCAAATATTGTGCAAGTGTAAAAAGTGCATAATTACTAAAAGGGAAATTTCATTTTCTATTTATCATGATATCAATATAAAATCATATGTCGGCTATTCAGCATTTAGGACTTTTTACTTCTTTTCATAATACTTGTAAGTCATATTTTTCTAATCAACTAATATAACAGAGGAATAAATTACAATACGGCTTGTATGCCTGTTGTCAGTATAATGTGATCGGATGAAGTGTGCCGTTTGGTATCTTTGGCGGCATGCTCGCTGAGTTCTCTGTCCCCTGGGCGAGACACACCACTTTCTTTAAAAGGGATAGTTTCTATTCTTGCTTAGACCTCAGCTTAAAGTGGGACGACTGGTTCCACCGTTGTCGGTATAATGTGACCGGATGGGGTGTGTTGCTTTGTGTCAACGGTGACATGCTCGAGTCATATAACACTATAAAAAGGTCAAGAGTTCCACTATACAAGAAGAAACAACACGAATATACCACAGTCTCCTAAAAATACGCACCTTCCACTTGATACGCACTACACACCTCATACACGGGAGGCGTTCCTTACATGACCCTGGTTGTTAATAGGACGTAAATTTAACAAACAAATAAACAAAAGTAACAATATAAGCTAAGATATTTCAAATATCATTAATTTACCCTGTAATTGTCACATTTATTGATATCACAGAAAAAAACAAACTCGCATTACGTAAATAATAGTAACACTAAAAATGCAAATTATTCCGCCTTATATCAAACTTTAGAATTAACCCTGCATTTGTCGTCGGAAAAATTCTTCTAATTAGAGTATTCATTGATTCTCAATGTGACATAACAATCCCTTTATTGCGTGTTTCACTCTGTCACCAATCCATCACTGTGTATTTTATGAATCCGTAAATGTATCAATTATATCTAAATTGATCAACCTTTCTCGGGCGATTTCTCATTTTTCAATACTTTACATAATATGCTAAACTAGTCTATCAGGAAATCGTGATTTTGTCATAAATTGTTAAATGATATTTGATTGGTTTTCCCCGATGTGTTTACGTATCTAAATATACACAAGTGAAATACATAATCAACATGTATAACGTGCTATACATTCTAATTGGAAACCTCTCACATGAACAAAATATAGTTTTATACAGGAAAACTCAGACCTGAACCAATAAATTTATCCAACCCAGCACATTTATACAATGTCCTGAGAGTGGTGTAACACGACGTATAATGGTAGAAATGCCAATATCACGCTATTTAAATATCAATATGATTTACAGATATATCAGTGCAATTCGTAAGATTCAGCTTTACAGTTCGCGGTCGTTGGATAGACTGAAAACAAGTAAGATACATTGGTTCTTCATGTAAACAAAATACATGGTAATTCCGTGGGAGGACACTATATTTACCTTTACATGGTGAAGCTGCTACATCAAACCGTGTAATCAGAACCAAACACGCCACTCTCCAAATCCACGTGTTCATTGCCATATAATGGAGATAATGTTTAATGCAGATATATTAGTTAGAATACCAGTAATTCAATGAAATATTAACTGATTATGTAATAAATATTACATTAACTATACTTTCGAACCTGAAGAAAAAATTTAGATCTTGATATTACGGAGGTCGTGAAACGGCTAACAACAAAACCAATTCCGAACTGCTCAATATGAAATTTCGTTGATGCATACTAAGTAGTATAATTAGATGTAGTTAACATATATCTCTTTTGATTGTTACGTAATGGTATCATCACATATCCAGAAAGCTTAATTTGTACTAACTGTGTAACAATATCATTACACAAACCTTCTACTTTCCCACCTGATGAAAATGAAATATGTCTATCATGTGTTTATATAAAACAATCATATTGTCAGCCTTGAACAATGATAACGTGGAATGTACCAAGGCCATACATCGTCTATATAACTAGTCATAAAACTGGCGTCCTTATAAATACGTACATAAATTGACCTTACCTGACCACTGTTGTCCGCGTTTGACCTGCCGCGTTGTGGTTTATTTATATTTCAACACCCGCCCCTACTTAACGTCGGTATAGTGTACATGTATGTACCAGTGATGCGTTTGTGTGCCCATAACGCGGAGACACACTCCAATGTTAAATCATTTTGTTAGACTAATAACACAATAATCATTTAAAGTCGATTAATGTTGTCAAACAGCTCTTAGCATTAATTATCACTACGAAGGAGGACACTGTAAGTTGCATTTTGTGATGACCTACATTCGTTATATTAAAATGTCAGATTTTAGGAGCGTATGGGAAGTTTTTAGGTCATCTGACCCGAAGGGTCAGGATGACCTATAGTCATCATGTTTCGTCCGTCGTCGTCCGCCGTGCGCCGTGCGCCGTGCGCCGTCCGCCGTGCACCGTGCGTTAACTTTTCACATTTTGAACTTCTTCTCAAGTTCTACCAGTGCGATTAGGCTGAAACTTGCGTGAAATGATCCTGACATGGTCCCGACAAAGTGTTGTTATTTTTTGGGTCGATCCGAAATCCAAGATGGCCGCCACAGCCGCCATCTTGAAAACACATTTTGAACTTCTTCTCAAGTTCTACCGGTGCGATTTGGCTGAAACTTGCATGAAATGATCCTGACATGGTCCCGACAAAGTGTTGTTATTTTTCGGGTTGATCCAAAATCCAAGATGGCCGCCACAGCCGCCATCTTGAAAACACATTTTGAACTTCTTCTCAAGTTCTGCCGGTGCGATTTGGCTGAAACTTGCATGAAATGATCCTGATATGGTCCAGACAAAGTATTGTTACATCTAGATCTGGTTGATCCCAAATCGAAGATGACTACCATGACACTATATATATCTAATTAATTTCCTATATGTTAAGGCCCTTGGGCCTCTTGTTTGAAATAAAATTTGTTGAAAGAAATTGAAAATGATCCTGACATGGTCCTGACAAAGGGACACCATATATAATTAATTTTACTATGGCCAAGGTAGTCAGATGACCGTTAAGGCCCTTTGGGCCTCTTGTTTCATTTGCCATTAGTAGATTTTTCACGGCTTCGGTCCTTTAGGACTTGTTATATGTACCATCGTAATAGAAAACTGTCACCTCGTATTAGTAATCAGTTGACACTACTTAAGCGACAGTAGTGTCCGTTCAAGAAATTTATAAAGCTGTTCCAATTTAATAATTTCGTTTTATCTTAATTTTGAATCAATTTATCACACTATTGCACGGGAACCAGTGACTAAGACTAAAATACTCTATATGAATTATAGCCTAACATGACATTCTATGACACCAGTTTTGTAGTGTATGAACCATCACGATATTGCATATAATGGAGAATACATAATGGCAAGGCGTCAAAGTATAAAGTATAGAAAACAACAATAATCAATGTATTTACTGTATTTAAAACTTCAATGTATAACCAAAAAGCATCAATTATGCACGAGGAGTATGCACAAGTATCTGTTGTTTGGCGCTGCACTGGTATGACCTTGGACCACTATACACTCAGTGTTTCGTTTCATGTGAACACAATTATCTTAATTGAACATTCAAAAATACAAAATGAGAGGATAAACTTATAATGAACTATTACAACAGTCTGTAAATAAGATCAACATATCATTATTCTCATTTCCTAACGGTATGGGCATTTATGTATTATGTTATTTCAGAAAATATTTGAATTACATATTCAACACGTGCTCAAATCAGCGTAGTTATCGTCAGTGCGTCGAAGTGTTTTACTTATGATGTTTGAACGATGTTAGTTAAATTTAACTGTGTTGACCTTTACCAGTTTACCCTGTTTTCATACAACAAACTTAACACATAAATTGATGTAGATGTAACTATCACCTTCTCGGCTTGATAAAACATAAAGAACGTTAATCTGTGCTGCACATGTCATATCTAGTATAATTTATTCAAGAATTACCTCAAATGAATGAATTTTCCACCCATAAATTAAAACTGTCAATTTCATGTTTATGTAACACTGCTGTAATTATGTTTAGCCTTCGTCACTGCCTGTCCCGATTTATTGTATAGAAAGGAAACTAATCATCATCGTAATGGATACCTTGTTAGGTATTCATAGTCTTATCACCAATCCATACACAACTAAAACAATACCTGCTGATGTAAACAACTTAGTGAGTTTTAGGTATACATATTTTCAACAGTAAAAATAAATATCGTCATAGCGATCGATACTCAATGTAGACCATTCCATATCACTTTAACAAATAAAGGAAATTTAAAGGCATACATACTTTTGCTTAATATAAAATATCTTAAGTAATCATGATGAACATTTTGTCATGATAAACAATGATAACATTTTAAAACATTGTCCCGGATTTCATTAGATGTATTCGAGTGTTTTAACATTTCGTACATATTTCTTACTAGTACGAAATTTTCATTGGGAATAAGAGGTATGTTTGCTCAAAATCTCACTGTTATATTAAAATGTGAATGATCATAGTCCCACCCTAAAACAGTTTATCATTACTCAGATATACTCTAAATAAACTGTGATATTTGATGTCCTACGTGTCATTACTCAGATATACTTTAAATAAACTGTGATATTTGATGTCCTTCATGTCATTACTCAGATATACTCTAAATAAACTGTGATATTTGATGTCCTACGTGTCATTACTCAGATATACTCTAAATAAACTGTGATATTTGATGTCCTACGTGTCATTACTCAGATATACTCTAAATAAACTGAGATATTTTATGTCCTACGTATCATTACTCAGAAATACTCTAAATAAACTGTGATATTTGATGTCTTACGTGTCATTTCTCAGATGTACTATAAATAAACTGCGATATTTGATGTCCTACGTATCATTAGTCAGATATACTCTATATTAACTGCGATATTTGATATCCTACGTATTATTACTCGAATGTAGTCTAAATAAACTGCGATATTTGATGTCCTACGTAGCACTTCTTCTATGTACTCTAAATAAACTGCGATATTTGATGTCCTATGTATCATTACTTCGATGTACTCTAAATAAACTGCGATATTTAATGTCCTACGTATTATTACTCAGACATACTCTAAATAAACTGCTATAATTGATGTCCTACGTATCATTACTTCGCTGAACTCTAAATACACTGCGATATTTGATGTCCTATGTATCATTACTTAGATATACTCTAAATTAACTGCGATATTTGATGTCCTTTGCATCATTACTCAGATGTACTCTAAATAAACTGCGATATTTGATGTCCCACGTATTATTACTCAGATGTACTCTAAATTAACTGAAATATTTGATATCCTACGTATTATTACTCGAATGTAGTCTAAATAAACTGCAATATTTGATGTCCTACGTATCATTATTCATATGTACTCTTAATTAACTGCAATATTTGATGTCCTACGTATTATTACTCGGATGTAGTCTAAATAAACTGCGATATTTGATGTCCTACGTATCATTATTCAGATGTACTCTTAATTAACTGCAATATTTGATGTCCTACGTATTATTACTCGAATGAAGTCTATATAAACTACGATATTTGATGTCCTGCGTATCATTATTCATATGTACTCTAAATAAACTGCGATATTTGATGTCCTACGTATCATTATTCAGATGTTCTCTGGATAAACTGCGATGTTTGATGTAATACGTATTATTACTCAGATGTTCTCTAAAAGACTGCGATATCATTGTGTTATATTACCATATCATAAACATCTGACCAAATTAACCCTCAAAATTCAATCGACAATTTATATTTTTTTTCAGAAATCCAAATCCTTATGCCGTTGTATAACCCGAACGTAATCGACATATGTAATGGCGGCATCTTCTTTTGTCTTACTGGGCTGATAATTAAATTATGAAACCAATGAAAAATTTATAAGGAATAATGCGATGATATGTTTTCTTTTCTTTTCCAGAATCCCGATTTCTCGAATTGTTTGGTGTGCGGGGAAGGTTCACAGACAGGGAGCTTTATTGTTAAACAGTTCGTCAAAGGTCAACCGATCGATATCGAAGTTACACGGTCACTAAATCATAAAGGCCATTTCGAGTTTAGTGTATGTGAATCCGCTGATGACGTCACCGAGGAGTGTTTCAGTTATAATATTCTTGATGTACTCGATACCAAAACGATAACCACTGACGCCGAGGAGATCGATCACGTGACACTTGCTCCATCCACGTCCACCTGTATACACTGTGTTTTACGCTGGCGTTTTACTTCAGGTCAGTATAGTAAACATTATTACAATGATTACCTCAATCTTGATTTAAATGTTTTTTTAGAATATAAAGGAATGCTTTTTGCTTTACCTTTGGTTTTTATTTAATTCTACCAGGCTAGTAGAACATCATATTGACCTCAAAACGATTCAAAATCGATGCACGAGTTATAATACACAATTAATGTAAAAGCCTGAATGATGTATACTGATTTGGTACATTAGGTTTTGGGTTCATCCTCTGCTATTATTAATTCTACCAGGTTAGTAAAACATCGTATTAACCTCCAAAAAGGTTCAAAATCGATAAAAGAGTCATAATACACAATTAATGCACAAGTCTGAATGGATTTTTTTAGGTAAATCCCAGATAGCATTTAAATATTTGACTCTAAATTTATTTGACTTTTAATTTATATTTAAATATCGACACATTCGCAGTATAAAATGTTTATCAAATTAATTAAAATTGATTCATTGGTACTGAAAATAACTATCATTATTGATTTTATATTACACACTATACATCACCTATATGAACCTAGATGTCAGTGATAGAGGTTTGGTTCGGAGACCGCCTACCTGGCATTTTAAGTACCGCCCCACCCTTTTAACATTATGTTTTCGTTAAAAAAGATTGATTATCACTGTATGCAACAAAGGTATATTATAGACAAAAAGTCGTTTTACCGATTTACTCGACAAAAAACATTACGAGCGTTTTAGATAAATCCGAGATAGCATTTAAATATTTGACTTTTAATTTATATTTAAATATCGACACATTCGCAGTATAAAATTTTTACAACATTAATTAAAATTGATTCATTGGTGCTGAAAATAACTATCATCATTGATTTTATATTACACACTATACATCACCTATATGAACCTAAATGTCAGTGACAGTAGTTTGGTTCGGAAACCGCCTACCTGGCATTTTAACTACTACCCCACCCTTTTAACATTATGTTTTCGTTAACTTTTGTTGCCATAGAAAGATTGACGATGATGACGATGATATTGAACCAGGATTGACGATGATATTGAACCAAGATTGACGATGATATTGAAACAATTAATAACGACAAAGACGATTGCACCTGTCGGTAATTAAGAGTTTCTGTATAATTTGGCGTATAAACTCGTAATAAGTTATATCAAATATCATCAATGACGTTTAATTGAAATTATCTATCATGATCACTCAAAGGTTCATTATGTCGATATTTATGCGTTTAGTTAATTTTTGTCTCGTTCTTTTGAATTTTGATAGCGTAATAAATGTACAGGTGTTACTCTGATTTTTTGACTCCGTACAGCAATGCCATCATTTTCCACCGCAAGGTCACAATGGTCTTTAACTCGATATAGAAGTTCTATATCAAAATTTAAAAAAATAAACCCTGTCCGTATAACAATATATCTTGCACCAGCAATGACTACAAAAATATACATAGTGTAATTTAAGCTTGTAGTGGAAAAAAAGTTACACTATCCAAAAATTCATTGATAGAATTTAGTAACCTGCACATGCAGACTTGCATTAAAATAAAAAAAACTCCGTTTACTCACACAACTGTTTAAGGATTAACTTGAATAGAATGTTCATGTTATGAAGATCAGAGTGTACTCTAAATTAACCGCTTCACGGTTTATGATTAGAGTACACTCACGATTTTTGTAACATTGAACAAAGAACTATTTAAATTAGTCCTTATAATAAAGATAATCTCTTCAATATTCAAAATTCATTTTGGGTCTCTTACTCTTATTCCAACCAATCAGAAACGACATTACAAACGGCGACGCCATTTTTTCTTTATGGGCTAATAGAGTAATTTTTAAGCCAATCAAAATGCTCGTTACAAGCAAATTGATACAGACAAAACTGATATGGAAAAAAATCTGGCTTAAGTCAGTGATTTGGGTTTATATAGAATATTTTGTAATAGTTTTTTTAATGAACCCCCTCAATACATAGTGGAATTAGGTGAGCTGCTCCAATCAGTAATGTAAATATCAACGTTTAAAACCATATTTGCATAAAACAGAGATATTTGCTCTTGCGGATAGGTATTGATTGTGACATCATATGCGACCATAATGCCATGCTTTTCAGAGAAAATGACGTGAATTTCGTTCAAAACATAATGACTTCACAATGGATACATTCCCGCAAGGGAGCTAACTCTGTAATATGCATTGAAGGAATAATCAAGTCATTGTTAATCGTCCGTGTTTTCTAGTAGTTATGGATCATTTATTACTCGATCATTAACCTAATTAGACCATAATAAAGACACGTGAGATAAAACAACCGTTTATTCATTATATCGCATTGTTCTTTAGTATCAGCCAAACCACGATCATCACTCATTTTAATGAATGTATTTAGGTAGCATAACGGTCATACCATACCAGTAAAACTAGGCCAACATGTACACGCTAATGGAGTATTAAAGACATTTTATATCAATGAATATGTAACCAAAAAATGAATAAAACATCAAATTTGAGGATAACAATTTTATGATTAGTTTCGATATCCTATTATCCTAGTACAAAAACAAAAACTTCTGTTGGCATGATATATTCCAATTGCTTAAAAAGTATACTTTAGTAATCCCTTACAGGCTACATTTTCTAGGTTCCACATTTGCAATTTATTTAGCAGCACAGTCACAGCACAGTAGGCCTACCTATGCTTGTATATATGTTCCGCGTCCGATTCGCTTGCCTCGATAATTCGGAAATAATGTCATGTTTCAATACGGAACCACTGTAACATCCATTTCTGAAAGTATTTGTTTAAACGTTAACTTGATTCAGTGATAAAGCACTATAAAAGGACAACAGTTCCACTACAAAAGAAGACACAACACGAATATACCACAGTCTCCCAAAACACGCACCTCGCACTTGACACACGCTACACACTGCATACATGGGAGGCCGTCCTTACACGACCCTGACTGTTAATATAATGTTAAAATAATCAAATAAGCAAACAAACAGTTATACGTTAACTGTTCAAAATTTAACTCAAGTGATCACATAGTTGAAGACACTAAGGCTATTGCTTTGAATCCGATGCCGCACCTAAAATGAAAATGATTTCCATTTTGGAGTTTTCAGCATCAGCTAACGATTTATAGTTTCGTATCGGTAAAACCCAAAGATACATATATACTTCATCAGACGGAACTAATTTTTATAATGTTTATTGATAAATTGGCGGGAATTTGGCTAAAATTTAATGGCTTTTCTTAATGAGTGTAGGAGCCCAATCTAATTAAAAATTAAAACACAGATCCTTAGTATCACTATGTTTGATAAGAGGAATAAGGGTCTGCATTTTAATCAAATTGGTAGGAGTTCAACGATATAATTCATAATTATACATATTATAAACACTAAATGGGGTAAATATTTAGCTGTAAAAATAACAGTTATGAATATAAGAATTGAAATAACTTTCTTGTGGTTCTGTCGGAGGACTAAGTTGAGAAGAATAATTACATTTGTTTCGTAGACGCTAAACCACATAATTAATCGTAATATTATAGATATATGTAAACTTATACTTTTATGATATCGATATACTAGTATAGTATCTAACATTATCTATAAAACATGTTTAAGTTAATAATTCCATTCAGTGTCTTCCTTTGTATTGTAACAAAGTACTAGTTCATTGTCGTAAAATCCTAGGCCTATAAGTCATTATTAATCTTGTTTGGAGTTGTAAGAAATATGTTATACTATATAACGGGACATTGTAAAAAGTCGTGAGATACACTAATGGAGATGTATTGCTGTGTCGTTTTGCGGTAGCGGAATATTAATTCATATCAGAACAAAACCCCCTGAACTACATGAAATATAACAAGACCATAAAATTGATCGCTGTTTGTCAAGTATTTATAGTGTTAACGCGTTATTTCAAATATGAAAGTAACTACGATGTGTCATTTAGGCTTAAGAATGTATATATTCAAATCACATTATCCGGCGTGATCAATGTATTGATCAATGTAGATATCTTAATATAATCTGTCACAAAGTTTTCTTGAATTTTAGAAATGTCTGATCAGTGAACCTAAATACGAATATATCCAGTATAAAATTGAATATTTCAGCGTAAACGCAATTATTATTGCCTAGGTAAATGTGTGACCGCTGACTAAATGTAATAAATGTACGCATTTCACAATCATTAAATGATGAATTTAACATTATACCAAGTAAACCACACACCCATACAGCGGTATATGTTCAATTTACTTAGGTCGAGAGACACTAATAAAGTAGTTTCTTCTCCTGCTTAGCGCTTATCATCAAAGGAATGAAACGACTGATTTGTCCGTTGTAAATATAATGTTGGAGTGTACTTATTTTGTGTTTTTGACGGCTTGCGTCAGTGAGATAGCAATACGAAAATGGAAATCGTTCGTAGTTCTCATACTTCACACACAAAAAACCAACTGGAAACCGTCCTACAATGACAATAGTGATTAATAGAACGTTTACATATTCAACCAACTAGTCAACTAATGTATTATAATAATTATTTCGGTTACAAGCTAACCGATATTTGCATAATATATAATTCATTTATCGCAATTTTCAGTCATGTGGACATGACGTACACAGCAATTATTTTACACGATGAATAATTTGCGTGCCCCTGTGCTTGGGCTGAGGTGACCAATATTACATTTCACGGTCCCGGAATAGCAGTTGAGATGGGTTGTTTTTATCTTGTACACACGTTCCTTCCACATATTCATAATTCTAAGTATAACTGTCGAAGACAGATATATCTGGATCAAATTGTCGATGAAAAGTTACATAAAACTTATGTATAAGACCACGATCGAGTGCATTGTTGGTAGCGATAGGCCTAGGACGTCTCCTTGCAGGCGGTATATGCACGTTAACACTAAGCCAGATTTCTGCTTTTTTATATACAGTGGGTTTTTTTCTATAAGAAGCAGATAACATTGTTATTTTAATCACCTATCTTTAAAAGCAAATATTTGATGATGTATAATTTATAATTTCCTAAAAGGAAAAAAAACTTTTGTAAATGTAATGTGCATGTAGCTGTTGTTTCAACATGAAGAAAAGTGAAAAAATGATAATAACACATTGATCACAAATCACAAAGTTTTTTGTTGTTCTTTAATATACCTGTATACGATAATTTTTGTTTGCTTGTTATTTTATTGATTTTTTGTTTTTGCCGAAATGCTCGAATGTCGGTGAAGACACCCCTGAGAGCCTTGAAGGAGTTAGATTTCGCCGAGACGAATGAAGCACAGGCTCGTGTTCCGTTGATACGGACGAACCAGCGTTCGGAATTAATTTTTTTCCGTGTAGCTGGTCCTTTGAAAAGGCAACTTTTGGTCAAGATATATAGAGGATATACATGTACATACAAACAAAAATGGCTGTAGAATTGTAGAAAGGTCTAAGATCAAACTGTAAAAAACAAATTTTCGTAATATTTTGGTTTTCAGTCAACTTTCAGGGGCGTAGGAAGCAGGGGGCAGTTTATATGTCTTAGCAAGAAAATCAATTCATTATTATTCTGAGTTATACAACAATGTGCCGATGGTGTGATTCCAGTATGTTCAGATCGAGCTGGGTTGCATAATGGTATGACGTCACTCACAATTATCATTTCTAAATGGAGGTAACTTTAAATCGAAACATTACCGTATTAAGAACGTTTTAAAATCACCAGAATAGATTGTGAAACTCATCTCAGCCATTCCAAATCGTAATATTTTTTCTCGGGGGAAACCCCTGGAACCCCCAAACGACAAAATCTCGCGCTTTCGGTCCTCGCAAATTCATCAAAATACATCGTAAAACTCATCTCAGCCATTCCAAATCGTATTTTTTCCGGGCGAGACCCCCGGACCTCCCAATCAATGTTCGGGATCAAATCGTCAAATTTAGAAATGGTAATCAGAATAAAGAAATTAAATATTTATTAACTCATATCGCAATATTTTCATATCGCAACTGTTACAGGAAATTCTTATTACCTGTTATCGACTTCTATGCCTGATTAATCTCGATATTAGTGCTGAAAATATCTTGTTTTATTGATATTGTTCCACTACTTTTGTTGAGTTTGAATTCGCAAATTCGAAGGGCTTCAGAACACTTGTTTTCAATCGGAATCAACACCGTAGTGATAAAGACCTTCCAAGTGAATTTTTGCATCGGGGGAACAGGGACATAAAAAGTTGATTTTCTCAAAAAGTAAGAAAAAAATAAAATACGTTTATTTTGCTGGAACACTTAAAAAAATCATTCTGATTTCGGAACAGCTGTAATTTTGAAGATACCTCTAACAGTATTTTTATCATTGTTATTATATATTATGTAAGTTAATTAAACCAACATGTGCTCGATAATCAATATCACAGACTTAACAAGACATAAAACGCTGTCCTTGATTCATTACAAATCTAAAAATGTATACGTCATCGAGAATTTAATCATTGATCCAACATCTGTATTATACCCTTACTTTCCACTACAAAGACATCCAAGACACCAGTAATCGAAATGAGCAAAGAACAACTGTCATCAAATAAAGCGATATTAATTAAACCACACTCTGATTCTTTATTTGTAAATACACATTTAAGATAGGATCGGCACGTCAGAAGTCAGTCTTACATAAACTATTTACGTATGTACGTAATTTGTATTTATGTCTGTATACGATAGATCATTCGCCTGCCTCTGACCTGTCTATGATAAAGGTTTTTTCTCCATGTTATTAGTTTGACATTCTTTCTGTGTGATTTACGATAGGACATGTAGATACCAAACAGTTTAACACACTGTACAGGTATTGGATTAGAATATACTGCATCTATGAAATGTTCAAGAGAAAACAATCATCATAACGAGTCGTAAAGATATACAAAAAATGAAACAAAGATATGAACATAATCCACCTATATTTATATATCTATTAAGTAATTTTATTGATAATCTGGTTCAAAGAAACATGTATTGTTAATGAAAATAGAGTAATTATTTTAAATTGACTTTGTATAGTCTGTTACATAGGTTAAGATGGCAAAATAAAACAAAACATCAATATGCTTTTAAATATGAAGAAATGTGGATACGACGGTGATTAAATGGTGCCATTTCAAAAACCTTTCATGGTTTAGCCGTTGGCTAAGCATATAATCCTCAGAAAATAAAAATTATTATTATTATTCGCTACAAAAAACTACCAATATTTTGTTTATACGATTTTAATTACCCGCTTGCCCAATATTATTCATGCATATATATGCGTGCAAACAAGCAGGACATAGGAAAATAGCAACAAACATTCTTATTGACGGAAATATCCTATGCCTGGACTGGTGGTAAATATGTATACCGAATATCCAGTATGTAAACAGTAGATCAACATTGACCTATCAGGTTTGACAGGTGTTATTTGTCTGTTTTAGTAGGTAGTGATGCCCCCTTGATGTTTGTTATAATCAACTCTATGATGCATAACACACGTGTATAATGACTATTAGTGTCAGAGGTGTCTGGGGGACGGTCAGCGACACGCGTGCTCCGTCAGTCCAAGCCTTGTCAACTTAATATGTCTGGTATATTAAGGCGTTGCTCGGCCGATCACGCTAGCCGCTGAAAATATGATATCAGATTATGCCCATCCGATGTGTACACATAGAGTTGATTATTTAAAAAAAACCAGTTAAACATCTTGATCATCATCGCAGATAACGTAATAACGTCATGTAATCGTAATAGCAAATTGTCATTGAAATCAGAATGGTGTGTAAAGACTAACATGGCTTATTCGATGTCAGTTTTTGTTATCTAGAAAGACATGTTACATATATGTACGTTGATATTGCATTAATACGTGCTCGATACAGCATTACACGGTAACACTTCTAATACACATCGAGTGGCATCAGCGTCAGTTTATTGAATAATTCATTTTTATTGAATTTCATTGTTATCATCATCTGAGGAAACGACGTCTATTTCGTGCATTATTAGTGGTGACCACGCTATCCCTGGCAAAAGTTTAATAAGTAGACTCGGTAGGAAAAGCTTACGATATCGAAATGTATATCAAATGATATCCTTCATTTCATATGCACACAGAAATACTGTTTACATTGAAATAGTACAAATTAATGTGTCAATAAAAAGCTTTTAAAAAGACTACATAAGATAATAAATATCATGGAAACACGAGATGTTCCGTTAGTTTAACTCATCTTCCGCCATAAAAACCTTCAAAAATGGTATGTTTAAAGTTTCTACATGCATTGGGAACAAATTAATGTTGTATTATCTATGTTTTTTATGTAGTATGTTTATGTAAGATACGTATATACAATAGGATAGCATTAATTCAACTTAGATAATAAAATCGACGGATATCAATATGAAACTAAGGGCTTGTAGGGTATACATTACCAATCAAATGAATATCTTAATTGTGCTTTGTTCAATGACAGGTTATGATAATTACTTAATTTTGGGATAAGTATACGCATTTTGCAGCAGATATTCATGATAAGATTATCTAAATACGTCATTAATAAAAAAAAAAACATAATCTACGCAGTTGCTGTTACGTAGTATGTTAATTTTGCTTTACAATGACTTATCGAAAAAATGATAAATGATTATTTCATTTTCATTAGTCATGCTTAATCTAGAGATTTAAGACGAATTAATTCCCATCACTTCCGTTATATCACTTAAAATTGAATTTAAAAAAATGGATATATATTTCATTGTTAATTTGAAGACTAATGACTTTCTTTATCATGACTCAAGATTTCAAATTTAATAAAGGCATCTTTATAGATCATCAGAATATTTTTCCCATTTTTTGTCGTTGCTTAGACAAATATGTCGTATGTAAATGATGCATTGATATATGGATGTTTAATGTCTATGTAACTCGGTGATGATGTATCGAGATGTCAATTTATAAATAACAACGATATCAATTACCTCAGTGACGAAGGTCGCCATACTAAACACATATTTAACAGAGATTATCAATAAATTCCATTGATGCAGCATAACACCGCAGTCTTTATTCACTGATCAGGGAAGGTAATCCATCAAAATCTAATTTTAAGCGTGTAACGTGTTTGAACAGAGGGTAATGCATGGAACACATGAGCGGGAAAAATGTGTTGAACGTTATGGAAATTATGAAAACACTAAAAACACTAACAACGAAATATATCAGAATCAAATATATATTATAAACAGCTGAAAAACTTAGCATATACAAACATTTTCATTGAAATGCGACGAAAGTAAAAACGAATTTAATGCCTATAACGTAGTGATTTACATTACCAGTCAAGGTTCCTATAATGTGTAGTGAAAAACGAGCAATGCTTATAACGAAGTGATTCTGTACCCAGAGGTTCGTTTTTTCAGTGTTTTACTGTATAGTATCAACATAACAAAACGGAAAAAATAGCGATTTAAAAAAAAAATCCTAACCGAGGTTTATTGTATAGTATTTACTGAACAAAACGACAAAGTAACGATTTTTAATCCTATACGGGGTTTACTTTATAGTATATTTTTCATTTCAACAAATTTTATTGCAAATAATATGCAAATGGATTTGGCAACAGGCAAAGCCTATATTAGCCATCTCCAAACAAATCCGGTATAGTACAATTATCAACAAAATATTTTAACATTTAACATTACATTATGAATGAATATTATTATTAGTGTATCTCCCCAACCTATCACAGTAGAAAAATCTAAAACAATCTTTTAGTTTCAGATATATATTCTGATATGCATTGCAATAAATATGTATTTTTTTCTTCATCACAATTGTCATAGCCATGCAGTAGAGTTTTTGCGTTAAAATGCGAGTGGGGGATATTAGAGTTATGTATTTTGGTTCTCAGTGACGATCTTTGTTCATTAAATAAAGGACATATGAAAAGATAGTGTTCGGCTGTTTCATTACCAAGGCCACAAGAACAAATTGGAGAATCTCTCAAATGATCGCGAAATAGGTCAGAATTTAGATTGCTAGAGGAATTTCTGAGCTGGCACAGAGTAATATTTATAATTCGAGAACCTTTGTTTATAAAGGTATTTGTTATATCAGGTTCCATTTTATTAATGTTAAAAAGGAGTGTTTTAAATTGTGCAACAGTTTTAACATTCGATAAGTCAAAGTTTAAAGCGAAAGAATTAAATTCTGTAAAGGTACTTGGAAAAAAACTAGTATAGTAACTTGCAGTTCTGCACATAGGAATATTAAAATATCTTGTCATCCTTAGTGGATATCTCTCATTTTCAGGCTGATATAAAAATGGTTGTACAATTTCAATCAAATGCTGTGGAGCAAATCCACGGAGTATCTTAAACATAAGAATAAGTTTGTGTTTTTGACGCCGGTCAGAAAGAGATTCCCAAGCTAGTTCTTTATAAAGTATATCATGGGAGGTACCTCTGCGCAATCCCGTTATAATCCTAGCGGCTTCTAAGTGGACAGACTCTAACAGAAGTTTACATTGTTCAGTACAGTTATCCCATAAAATATCAGCATATTCTAAAATAGGTAAAATATAACTTTTATAAATGTTTAAAAGAGTTTTACGTGACACTCTTTTTTAATGTTTTTAAAATATTTATCCTTTTAAATGCTTTCTGGTATACATAATCTATGTGGTGAGTCCATTTACAGTCGTCAGAAAGTAGAACTCCTAAATGTTAATGTGTGCTAGCTGTATGAACCGTGTTATTGTCAAAGTATATATCGGGATGAGTGACGTTTCGTTTCCTTTATAGTATATATCAAACAAAACGGCGAAATAACGATTTTTTAAAATCCTATACCGGGTTTACTTTATAGTATTTTTCAAACAAAACGACAAAATAAAGATTTTTTAAATCCTATCCGGGGTTGACTATATAGTATTTATCAAACAAAACGACAAAATAACGATTTTTAAATCCTATAAGGGGTTAACTTTATAGTATTTATCAAACAAAACGGCAAAATAACGATTATTTAATCCTATCCGGGGTTGACTATATAGTATTTATCAAACAAAACGACAAAATAACGATTTTTAAATCCTATCCGGGGTTTACTGTGTAGTATTTATCAAACAAAACGACAAAATAACGATTTTTTAAAATCCTATCCGGGGTTGACTATATAGTATTTATCAAACAAAACGACAAAATAACGATTTTTTAATCCTATCCGGGGTTGACTGTGTAGTATTTATCAAACAAAACGGCAAAATAACGATTTTTTAATCCTATCCGGGGTTGACTTTTTAGTATTTATCAAACAAAACGACAAAATAACGATTTTTTAAATCCTATCCGGGGTTTACTTTATAGTATTTTTCAAACAAAACGGCAAAATAACGGTTTTTTAAAATCCTATCCGGGGTTGACTATATAGTATTTATCAAACAAAACGACAAAATAACGATTTTTAAATCCTATAAGGGGTTAACTTTATAGTATTTATCAAACAAAACGGCAAAATAACGATTATTTAATCCTATCCGGGGTTGACTATATAGTATTTATCAAACAAAACGACAAAATAACGATTTTTAATCCTCTACGGGGTTTACTTTAAAGTATTTTTCAAACAAACGGCAAAATAACGATTTTTTAAAATCCTATCCGGGGTTTACTATACAGTATTTATCAAACAAAACGGCAAAATAACGATTTTTTAATCCTATACGGGGTTTACTTAATAGTATTTATCAAACAAAACGACAAAATAACGTTTTGTTTTAATCCTATCCGGGATATATTGTATAGTATTTACAAAACAAAACGACAAAATAAAGTTTTTTTTAATCCTATCCGGGATAGATTGTATAGTATTTACAAAACAAAACGACAAAATAATGATTTTTATCCTGACCAGGGTTAACTATATAGTATTTATCAAAGGAAACGTCAAAAATAACGATTTTTTAAATCCTAACTATTATTCTTTTTTGTTTGTTGTATAGGTAATCATGCCTTTATTTGCAAATATAATCGTAATTTATGGAGATAGATTTAATTTATGAAAACTCGTATATTATAATACTATAAACTATAAATCATTTTATATTAGAATAAAGTTACAGCAAATATGTCCCTAAGCATTTGTAAATTATATTTTAACTAGTCACGCGCATGAAGATATGGCTTTATCATTTGACAATTTGTGTGATAGTCATGTTACTTAATACCTACTTCGCCTAGTTATTTATTGTACGCGAATAAAACTTTAGAATTGTAGACTATAATAGGAAAGTAAATCGTCTGTAAAATGTTTTATATGATGATGAGAAGTAATATTTTCCTTTGTATTTTCAGATGATGGTACCTACATGCATGTCGGCTGTGCCGATGTGGCGATTCTGGATCCTCTACTGGACACAAACAGCATAAAAGTTCTTAACCGCAGGAAACGACAGTCTGTTGATACCACTATACTAAATAGAGGGCTGGGTGAAACTATGACACTACCAACTGACATACCACTAGGTAGCTCTTTTAACACTGAAATGACGACTGGGAATACCTACTCTGACCTAGCGTCTAGTACAGCATCGTCCTCTAATGGAAATGTCTATTACTCGGGAACAGCTGCAGCCGGTTCCGAGATGTCATCAGGTGTCACCTCGTCAACTGTCAACTGGTCGGCCTATACCTCCTCACCCAATAACGTCACTTCATCGAATGAAACGATATATACTGAGGTGTCTGCTGATAACTCATCCTCAGCCAATGCAACAGGCGATACACCATCATATAACGGAGTGTCAGCAAGTTATTCCACCCATGCTTTCGTGTCATCGACTGGGAACATGACCGACAGCACCAAGTCGGGACAGTCTGCCAACACAAATACAGGCAAACAGACTGGAAACACGCATACGTACCGTTATACGAACTCGAAAGTTAGCTCCTTTTATACCTCATCGAATAATGCAGATAATGCAGCAAACCTTGGCAAGATAGATTATAAAACAGAGGAGTCCCTCTCAGAATACCAGCCCACACGGCCTACTACACAAGGGAAAACAGGGAATTTATTTTTTAGCGGTGACATATCTGGCAGATCAACTGAAAGTCAGGCAGATCTGTCTGTAAGCTCAGGAACTGGGCATAAACATGGGGCAATGTCGGGTTCACAACCTTCAGGTCTAAGTGTCAACAACGTATTCCCGACAACGCAGTCATCTCAGACATTTAAAGAAACAGGGAAGGGCGTTTACCATTTCACTCCTGAAAACACCCCAACTCACAACCCGGACACGGGGACTCTTTTCCATTATTCGTCTGTGTCCACAAACCCACACGCAAGCGACTCGACTGGTCACGCCATGGAAAACACGTCTGGCAGTAGCTATAGACAGAAAACTGAGCATTCGTCGACATCAAATACCGGTCAATCTACAAATATTGTCGAAACAATACCAGACCAAAATATCGCACAGGGACAGAGTCATACTACAGCAGCTGGTTCGACTGGAGAAAGTGTAATATATTCGTCAAACGCTCATATGAGTCAATCATCAGATCATATGTCTACCATGAATGCCGGACAAACGCAGGATCCTGTTGTCACGTCTAATACTTTTGTTATCTCAAGTTATAGAACTGAAGCTGGGTCAACACCAGGTCCGAGTAGTTTCTCTAGCAATAATATGGGACAGACCGACCACGCAAGTGGTGTGTCTGGGAGTAGTTTTAGTCAAGGAATGGATTATTCATCTAATGCCAACACAGGGCAAGCAACATATACATCTAGTCTGGGACAAACACAGGATCAGGGTTTTGGTTCTAATGGACAATTAGCACATATGAGCCCCGAAGCTAATCAACAAGCGTGGTCAACTCACTACACATCCAGCAAAGCGTCAGCTGGTTATACACAAAGTCCTAACCCAAGTCAACATTCAACCGGTCAAGCGTCTACTAGTCAACATTCAACCGGTCAAGCGTCAACAAGTTATACTCAGAACTCAGGGTCAAGTCAACATTCAACCGACCAAGCGTCAACTGATTTTAATCAGAGCTCTGGATCAACACAGTTTTTATCCTCAACTGGTTATACACAAAGTTATGAACCAATTCAATATTCAACTGGCGAAGTGTTAACCAGTAAAACCCAGAGCAACTCTGAATCAGTTCGGCATTCGGCCGACCAAGCAACAGGTGGTTACGCTCCTAATACTAGCTCATCTCAATTTGCAGCGCACCAAGTAACGACTGGTGACGTGGATGTTGGTGCCGGTGAGTCGGTCTTCAATCTTGCTTCCGAGGCTACAAATACAAAAAACAGTGAGGCAAGCATAATTCACAAGGATAATGTAGAAACCATTCCGAGTGAAACATCTTTACACAAGATTTCTAACGCAGAACACAGCTCAAGCTCATTTGCATCATCTGTTTCGGAAACAAGCAATGTTGACGTATTGTCATCAGCGAGTTCTGGAACAGGCAGTGGAACAGATGTGTACCTGACATCAGCAGCACCCGAATATACGATTTCTATGAATGAAGGGCTGGACAGGACACAGGAACCAATCAATAACAGAACAAGTAGTACGAATGTGTTACATGTAAGGGGGGAGAATGGTACTTCTAATACCAGTGATACATTGTACTCGACAGATGCTGTGGTTTATAGTGAACGTACAGTCACCGAGACCCCGGCAATTACACTGTCAGTAAACGAGGGTCCAGGGAGGTCACAAGAGGCTATGAACAACAGAACGGGAACCGTTAATGTATTACGTATTGGAGGAGAGAATGAGACTACAATTTACACTGACACTGCTTATGCAACCGATGCAGGGGTTTATAACCAAAATGCAGTAACTGAACCACCATCTGGGATTACACTCGCAGTAAATGAAGGACCTAGTAGAGATGTAGCATCGTTCGCTGAGGCTAGGACGGTTAACACTAACTCCCTTAATGTTCATGAGGGGGAGGCAATGTCTGCTGGGACCGTTAGCACCGACCATATTAATGGTGAAATCGGCGAGTCGTCATCAAGTAGTTCATCATCTGCTTCACATCAAAGAGATCTAAACGGGATCACATATAACATACCTACTATGGAGAGATTTTCAAGTGAAATGAATTTTGGAAGTAATGCTGAACCAAGGACGTCAGATAATACTACGCTGAACCATTCAATTGTGACAACCACTCACTCTACATCAAAATTAGACAACACAGATGGAGAAACTATCGGTGCAGTGTCTGGTGTGATTGAAAATTACCCTACTCCAGTTGACCACCAAGCTGGATATGAACCAGTAGGACAAATGAACGGAGATATGCATACGCAATCAGAGTCCTTAGGGTCAACTTTGAATACAGAAACAGGATATATCTCTTCAACATCCCACAGCACAGTCTCATCCGGTATTTCGACGATGCGAAATAATAATCCAGTCACTGGAGACGGTATATCTGGTGACGGTGTAGCTATGCTGGGAGATTTCTCAAAAGACGCCTTAGTCTTAGCTGACCACAAAGTGTCTAGTACCGCAGGAAATGCACAGGAAAACATTCATGATCCTAACGGAGTCTCAGTCGGAGGATTTATGTCAAACGCTGGCATGAATGGCCTGACGATTGGACAGAGTGATATTACTACCACGACAACTAGTTCAGATTATCAGCCTGCTGGCGAAACAGAAGTTATTAATCACGGTAGTGCAGTGGATAGTCTGGGAGTCGGCGTTGAATACACATCTGGTAACACAGGTGAACATGTTTCCAGACAGAATGTTATGTTATCGCAAAGCGGGTCAACATATAGCGACCAGAGTCTAACAGAAGGACAAGGAACACACAACGCTGTTGTGTCTGAAAGTCATCCCGCATCGTCATCCTTTGACACAGGTTTTATTCCTCCTGTTCCAGATAGTCTCATGTCTGATCTTCAGGACAATGTTAACGGAATACCAACTAATGATGTCTTATTAAGTTCTGGAACTAGTGAGTTTAGTAAGAATGCTCATATGAATGCTGGTCTGGAAGGATCGAATATAGAAGGACAAACATCAGTGACTAGAGTTACATATGACTCTCAAGCAAACAATGGTGATAATACCGATACTAACGCTGGAGCAGAAGGACAGGACTTAACCGGGCAAAACACAGTTACTAGTCAAGTCATGTACAATACTCATACAAGCAATCAAAATAACTATGTAGGAAGTGGATCTGGTGGAGAGCCAGTTCCAGGTGGTGCTGATAATACTTGGTCTACTGGAGACGTCACAAAGAGTAGTACTACGTCTACATCATATAGCGGTCAGGGGTCGACAACTCCGGCAGTACAACAGGGGCCAAGTAGCAGCTATACAACATTATCGTCATCCAATAACGAATATTCCGAATCAGGAACACTAAGGAGCAGTCATGATTCTGGTGTCATGAGTGGACAATATTCTTTTGGGGATGGAAACGTTGGTACCAGTGAAATTCAGGCAATGAGTAACACTGGGGCGGACCATTCAACATATCAAACCTCATTAACACATTCAGGACAGTCACTGGGTCAAACATATAATACGAACACGGGGCAAAACATAGATCATAGTACCAGTACGGGAGAGATTATTAACCAGTCATCTGGGAAAATGGCTGTGGATCACAGCACAGGATCCGGTACTGGGCAGGCGATGGATGGTGGATTTATCTCTGGTACAACAAACACGGTGATTCATACTTCTGTGAGTAGTGAAGGCGGACAGCAAGATTTATCTCATGGCGCTCATACAGTACAGCCGTTAGATTATACACGAGACGTCAGTATTGGCAAGGTTTCAGATCATACGATTGATTATACGTACAATGAAAGTATGAAACAAACGATGGATCATACCGCTGGCATGGAACAAACGATGGATCATTCTGCTAATATGGGACAAAATACGGCTCATACTTCCAACATGGGACAAACAATGGATCATACCGTCATTATGGGACACAATACGGATCATACTAGCAGACCAGGACAAAATATAGATTATACTACTAGTACGGGACAAACAATCGATCATGCAGTCAGTGCAGGACAAACAATGAGTCAAACCGCTAATATGGGGCAAACAATGGATCATACCTTCAATAGGCAACAAAATACGGATCATACCAGTAGTAAGGGACAAAATACGGATCATACCGCCAGCACAAGACAAAATATGCATCACTCTGCCGGTACGGAACAAACAATGGATCATTCCGCTAATATGGGACAAACGATGGATCATACCACTGGCATGGGACAAATGATGGATCATACCGCTGACATGGGTCAAACGATGGATCATGCCACTGGCATGGGACAAACGATGGATCATACCACTGGCATGGGACAAACGATGGATCATATTGCTGGCATGGGACAAACGATGGATTATACCTCAGGAATGGGACAAACGATGGTTCATACCACTGGCATGGGACAAACGATGGATCATACCACTGGCATGGGACAAATGATGGATCATACCACTGGCATGGGACAAACGATGGATCATACCACTAGCATGGGACAAACGATGGATCATACCGCTGGCATGGGACAAACGATGGATCATACCGCTAGCACGGGACAAACGATGGATCATACCGCTGGCATGGGACAAACGATGGATCATACCGCTGGCATTGGACAAACGATGGATCATACCGCTGGATTGGGACAAACGATGGATCATACCTCAGGCATGGGACAAACGATGGATCATACCACTGGCATGGGACAAACAATAGATCATACTTTAAACACAGAACATGCAATAGAACGTATATCTGTCGCACAAACACAAAATCATGGAGTCGGATCCAATAATATGGAAGTGATAGATAGTAACAGTGCATACGGGAATGTTGGAGACAATCTGGGACATACCGGTACGGCTGGTACCAATGTAGGAGGGACTATAACGTACTCATCTACCTCCATTACCAGACATTCGACAGACTACCCGTCAGTAGATGGAATGGTAGATTACTCATCAAACCCTAATACCGGACAAACGTTAGAACATTCGTCGGTTTTTAATGCAGAGCAGACAGGGACTCATGGCCCTGACTCTAATACTGTACTGACAAAAACGTATACAACTGTAGCTGGGAATACCGACCGGGGACTGGATAGAGGTTATATTCCAGATGGTTCTACAGGACAGAGTACGAGTGTGGAATATTCCTCTAGTTCTATTTCCGGACATTCGTCATCTCGTCAGTCTGGAGATAAAATGGGACAAACACATGATCAAGTTGTTGGTGCACAGGCACTAGATCACACCTCTGGCGATGGTATTGGTCATATAACGGAGTACACGTCTGCCTCAGGCGCCGGGCAATCAGAGGTACATGGCGTTAACTCTTATACAGATCCGTCAACAGATCTTACTATCAGGTCGAGTAAGGGAGGGGGAATAATGGACTATTCAACGAGCGTAAAAATGGAACAAACAACAGGTCAAACGTATACGTCAGACACAGGTATAGATCAAGGTCAACATCATAGATTAGGTTCCGATACCGTACAAATAACTGGCCAGACATCCGGCGATATCGGAGGACAACAGATGGACTACCTGTCAAGTGTTACTACCGGGACTTCATCCGATCTCTTGCCTGTCTCCAATATCGGGCTTATACAGGATCACCATACCGGTTCTGATACAGCTCAAGTCATAGATCATCGTACTGAATCTAGAAATGTTGAACTGACACATGGTCCTGTTCACACGTCTGGTAACAACAATGGGCAGAGGATTGAATACTCATCTAGCTCCATTACGGGAGAATCTGTTTCGAATATTGATCAAAATCCGTCATACACAGCTGGCAACGCCGCTATAGATCAATCCTATGGACATACTTCTGACACAAATCTGGAACATAGGACAGATCAAATGGCTACTGTCAGCACTGGACAAAACATCGACCAAACGTTAACTACAACCGTGGGACAACAGACCGATTACGTTTCTGATACTGGAACACATCCGGGAACGGATCATTCCGCTAACGCCGGTACCGGACACACAGCAGATAATTTATACACCGAGAGTACTGGAACAACGGTCGATCATACTTCTAGCGTGAATACGGAACAACAAGGAAGCATTTATGAAGCAAAATCCGGGAAATCAGTTGACCAAATATCTGGTTCAAATACAATGAACGGAAGGGTAGATTATTCGTCTAGTACATCCTCTGTTCATATTATGGATCACCCAGCTGATATCAATCTGGGACCTGATATAAAATCTGGTCCTGGATATGTAGAAACAACGGGATACACTTCTGGCGATATCACGGGGCAAAGTTCGGATACTGTTATAGACACACACAATATAGACCATATGACTGCTGCCGATATCGGCAAAAACGCAGAAATGTCTGTTGGTACAAATATGGGACAAAACTTTGATATTTCTACTGGTGGAAAAACAACGGACAGTTCTTCTGTAACCTATAGTAGACAGAATCAGACTAATGGTTCTGAAACGGCAGGAACCGTTACACACTCTGTGAAATACGAGCAATCCTCGTCTTATACAACTCCAGATGTGTCATCAAGTCATCAAGACTTATCAACATCAGACCAAGGATATAGTACAGGTGGTTCAACAATGACAGAGTCTACACACGGTCAGAGTACGTTGATGAATACAACGGAATGGATGGCCTCACATACAGGAGGTGACCAATATCACAATCCAGATGTATCTACCATTACTCGCAATGAAACAAAAACTTCTATTTCTCATGTCAGTAGTGGTGATCCAAATACATCCAAAACCTTCCGAGAATCATCACATGTCACTACTGTCGTCGGTGGACAAGACGCGGCATCCGAGTTTATACCACCAGTCCCAACGGCCTTACATGGGACTATGGCTGGTGAAAATAAGTCTATCCAAAGCCCAAGCAGTCTTGATATCAACTGGTCCAGAAGCAGCGGAACACAGAATGTAGCAAGCAGTGGCGTAGCAGATATACAACCTATTGATGGCATGTCAACGGAATACCAAGGTATTAATGGAAATACTGGCGAATCCGGAACTATGGTATCGGAATCGTTTTCTGGAAATAGCATCACATCAAATAATGTAATATCCAGTAACGTTGGCGAATCTGGCTCACCAGTATCGGATATAAATACAGGGTACAATGTCCTATCGAACAATGAAATATCAGGAAATGTTGATAGGTCTGGCGCGGCAAATCATCTTATAGAAAACAGCTACATACTAAATAACAAAGAACCTAGGACCAACCTTCAATCCGATGGAAAGATATCCGGGTTACACGAGGAAAATATCATCATCAAGAATCATGAAGTTTCTCACACAGCAGGTGAAGCAGGAGCGCTTAATCTTGGACCTGACTTGAGCAATGTCGTCAACGGAAGCGTGACCGCTAATGTGAGGGTTGATGCAACATTGAGCCCTGATGGACATATGATCAGGGATAAAGAAAACAAAATCGTCATTTCAAACTCAGCAAGCCACCAGTCCATTTCAACTGACATCAGACCTAACGATTCTGCAACTCATCACACGGGTAATGTGGTAACGACAGTAACACACATCTCCTCGTCAACCGGCCACACACAGAAGGTCAACATTCCCGATGTCACTCCGACTATGAACTCAGGTCAAAGTGGATGGCAACATTCATCTTCTCACCAATCTACGTCTTATGTTTCTTCTGGAAATACCAGCCCTCCAGTTAGTGATGGTACACTACCAGAATACGTTACAGTGCAGCCAACAGTACCAACATCCAGCTTCACAAAATCAAGTTTCGGTTTCGAACAGTCAAGTTCAACTTCACAGCACTTCAGCAGCGCAGACAGTACCAGTCGGTCAGATAACGTGTATGGTTTTCATGAAACTAGCACATCAGCTTCAGCTGATAAAACAACAGTTGAAAATACTGCAAATGTTACGAAAGGGGAATCGGGCAAGGTGTCGACACAAGTAGTTAGAATTTTGGATGTACCCAGCTTTGTTCAGGAACCTCTGGATATGGCCAACCCACCCGACTTGAATCAGCCGACTACATCCGGAGCACTGTTACACCGCGGTAAATATATCAACTCCGATATGACGAAATTGATAGCTTTATCTGAACTACAGAGTACTGCAGACACGAATCAGCATATGGGCACAACTAAGAGCATCTCGTCTGGTAGTGATCTGACTGAAACTACGGGTAGTACTGTAGATAATATGTATAATGTACATAGAGGCGGGGAGTATCACTCAACGACTTCGCTTGATATGCAATCTTCACCCAACCCTCTAGCTGGTATGGGCGCAATCAGAGACAACCATATCAATTACAATGAACCTGTGGTGACAAGCAGTCAAGGAAAGCAACACAAAGTTGACATGACGTCACTAGAAGCCCTGACAGAGGTTCGTAGCGTAATGGAGACACCCGATCAAGCAACAGGCCATAATACAGGTGTCAATCAATTGAATACATCTCATGATGCTTTTGTAAGTTCTCGGGATGTTTACCCGACTGATCACCATGGCAACACCAACACCGGCACAGTTGATGTGAGCCTAAAAACCAAATCATCAGAATATCACTTAAACAACAACATAAATACACATGGCATTGCGGAAACAACCGAATACCCGTTGGTTAGAGATCTTGGAACAACGGCAAATATTCACACCAAGACTGCATACTATAATAATATAGACGCCGGTAGTACGATAGACCAACTATCTACAAATCAGCATGCTGTCGTTGATTATCATAGTGTAAGCAGTGGCGGTTCTAGCGTCGGTATGGAGACCGGTACTTCTGGATCTCAAACGACTATTAACTCAGGTAAACGAGAGTTCACGGATCAACGTACGACTGAACAATATATTGATACGACTACAGATTCGTCTTTCGATCAATCATCTTCTAATCAACAAACACATGCCGATGTAAACGCTGGTAACGCCGATTTGACAATGGACATAAATAATGGATTACCAGGTGATCATTCGTTTGCAAATCAACAAACCTTTGTAGAGTTTCAAGGATCCTCACGTGGCTCTAATACGAATGTCGAAACAGCCGATTTACACCTGACTTCTAATACGGGATCACAGTCTGACTACGTACCTCCTGATCAACCTAACAATATAGAGTACCACGATGCAACAGCGAGCGACACACACATGAATACAGAAATAGCCGGTGTAGGGACAGCTTCAACTGTAATAGATGGTTACACTACTGTTCAGTCCTCGAGTGCGCAAAATTATGATACAGTTACCGACGGCACTACTTCTGATAGCGCACACTCTACTCAGGGTATAGACACAGGTGAGGCACTCCATGGAATAAGCATAACTGAAACACACGATGGAGCATCTGTCCATGATCCAAGTTCAACATCCTCTCATATTTCAAATAATAATGTAGAGACTTCCCATCTTAACGCCAATCTCGCTGATTCCCATAACTTTCCGAATAACGAGAACTCGAGCCCACATACTTGGTCTACCGAAAACACACACACAACAAGGGTCCATAGTTCAACGTCTACGACACAAGGCCTCGGCGATTCAACATACCAACAAAGTGGACTTGCCGATCAATCAGGTTTCCAGACAGGACTTGATTCTGCTAACCTTGGTGCCGGTAACACTGATTCTACATATCAACAAACAATCGTCACATCGGTGCAGGGAACTGAATCGGGCCCTGTAGAGTCTAACCAGTACCACACAGAATCTATCAACAGAGCAGGTACAGAATTCTCACAGACAACCTCTCAACACGGAAGTACCACAGGCCATGATGCCGGTCTCGTAGATTCATCTAAACACGCAAGGAGTTTGGAATCAGGTCAGGGTAGCAGCACGACAGGGTCAACAAACCGTCACAGTGTCGTGGTGTCTAGTAACACTGTTAGGACAGAACCTATAGATTCATCACACTATGAACATGCCATGACGTCACCGAAGGGAGTCGATCCAGGCCATGCAGACGTATCTCAATACCAGACCGAACTGTCCTCAGGGAACAATGTTGAAGTCAGACCAGTAGACACAGCACAGCATGAAAACGTCATGACGTCTGGTTACAGTCAAAATGCTAATAAGGATGTAAGTGGTGTAGATACAGCCGTGACATATACCGACGGTTTAACTACCAGCGAGAGGAATGTCAATGTAGAGGGAGGAAAAACAACGTCTTCATCTGTTACAAATACACGGTCGGGTGTCGATTACGGGTCTGATATTTTACCAGTATCAGATAACCCACAAAGACAGGTCGTTGATATTGCCTCTCTTAATGCGTTGACCGAGGTTCGCAGTACCACTGGGGAATCTGGCACTGGCGTGCCGACAGAAAGTCCATTCCAGAATACTGTAGGTCAACACGGCTATGATACAAACACCGAACTACCAGGTGGCCAAACGACACACTTCAATACAGTTGAGTCAACAAGTACTCTCAAGAACACATTTGGAAGTAGTGGATCGATTGATAATACCTTAAATCCAAGGTTGAGTCATTCGGAAATAACTCACGTTGAAGGCCACGGGACGCTGGCAGGTGAATTCGGTAATGCCGGAAATGTTCATGGATTTGTTGAAACAGGAGTATCAAGTAATCAGTTTGAAACGGCCAAACCTCCCAACAATAATCCTGACGCAACTGGCACACAAGCCATTCAGTCCGGAGGATTAAATACACATCATCAAACACATTTGTCCAGCGTAAGTAGTACAGGGGAAGCAACACCTCAGATTAATCTTCATCATTACAGAATTCCCGGTGTAGACGAGCAATTAAGGAATGGTCATTCTGCACCCGTCGATTTAGGAAATACCCTGCAGTCAGTTCAAACTGAAACAGTTGCCATCGGTTCAAATAAAGGTCAGCCTAAACACACGGGAAGTAGTCAAACACAGGTCACGTCCGAGTCGCAAAGAGTTCAATCAGAGACTACTAACTATCCCACCGAACCTTTCACAGATCATACGACAGGTACAGCCTCAGAAACGATACAAATGAGTGACCATGATGCAGTGACTATTTACACGCTGATCAGACAGCTAATCACGCGGTCTGGTCGGACCGACTTACTTCCTGTCCTCGACTCCATTATAAGCAGTGACAAAGCCATCGCACGCTCCAGACTTATGTCGTTCCTGCGTATTATAAGTGGATTAATGAACAAAAGTCAACTTCTTCAACTTAGTAGTTTGATGTCGTCGGCTGGTAGTGCGGGAAACAGCGTGTTAGAAAACACTTCCGCAGACACCAATGTCCATACTGATACTGGTACCTTGATCACTGATACAGCAAGAATACACTCTACTGGAGATCAAACAGTAATTGATCCCGTTGGTTACACCGGAGGATCATCCGGATCTGTGGTTGAGACTGTCACTACTCAAAGCTTACGTGGTCAGAACTCAAATACAGGCATCGACCAAAATACCGTATCTGGTAGCCACGGTAGTGGTGCCTCAGATTCTAAACATTCCTCTGCTAACACTCAAATACACGAAACATCCTACACATTGGCAACTGAAGGACATGTGCCTACTGTTATAGACCAGTCAGCACAGGGACATTTTGACACAGGCAATTTGCAAAGCTCTGGTACGCAGACATCATCGATAATTGAATATTCGACAACGAACGCTGAACGAAGTAATTTGCCAGTTACTGGGCATGATGCGGGTACTTTTGTTTATGATTCCCTTCCTTCCAACACGACTAACGGAAAGGTTAACGCTGTTTCGTTGGCGACTCTTAACAGGTTCCATTCATCCATGTCTTCAGGCTCCGACAGATCCAAACCGACTGACACTGTAGATTTCGGGACTGTCGGCAGCAATGGGATGTCATCTAATTCTGTCACAACTTTCGAATCAACATCATCTGGCAGCAGTCTGTCTCCAGGAGAGTCGCCTGTCATTTCTGGAAGCAGTATAGCACGATCTGGTGAAACCGGTAAAACTACTTATGTCTCAGTAACAAGCACTACGCAAGAACATGCAAATCCACTGACCTCAACTACAGAAAGTCATCAAAGTACTTCTCAAATAACCTTAGGATCAACAACTTTGGACACAACCCCGTCTAGTTTCAATGTGGAGAGCAGTGCAGGAAATGTTAATACAGCCTCGGTATCGGAGCAGAACAATTTCGTCCTTCACAAGCATGGCACCTTGGGTGGTGCAGTTACTGATTCTATGGGCATTTTGGAGTCGACTACCACAGGTAACGTTAAGCATGATATGTCACAGGGTAGCGGATTCGTCGCTTTCGAAAATACAGGTAATGAAGGAAACAGCATGTTGCCTGGTGGACCAGAGACATCTTTGAGATCAGTAGTGGATACTCTTCTAGAAACGCAAAAAGAAATTAATTCTCTAGATTATGGGTTAAACACGGGATCGGCATTAGTAGATAGAGCTTTAGGTGTATCTACATCAGGGAATACTGGTTCCGTCATCGGTGGTCAAGCTGGACTATCAAATTTAATGTTGGAAGAAATTAATGCTGGAGTGAACACCCTTTTGTCCGGTAACGAACATGAACTGAATAATATACACTCTCGGGAGTTGTCGTCAACAAAATCGAAAATTGGAAGTGCTGGTGAACCATCTTATGTTAATACAGGAAGAAATCAAGAAAATGTGGGAGGAGGGAAGACGTCAACTAAAACTATACATTCTACAACCTCCAATGTTGAAACAGCGCAATCACCAGAGTCCCTCGGCGCTGTTACTTATACAGAGCGATCAAGTAATGTAGCCGGAGGTGCTGGTACCGGTTCAATCTTGGTCGAATCTGCAAGTGTGCAAGATAGTGGTATTTTGCAGCCAGTGAGTGCGCCTCTTGTAGATACGAAGGGCTCACTGGTGGTAGAAAGCAGCAGTCAACAACCCAGTGAAACCGCACATTCGGTAGTAGTAAAACCCCTCAATCAGCAACATACTGGATCAAACGTGCTACATACTGGCTCAGTATGGACAAATACAGAGAGTCCACCGCACAGCGAATCAATACTGACAGGGGGTACAACCCAGGGAGGAGCACAGACACACAGTGGTTCAACAAAAGTATCAATAGAGACACGCAAAATTAGTGCGACTGGAAACAGTGGTACTCTGAATACTGTTGACTCACAAACGTCTTCTGGTCTTGGCGTAACAGTTCATGACACATTGGCCAACGGTAATGCTCTGATGCAGGACCATACTTTCTTTACTGGAAATGCAGGTGGAAACGCAGATATGAACACCAATATGTTAGAGTTTGTACCACGAGACAACTCATTTACATCATCCAAAACCGTATCAACGAAAACAATGAGTACTGGTCCTGCCGGTGGATCGTTAATGCCCGGTCACAATAGTAACGGATATCAGACTGTAGCTGGCGGTGATATACACACTAGTATGCTGGAAACGGTTCCGTCTGGATCTATCATAGGCGTTGGACAGCTTTCTAACACCAAAGTGGGAGGATCAGAATTAACAGGAACTGGAAGTCTGTCAAACACGGGGTCAACACAGATGGGAACAGGAAATCATATTACAGGCACATCAACGCGTACAGAATATCGTGGTGATACCTCGGGAGACCCGACATTGACGGAAGCGGGAGTTCATTTTACAGACAGATCATCGATTGCGGAATCTGTAAATCGTATATTAGGTGGATCAAAACAACTGGAATTCGGAGGCCAGAGTCTTGGTGGTACCGACAGTAAATCTATGGGAGGATCAACCATCACGGAATCCTTAAGACAATTAACAGGCGGAACAACAAACGGCAAAACAGGAGGCAAAATTCATAGCGAAACTATAATTCATGGAATAGGTGGAACGTCAAAAACAGAATATGGAAATGGTTTCAGCGGATCAACAATTACAGAAAGTGGAAGACATGACATGGGGGGATTAGTTGGAGGTGAGAGTCATTTTAATACAAAATCAGCTGTGACAGAAACAAGAGCACAAACGATTGGCGAATCAAAACAAGCAGAAATTGGAAATCAACTAATCGGCGGTTCAACATTGACAGAATTCGGAAATCAGATCACAGGTAAATCAGCAGTAGGTACATCACCAAGTGAAACAACAAGTCACTTCTCAAAAACGTCGATATCATCGGAGCTTAGCAATCAGGCAAGTGGGAGAGCAAAGGTGGATACATCTGGAAACTTAGGATTCACAGGTGGAAGTAATTCGCGATTAGCAGAAGTTATATCGGGTAGAATTTCTGATAGTTCACTAGGTAAAATGGACGTAGGCCAATTGCATGGGGAAACAGCGAGCAAGTCTTCGGGCCAGATCATTACAAAGACCGTGAAAGGAATTGGTTCTCAGGTTAAAGATAAAAACAGGCTTGGCGGGAGCACTGGAAGTACGGATGCGACTAGTATAAAGACATCATTCACAAGTCAAACAATTAAATCTAGCTCACAAAAGGAATCTCTCCCAAGTAACACTTTAAAATATCTCGATGCCAATTTTGGATCATCTAACAGTCTGAATAATGGAGTCGGAAACACTCTGTCTTATCCATCAAATGTGAATCAAAAGATTTCCTCGAGTGACAATGTGGTTGTAAGAAACAATGTCCTTCCAGTTACTGGTCCTATTTCGAATGCATGGAATTCTGTGCAAGGCAATAGTCTGCGCGACTCGCAACCTGGTGACCGTCGGGTGGTTACAAGGACCATTTCGTCCAGGACATCAGAGCCAGATCCATTTGTAAACCTGCCACCTCCTCCACATAGTTTCCTGATTCCCGATCCAGTACACCACATATTGGTAAAAACTCAGAAAACATCTACCCGATCATCTTCACCCTCCACTTCATCTTCGTCCTTCTCTTCTTCGTCTTCCAATCCGTCTTCCGGCAGCAATAATGTAAATAACATATATAATAATCCAGGAACTGCATCAAAACAGTCAAATATTGAAAAAATATCGAAAATTAATACCCAGATTACTAAAACGTCATCGCCATCATCTTCACGGTCTAGCTGGCTAGATAATACAATAGGAAGTGCAAACTCGGACTTATTGAGGGATTTCATTAGCCGTCGACAGCTACTATCTAACGCCCGAACTCTTGCAAAGATTGGCGTCTTACGAGGAAACACGGCCGATATAAACAGCATCCTGAAAAGTGTTACTGATGCTGGGACCTCGAATACACTTCTGTCTGGACGAAATCCAGCATCTACTGCTGTGACTCTTGATTCTCCAAGGTCCGTAAAATCACTTGTAACAACCCATAGAACAACCAACAACTTTAACAGCGCAGCAAGATCTGCAGCCGAAAGGAAACGACTTGAAAGTATCTTAAATGGAAGAATGACAACAAACATTCCTTCAATAAATACCAAGACTATGACGCCATCTCCAGTCGTAAGAACCTCAGAGACTGTATCCAGATTCACAAAATCAACCCTTCCCCCGATTACGTCCGGGGTGAATTCTCTAATGACAGCACTGATGACAAACAGTCCCGGAATCCCGGCCCAAGGTCACCGCGGAAGTGTGATAGGACAATCTGGATCTGGTAGCAAGATCAGCGGCGCTAGCCTTTCATCTAGATCTGAAAGTGTCAGAAATGTGGTGAACTCGTTGCTGTCAGATATCAATAAGGCTAAGGTTGATGCCGTCAATCAACAAACTGCAAGTAGTAGCAGTGGTAGTAAAACTACTAGAGGCAATGGAATGGAGTCCAGTGCTTGGGGTAGTTGGAATTCTGCGGAAGGCTTCAGTGGAGCAAACAAAAACTCCGGTGGTACTAAAACAAACGTGTTAACAGTTGGCAACAACAAACTAACAGAAACTACAAAACAGGAAACTGTCGGTGGAACCACAACAACGACCACTACTCGACAGACTGGAGGCGGAAACTCCGGGGGTAGGAGCAGTTCTACAACGACTGTTACTACTAGAACAAATAGCGTCCCAGGGTCTGCTGCATTCCATAAGGGAGGCACGCTAGCAAGTGCAGGTCTGGACTCTAGCAGCTTCCGGTTCACAACATCTTCCACGACGGTCATTTCCGGTCAGGAGTCGCAGTCTGTTTGTCCAGGTCAAAGTCTGATGTGCGGCGCTAAAGGTGAATTCAGTAACACCATTGGGTCTAATCTTTGGTGTATAAATAGTTGTCTCATCGACCGCCGCATGTGTAGAAGTGCTAAATGTGAGTGCAGTTGCACCCCTACAATGAGATACTTGCAGCAGATTGGTGGCATTTCCGGTGGAAATGGATTGTTTAATACCGGAAATAGAGTACTTCAATCTTCGGGTACAATCCAGACTCTAAGTCCACTTCAGAACACTAATTCGCTAAGAACATTCGTCAGTACCGCTGTTCCTTTGGGAACCTCTAATTCTAATTCTGTTAATTCTGTGCGAACGACAAAGACGATTAGGACAACCAATTCTTTAGGAAATACCCAAACATCCCCAGGTCTACAGACTGGATTTAGTAACGGCTTCAGTGGAAGTAGTAACGGATTCAGCGGGAGTAGTAATGGGTTGAGCGGGAGTAACAGTGGTTTCAGCGGGAGTAATAGGTTTAGCGGGAGTAGTACCGGCTTTAGTGGGAGAAGTAACGGCTTCGGCGGGAGCAACAGTGGCTTCAGCGGGAGTAATGTCCTAAGTTCGTCTTCACGTGGATCGAGTAGTGGCTCGCGGCTTGTAGGCTCGTCATCGTCAGTAATAACAGATCAGAAATCCTCTGGAGTAATGACATCGACTGGAAGGAAAATGGTGTGTAGGGGCAGAGGCGCGTTCGAGATGGTAGCAGGCATGGTGGCCTGGTGCGAGACTGAATGTTCCATGAGTGGGAACGTTAAATGCCATCCTAGCACGTGTAAATGTTCGTATGTGACTTGAGTGACGTTACAACGCCTTTAAATGTCATCCTATTATTGTTGCGATTAAAAGACATTCGTACCTATAGTGGTGCCGTAAATCAAATTATACTAGTACATATTATTGTGATTAGTTAATGTTAAATGTGTGTAATGAGACGTCGACTATTCAAGTCATTTAGAGCCCAAAACGACATGACCATAAGCTTCGTAACAGTATGTGTCGGAACGATAGGACAGTGAAACTAAGATATTGAAGTTATGCCTCCATCTGGTCACGTTTGAAACGAGCTAACATGTTCGAAATAAGGACAATTTCCATTATCACTACATTGTTTATATCAGCGCGATTGTAAATATTACTATAACAAAATAACTCTGATAATATCAGATAGTGTGTTGTCTGCTACATTGAAGGTGTAAAATAGACGAGTCAAGAACATTTTATATGGCCTTATTTCGTGAAAGTCATGTTGTGTGTTCAATTAAAGACAGAAAATATATACTTTTGATAGACGGATCATAAACATGTTATATCGTCTTATTTCGTGAAGGTTATGTGCGTTCGATGAAGGACAGAAGAGAACTTTTGATAGACGACACATAAACTTTTCATTTTGTAATTTTTCTGCTGCCTTCCTTTCGTCGTGTAGGTTGCATTTTGTGTTTGAGGAAATTCGAACATTAATATTATTATAGACAGTTGATGCCAGAGATGCCTTTAACTTTGTCCTCTTACATTATATACTCTGACTAACATGTCTACATGTACATATATATTTCATATATTATTACATTAAAATGATTTATTTTCCATATAAAGTGTTTTTGTAAATTTTCTAATACACGAAACACAGTCGTTGTGTGATTTAGGGTATTTTAGAACATAAAGATAGATTAAAAAAAAATGTCTTTAAAACAAAACAACACATGTTATTGTTAGATATTTACATTTCCGTTTTCTCTTTGCTATATAACCTTACCAACTCCGAAATCGTTTACACTTGCGTAAACGCAGTGGTTGCCGCGCAAGAATACACACACCATAACACTGACTTCCGCAAGTAGTGTGAATGCGCATCCGATTATGCCTATTGTATCTGTATGAAAAATATTCAATATACTGCATGTATGAATGTAATGTTAATCTTTAATTATATATCAGCAAATGAAATATTAAGCAAATATTGTATAAATGGGATGAAAAAATATAAAGTAAATGTGTAACTATATTTTGTGTACTCTCTGAATTTGACAACATTTCCCGCCAAATTGAAGGCAGCTGTTCCGGGATTCCATCAATTGACCGGCTGTTCCCACAATCGTATACCATTGAAAAAACAGAGTTTTATCTATTTGAACACTTAATTATTAATAAAATGGTCGGTTGAAATGTAAATATAAGGAATGATTGTTATTGTTTGTTGTTTACTGGTGTGTAAACTGCATTTTTTGTACAGATATTTCAACATGACGCGCTAACGCGCGTCATTTAAAATATCTGTACAAAAAATGAAGTTTACACACCAGTAAACAACAAACAATAAAAATCATTCCTTAAGTATACTTCCATTATATTATCGTTATAAACCGAAGGAAGACAGACAACTCTTGTTACAAATTGGGTATTGGTCGAAAACAGTTAAAGAATGACAACTCTTACATTCTTAATTGCTGAGTAATACTTTCACGCCATTATTTTTGGTCTTAACTCAAACTAATTGCCAAAGAATTTGGTAATTGTCCCCCTCCTTTATTTGTTCTTGTACACGTAAGCTGTATATCGTGACGCTGCATAAATTGGTACACTTTTTGAAGATAATTGTTAAAATTTTCTAACGTATGCTCGAACCCAGGTTTTTCTTTGAACATTCAACAAATAGATGTCTGCAATTCTAATTTCATGATTTGTTTACTGCTAGCATTACATGTATTTATGAATAGGGAGTTTTGAAGCATGCCCGGTCCAGCACTGTGTTTTAGAAGGTGCGAGTACCCAAAATGGTACACCTAAATTGGATTTGATAAATAAGAGTTTAGAAACTATAAAAGATGTTTGAATTCATTATAAAAAAGTCACATATTTGTCAAAATATCTCATTCAACAATGGAATTCCGTGTTTTAAAATATATGGTTTTTAGGGTTGTCGCACGACGTCGTTTCCCTGATTTTTTCACAAGTTCATTAAGCAACAAGGAAGAATCTGAAAAAAAATCTCACAGTTACTATAAGCACCTTAATTTTTATTCAGGACAGTTATTGTTAATTTAGAATGTAAACTGAAAACTCTGCTTTATATATATTCAAATACGCTAGATTAGCAGACAGAAATATAAGATTATTTAGATATAAGCAATTATGTATTGATAAACTTGCCACAAGTATCAGTGGTAAAATGGACTGATTGGTCTGCCGATGACCAACATTGGGATAAAAATTATCCCTACAACACACATGTATACAAATTTCGAAGAATTTCGTTTAAATATTTTCTGATGTTAAGACTCGTGTCATTTCTTAATTTTAAGGATTGTTTTCTTACTGAAAAGTCTCTATTTCAAAGTATTGTTTAAGTTAAGGGAAATCAATCTGTTGACCAACTGTACTGTAATGCTTATCTATGGAGAATTTTGAGGTAATGGATAACTTAAAATACTGATGAAACTAGGCCTTGTCTCGTTAACAACCTGACAGGGCTCGTGTATATAGAGGAATGCTTTCCAAATACCCAACATTCCACTGTAGTAACTCGATTTTTGGTTCCAGATTTACCAAATTACAACGAGAATATAGTGTAGTATCGTTACAGACTGCAAGACGAAGGAAGGGAGCTGCTCTTGTTAGGAAGTGGGTATTGATCGAAAGCAATTAAAGAAGGATAACTCTAGCAGTCTTAAAGTTATATTTGTCAAAGCTGAGCGAAAATTTTGACATGTTTTTATTCTTTCTTCAGCACTCTGTTAAGGTTTTATTCAATAGTTTCATGTAATGTCTTAACTCAAAATATCTACTTTATATAAAGATGCTCCATCTATGACAGATCGTATTATTCACTCTATCAAAAAGTAGGGATAGACGGATTTGTATTTTTCTTCAATGATTACAAGTAAAGGTATAACTATTCAAAATAATTAATTGCGTCACGGAAAAAAATCCGTGGCACTATGTCCTACTTGAAATGTTCCCACCAAAAGTGGGGTCATGACCCCACGTTGCTACGCCATCGACTATTTCCGTAACAATAGAATCGCCGCACGTGTTGTGCTATCATTATACACTGATACTAATAATACTAGAAAGCATTACACGAAAAGAAAAATGAATTATTTTATATTATTTTTGTGTCCATTACACATACATAATCACGATTAAACACTAATTATTGTTCAAATGATGAGTATCGTTAATGCTCTGTCGGCTGTGGAGCGTCTTTAAAAACCTTACTGTATTGGCCTGATGATTCCACTTATAATGTGTGGGAGAATTGAATACATGTTTTCTATGTTTAAACGAGTATTTGTGTAATAGTTCTTCTGAAAAAACACCCATAAAGAGATAAACACAGTATAATATACAGTTATTGAATCGTTATGAGAGAAATAGCCATGTTGCTTGTATATGTAAACAAATACATAGATCCGACCTGTCAATCAAACTGATCAATCGACCAATCAAATAATTATCTGCACTTCAGTCATCTTAGTCGGCTACTCGGCTGCCATTTTGTCCCACAAGCGAGGATTGTCCCACACATACATGTACACCAGGCCTAGGGGCGTAGGAAGCGGGGGCAGGAGGGCACTCAGTTAATTATCATTTTGAGTTACACAACAATGTGCCGATGGTGTGAATCCGGTATGTTCTGATCGAGCTAGGTTGCATAATGGTAAGACGACACTCACACTTATCATTTATAAATGCAGGCAACTTTAAATCGAAAAATTACCATGTTAAGAACGCTTAAAAATCATCAAAATACAAAATCGTAAAAAAAAAAATTCCCTGGGGAGCCCCCCCCCCCCCCCAAAAAAAAAAAAAAAAATCTCACCGCAAATTCAACACAATACACCGTAAAAATCATCTCACCCATTCTAAATCGTAATTTATTTCCCGGGGGAAACCCTCGGACCCCCCCAAACACGAAAATCTCGCGCCTAAGGCGCTCGCAAATTCAACAAAATGCATCGTAAAACTCATCTCAGCCATTCTAAATAGTCAAATATTTTCCCGGTGGAGACCCTCGGACCCCCTAAACACCAAATTAATTTTCTGTTAGCGACGCCACTGTCTATAGATGTGTACAATGACTATGTGTAATGATATAGTATCTCCTGTGGGTGCGGGGCGCGCGAGGGGGGGGGGGGGGTGTTACGAAATATTGAGGACCTTTGCCACCTCCTCCACCCCCCGTGCCATTACGTTTCATCTTCCTACGACACTGTACGCGTATACCTATGCTTTCGTTGAAAGTTACGTTTTCATCGTCAAACCTGGATCACCTAAGCACATTGTGTTTTGCGATGGAAGTTAATATACAGGCAGAGAGGTTACGAATGAAGTCAATACAATGCGTTATCAAATCGAATTCATGATTAAGCAAAAGTCCGAAAAAAATTGAATGCAGGTAACAGCTCATTTTTACCTCGTAAAAAGCGGATTTAAACGAGCAGATTTTAACAGCATTTTTATTCTCTACTCTTTATATTGTGAAATAGCAGCAAAGGTATAATAAATCAAGAGTATGAAGAGAATAAAACTAGAATTAATTCATTCATCAACTTATCGATTAAGTACATATACATGTACATGTCATTTTTGTCAGGAACATATACTTACACTTCTGTATAGGTTTGAGTTATGATTTATGATTTTAACCGATATAGGTCCCTCAGTCGTGGTCTATCTAAGTCTGATACAATTTCTGTACAAATAACCTCCCTTCTGCAAACGTCAGGTAAACGCTGTATGATGCGTTTATTTGTACCAGAGAAATCACACGGCAGAACGGAAGATGTGATGTCAGTTAAAAAGTCCAACTTTATATCCTGGTAAAGCTTTAACCGCCACTGAAAATTATCCGATTTGTGTGTTGTAAATATTGTTCATTTATATTGCTTTCCCAGTGTATCCTATTGTCTAGCTGAACAAAAACTGGATTTTAGTATTCGGTATTGAAATGACAATATTTCGTTGTATAAAAAAGGAAAGTTTGTTATCTATAAATTCGGAGTGGTTTTTATTAGACTTGATTAGAATAAGTGAACGAGGCAATGGAGTATTTAGCCTATTTCAAATATTTTTTGTGAAAATTTGCTTGGCATTTTCATCACTCATTCATTCGTTTTATTCCGTAGGCCTTTCGACCTATAGGTGAAAATAACAACATGTATTTATTAATTGCAACGTATCAATCCATATAAGGAGAGTGATCAACAAATATTGGAATATTACATAGATTCATAATAGTAATAATAATATTCATATAGTAAAATAATATATTATGAATTCAATGCGAGACAGTTGACAGATTTCAAACTCAAATCTAATAAATGAAAGATAATTAACAAGGACACTTATATATATATATTACATGTGTTATATACTAAATATATATTAATAAGGCTTTCAATTCCTCCTTTTGCATGCTAAATATAGATATTTACCTAGATTGGATAATTCTCTTACATTATTAATACTTAGGAGCTGTATTAATCTGAAAACAGATGGTCTTTTATAATAGTATTTTTTTATGTATTTCAACCTTAAATCATTATAAAAAGGACACATCAGAATAAAATGAAATTCATCTTCTACATCTCTTAGGTTACACTTAATACATATTCTATTTCTACGTAAAATGTTATGGTGTCTACCAACCTCAATATTTAAGTTGTGACATGATAATCTAAATTTGGTTATTACATGTTTGTATTTGACGTTAATAGATTTACGTAGATAAAAGTGGACACAATGATTGTTTATCAAGTGTTGGTATAATGAACCTATAGGTCGAAAGGCCTACGGAATAAAACGAATGAATGAATGCTTGGCATTTTCATCACGGATTAGTGGAAAGTTTGTATGTGCTAAGCTTGCCATCTAGTTAGTATGTAGTGTCTGTTGTCAGGGCAAACGAACACCAGGGTCATGTGTTTGTTTGAGTTTTAGTTTTACGGCCCATCGACAACTAAGGTCATTTAGAGCCAAGGGTCATATGAGGACAAGTGTCAAGGGATCTTTTGAGCGTCAAAATATTGTCACAGTTTCAAAGCTGAAACTACGTAACCATTGTCTATACCAATTTTGTGCACATACCAGGCCCCGATTTCTCGAAACAAACTAAAGTCAAAAACTGACTTAAGTCAATTTTATTCACATAAGTTACATTAGGAGAAAACCTTAAGTTTTTACTTAAGTCTGTACTTTTGTTTCGAGAAATCGGAGCCAGAACTCTTTACACGTGTTTTGAGATAAACTTATTCATAATTACAAATTTTGAATTAGTTAAACTCATACTTATTTCATATCAAAAACACAATATTTTATTGGGCCACATTCATTCCTTACAATACACCATTGCGGTTCTGCTACGTCACCCACTTGATGTCATATTTACGTGTTTGTTAATCGCGACAAATTCTGTGATTTACGTTCACCGGAAGTGTGAATCTCCTCTCTCGCCTGGTTACGAAATTCCTTGTTAAACCATAACGAGGCTCTGTCACGGGATCTATCAACATCAATCTCCTGACAGGCCGACTGGGGGCGCGGTGATCTGTGGACGGGATCGGCTTAATGTTTTAAACCGATGACATGTAATTATAAAAGAAATGTTGACTTCAAAGCGTTTTCAAAATACCTGTTTCCCATTTTTTAAACACAAGGGTAATTTTGCACAAATGTTTTTTTTTTTATTTATATGTAAAATTATGTACATGTAATAAAGAAAATAATATATTTTCACCCATCTTCATATAATCACGAGAATTAAAATATCTGGTTTTCAGTCAAAGCGGTTTACTGATTAATGTGCATATCAGAAGAAAACAGTTGATATCAATATTTCTTTTATTTATTTAAATATCTCGCATCTCCGACAGATCCAAATCGATAGCTGTTGTTTTCCATGTACGTGAGGGTATGATTAAAACCTACAACTAAAAGAAAAGAAATAATTTTGTTGGTAAATCGTAAAACCAAGCATAATAAGTTGTATTATGCTTCATTTATCAATTGGATGCGCGCATTTTTCTCTCAAGTCCCCTGTCAGAAGGAGGGGTAAAATCTTCAGTAGATATTGTAACTTAAAAAAATGTTCCTACAACCAGTCTCTGGCGACATGATTCCGTGAAATAGCACTATAAAACGGACAAGAGTTTCACTGTAAAAGTGAAAAATTATGCCAGTATACTTTGCTTGTAACGAGCATGCTCATTGGCTTAAAATTTTACTTTATCAGCCTATAAAGGAAAACAATGGCGTCGCCATTTGTAATGCCGCTTCTGATTGACGTAATGATTTCAAAGACTATTGAAGAGAATAAATTTAATAAATTGGTTAATAAGGATTAATTTTTAAATAAGTTTTTTGTTATGGAGATATAATACATAAAAATGAGTGTACTATTATCAGATACTATACTCAGAATCTAAAGTATTGCGATGATATTTTCGAGCAGAAAAAATAGAAAAGAAGAAAGAAAGAGATGATTTATAGAGATACACTTATTTTAATTTCTATTTTTGAAACATTTATGTTGACGTTATAATTATCGCACAGTGATATTCCACAAGTAAAAGATATTCTCTTGTTGCTGTATTGGTGTTTTGAAATTAAATTACAAAATAAAAAATTGATTTATCGATTTATCAACTCTAAACAGACGTGCACTGCTGGCTTCATGCTTCATTGATACAACTAGGAGCCACAACACTGCAGTCTCCCAAAACACACCGACATTACACACACAACACTGCAGCCTCCCAAAACACACCGACATTACACACACAACACTGCAGTCTCCCAAAACACACCGACATTACACATACAACACTGCAGCCTCCCAAAACACTACGACATTACACACACAACACTGCAGCCTCCCAAAACACACCGACATTACACACACAACACTGCAGCCTCCTAAAACACACCGACATTACACACACAACACATTTTAAACAGGGTTGGGTCCCTAAGTGAATCTAGTTTTAATCTTTTTCAAATATATAAGTTAACGTTGGGGTTCTTTAACTTCTTTTTAAGATATTTGAGCTTGAACTATGCCATCTATGCAAATTTACAAACCGAAAATAGAAACATTGATAAAATTACATTTTCTGTTATATAATGTTTAATATAGTCTCAATGCTGTTAGGTCTGTCCTGTTCTTCCAACAATAGAACAAAATACAAACCTATTGTATTTTTACAAATACTAACTAATTTTCCATGGCCATTTCTAAAATAAAGAATATTACTTATCTTGTTTCCGCATGAAAACCTTAGTCCATTTCACAATTGCATTTGATATATCCGAGGAGGTATATTTGTATGTGACGTAATGTCCTCGATAAAACTTTCACAATTTGGCAAGCTTGAAATCTGCTCATAACTTATTACCCTATCCTCATTTCATTGCGATTGGTCATATTTTACTTCTTTTTAAAACGACCTGCACAAAAAACCCATTCCACATCGGTTAATATTTTTTGTATTGTTATATCTAGTTAATGTCTATTGATTTTTGATGACTTTCTCCATATTTTTTGGTTTAAAAGAAATCAGTATCCTTTTTTTAGTTCTCATTTTATCATTTCTAGCGTGACTTCCGGTCTTTTAATCTAATTTTCACTTAATTAACTTATCTGATTTACTTAATATTTTTGGACATTCGATTTTAAACATGTATGTCCATGTAAGCAATCGTTGAAAAGCAAATTCCAAGTGGGATGTTGTAGTGTATCGGAAACGTTGCTGAAAACCGAAAAAATTCCACAGCTTCCGGTGTAGTGTTATGCGAACCGGTGCGGTTTTTCAAAAGTATAGACATACATGTACCTTAATAGCAAGCTAGGCGGAATCAACACACCAATCAACACGTGCTGTTTGTGGTCTTTATATCGATATACTAAACAATTACCACCCAATCGTTAAATATATGAAAAATCATTATGGCAAAAATAGACATCAGGGATGTTTGTTTCTCTTACCAATTCACAGGTTTACATCGAGTCCCTTTGTCCTAACATTACCCGGACTACTGCTGAGACGAGAATATTAGCCAATAATTAAGTGATTGGCGCTGATCATCTGTCTGTTATCATACCAAATTGATCTAACCCCTGATTACTGATACTTCCGACTCCTGCCGATCTTAACCGACGTAAATATATTGTGTTGAGCGTCCGTTGTTGTGTCATGAAACAGGTATCGGGTGTCTAGCTAATATCAATGATAATACATGAAGATGTTATTTATATAGTTACTGATTTGGCATATGTTATGGATTACTCAGAATTATGCTAGTACCTTTTCACGCAGGGACCCCATGCTGCTTCCGGCTACAAGGGAATTACTGCTATATTCCCGAAGGTAAAGACTAATTCAATTAAGAGGGAATTTACATCATCACATAATTTATAAAGATCACGAGTTTCGAATTAATTTCTATTTTAATTTCATCAAAGTTGTGATTGGTCTCGTGTGTACAATGTATGTACGTCCTATTAACACCCAGGGTCATTAACGGACGGCCTTCCGTGGATGTGACATCTTGCGTGTCTGAAGAGCGAAGAGTTCTCTAAATGTATCGAATTTGTAAAGATCTTGGGGTTCACATGATAAGATGTAAACCATAAAAGAGCACTCCTTTCTTCACATTTATTCAATGAAACATATAACACTACGCATCCTTAGAGAAGCAGAAAACATGAATATATTTGACCCTCAACGTCACCGTATAAAAATATGTCATTTTTCATATTTCATTTGGAACGAAATATAAAAAGAAAAAAGACGGCCAAAGGATCTAAATATAGTTGTTGATGTATTTTACATGGCCATTGTGGAGAAATAGAACAAAAAAAAAAAAAAAACATTTTAAAATATCGTGAGATTTTGTATCATGACGCACCGGAAATGTGACGCATGGGAAACACAAACATTGAAAAATCGTGATTCTTCCACCAAACTCGTGATTGTCTGAAACATGACAGCAGACAGCACAGCAATTACACCAGAAAAGGGTTTAAGAGTCAAACACTCCAACAGACGGAATGTCTCAAGGCAAACGTCCAATTTGAAGACAGATTTTGACCAAATACCCAATTTGAAGAAAAGTCGTAAGACAAATACCCTATCTTAAAAAGGCCAGATGGCAAATGCCCTATTTGAAAAACTGCCATCCATGAAGAAAATATCCACTTTGAAGGACTGTGTCATGAAGCAAATATCCATTCTGAAAAAGGGACCTGGAAGCAAATATCCAATTTCAAGAAATGCCAGGTGGCAACTATCATATTTGTAAACTGTCATTAAGCAAATATCCAATTTAAAGAGAGGTTACGAGGTAATTGCACAATCCCATCTGATTCCAGACAAATTATAACTACAATATGTAATAATATCAAGTTATGTTTTTGAGTTCTGTTTTATATTAACAAGTAATTTATGAGAGAGAAAAACATGAGACGATAGAAGAAAAAGTCAAAGGTTCTCTTTGTTGTAATTTTCACAAAGTCTCTATCTACGTATCTGCTATAAAACTGATGGAGAGGACATATAGATTGGATGTATTTTATGTCAGTTTATGGCAGACATTTAATCCAGATGGCTGACGGTCGGTCACGAACATAGCTATCATTATATGTGTATCATATCAATCCGGATTTGATCAATCTGATACATACTTACATAATGTTGAAATGTTAATCAGATATCCTTGGTAAGAAAACCACGTGTAAAACAGTGACATAATATAACTTGCATGCGATATTATATCATATTAATACGAGAGATAATTTTTGCCCATATAATAATGATGTTTGGTTATTTAGAGCGTTAAAGTTGTTTTTCATTCTTAATCATCCTGTAAACATATTTTTGTCATCGCTCTTTTAGAGGCATTTCTCAAATTTCATATGAGGTTACGTTTGAATTTTAGTTTTGCATATTACATTTTGGGATAACAGGATGCCATCATAAATTTTGACCATGAAATTGTTAGTGAAGGTAACTTGCGGGTTACTGGTTCAGCACATTACATATTTGATAGAGACTTGACAGCATGACGGCCAACAGGCAGCCATCTGTGTCAAAGTTCATATGTAGGTTTTTATCCGGATCTCTAGATATGGATATGTATAGTGCACCAAAGAATACTTTCATCTTAGATTTTCTCAGATTAGGAAAAATAAGCTGACAGTGGGCCATATTTGATTTTGGAAACTGATGTTTTTTACCGTTATTTCTCAGATTGGTTAAAAAAGGCTGACAGAGGGCCATATTTGTTTTTGAAAAAAATACGTTTCTTTATATCTCGAAAAAATGTGCAGGAATCTGTTTTACCTAATTGCACATGTAGTTTTATTTACGCCATAATAAAATATTCACATGTACTCCCTTTTTGGGTTGACAATATGGCCAACCAGACATAGCTTTATATATGTTATAGGAAAGTCAATGTTTCTTGAGCCGAAACACCGAACAAGAGTAATTAACATGTATTATCCCCAACCTCGGCATTTAGTATTTACATGTTTGGACAAACACCTCCGATCTACTGGATAAACAAAGCACCAGTATTTTTAGAACTTGTAAGTTGTGTGTTGACTATTACTGTTAATTATAGTAAATGGAAAAGAAACATCAGGTCGACTCGGACATACGAAACAATCACTGCTCAAACGTAAAACTGATCACAACATTGCTTGGAGACAAAACCACATTTGTGGTGCCAATCTCTCATGACCCATGGAAGCCCGCAGCGCTTTCTCCAAGTAAATCCACCGATATAACCATTAACCCGAAAGTGTCGTCTGCCAAGGTCCGTCACCTTACAGGTCCGAACAGTGCCAATACTTCCATCAGCACGTGCGACTGAGCATCGCCACTGCCATATATAGCCCGGGACTTAGAGAGGATCATTTGGCCGCTTGCTGTAATCGTATGTTTGTTATGACCTCGTTATGTTTGTATCTGATGGTGATTATTTCGGTTGGCAAAGTTTTTTGTGCTCTACTAGCGGTGTGATATTGAGGATATTACAGAATTACAGTACATGATTTGACATTAGATCGACGTAACTGATTATGACTTGGTCAACACATGATAAGTCGTGTGCCCAGCCGTAACTACTAGAAATTGGAATCCATTATTTTATCTAGGCCATTGTCATTCGAATGCGCCCATGGCAGTACAGCTAGATAACACTACAAAATTACCATGGTAACGAAAAAATGCAAGTCTTTCTATCGCGTGCGATTTACTTTCGAAAATTTTGCGATTGAAGCAAATTCGCGAAGCTTTGTGTACGCATTCTTATCTTTGCGAATTTGTTTTGAAATGAAAATCGCGAAGTTTAATAATGGCAAAAGAAAGAGGTTTTTTTACCGTAGCAGTTTGATAATAAATTGACAGTAAAAGGTGATCGGCCTGAAACATTTAATTATAACTATATGTAAAAACTACGACCATAAAGCCCTCAATTGACTTTTGTATGAGGAAGATTTAGAACTTAATCAAGTTAGTTTCATTTATGACTATAACAACATAACCGCGTTATTGCCGACTTTACAATGGGTCGCGTTATCGTTTTGTTCAATATATTCGCACAGTACATAAAATCACGATCATTGGCTCTCACTGATAACCATGCATTAATGCCATGTTTTATAAACTAGTCCACAGACATCTCCATTGGTGCTCGACCTCTTTTTCGAAATTATGCGAAAATTTGCATCTAGCGAATCTATTGGTTTTTTAATTGATTTTGTCATTATTGAACCTGTTGGTATCCATAGAAGAATAAACGCGGCATGACAAACAAAAATAATTTTCAATTTACTTTATGGGTTAACATTGGATTATAGTCACCGACAATGCGATGTGATTATGTAATTTTGTTTTCTGTAGTCAATGCATACGTCGTTACGAAATGGTTTTAAGAGAGACCCCAACTACATGTAGTTACATTAGCATACAGAAAATTGTCTTCATTTATAAGATATTTTCATCTCCTCTCATTTATTTCAATCAGGCCCCGATTTCTCGAAAAAAACTTAAGTCCAAAACTGACTTGAGTCAAAACGTAAGGTTTTCTCCTTTTGTAATTTATATGAAAAATTTAGACTTAAGTCAGTTACAAAAGGAGAAAACCTTACGTTTTGACTCAAGTCTGCACTTTTTGTTTCGAGAAATCGGAGCCTGATTGACTCATTATATATTTATGCGATTTGGACACAATAAAATGTTTAATCCCTATCAATGTGTTTGTATGGGTGTGCTTCCTTCCTCTGTTGTCATTCTGTGCTCTACTTAAACCTTAAATCATCACCTACTCTGAGGGTCAATAAATAGACCTATCGTTAGAACATACAAATCCTTATATCGTTAGCACCGACATTTTTCACCAAACAAGCAACATCGATGACGCACCCGATCTATAAATAGGAACTCTCTAGTATTGGAGGCGCGAAGCTTTAGTGTGAGCCCCACCTCCTTAACCTCGCGATTTACAACAGTGATCTCGAGTGGTCATAAATGTAAGGAGTATGGTTTTGTGTTTACAGGGCGACGGACATTCCAATATCCGCTCTGTGATCACAGGTAACTAGATCGAGCTGTAATTCGAATAAGTGAAAGTTTTATAAAAACTCAAGTATTACTAGAAATCCGGAAGTATCAACGCCTGACTTTTGTCCATAGAAAGGAATTATTTTTTTCATCAGTAAATCCGAAACTGTGTGATACGTCATATCGTTTATAGTATTTCAGTGACGTACATTTAAACCTACCATATATAATACGACACAGGACAGGAGGGAACACTTTAGCTAGGTATGTAACGACATTTCACAATCATTTGTAGAATAGAGATTAAAATTTAAGCATTTCAAGTCTTTCACATTATCGAACTTCAGTGTATCATTTCACATAAAATTATTATAAATCATAAATATATCACAAAAATCTACTTTAATACATAAAATATTCGTGGATTGGAGATTTCGTGAGTAGAAATAGTAGTTTTTATGCTTACTGATAATGATTGTATTGCACTTACATTTATGTAAATATTGGTTAATGAATAATTTTCATTGTTTTTTATTCGTAATTCATATTCTGATTAATATAGATACGCTACATATGTAATAATGATTCATTTATGCATCTGGATATTATTTCACTAATGCATAAAATCAATATCACACGTTAAACATTTTTTTCAGTTCATTAATTGGTAAAATAAAAGTTAATTATCTATTGGTTCAATAAAATTATATTCGTTGTACTAATTGCATCAAGAAATATAGATATTTTGAATTTTCTTTTATTTTGTAATTTCATCCTTAATGAATAAAAAAATTGCTTGACTGAAATAATCAGTATCAGAGGATGTTCGTACCAAATCATTCTTTGACTACTGATAGTTGTTGAAGGTTTTAGATGAGACGCGTTAAGCAACGATCCAAAATGAAAATTGTGCATTAGATTCGATGTCAATTGATCTCAAATGTTCAACATTGTGTATCAAAAAACATTCAGTTAATGCTATGTCATCTAAAACTACCGATACCTGACCACGGATTTGTATTAATTACATAGGTATATTAGGTGAAAGTTTATTTGTTAAGTATATTTTCAATTCATTTTTATATTTTTTCTCCGTTCTTTTTTATCCAGATAAAGGGTTATTAATCGATTTGTCATTTGGATCATCAGTCTACATCACGTGAAGCTCAAACGATCTAATATGGAGGTTTGCCATTAATACGAGGAATGCCTAATGTTGAAAATATACCCCGGATTAGAGTTATATTCGGCCTGATCAAACGTCGTGGCGGTGTGACGTACTTGGCTCAGAGGAAATAGATACATATATTACATAATTTCAATTTGGAAAAAGATAATCTCCGGACGGTATTACGACAGTTATAGAGGCAGTAAAGGTGGGGGACTGAGCTTGATATAAAGGCAAGGACTTACGGGCTCACAATTACTCCTAGAAACGGTAGAGGACTCGCAGGAAAGTCGTGATACCACAGCAGAAAGTTTACAGCGGCCAAGAGTTTACGGAAATAGCAGACGACAGGGGAACACAATACAGGCGAGTTTACACTAAAAAAACATTTCATCAGATTTGGACTTAGAACTAAAATCGGACAACCTCCAGCAGACGGAATTCAGTATCATTTTTATTTCCACCGACTGTAATATGGCTCTTTGATTTCACAAGGTCTGAAGACCAGCATAATAAAAACATTTCGGTAGTGTTTCAGCAGACTTTCAGCAGACTAACAGCATAATATATGAGAGTTGCAGTACGATTTCAGTACTGAGTCAGCATTGATTTTCGTGAATTTTGACCGACCACAATAAGAGAAATAGCAAATTCACAGCGGATTAAGGAGACTTTCATTGAAATTATATCCGAAGTTAACAAGTAGATAAACCCATAAAAACTCAAAGTTTCAGCTCAAAGTTCAATAGTCTAGCAACAACTGCGATCAGCTGAAGGCTATATAAAGGGATTGATATAGACGGGTGTAAGACAGAATAGAGCAGCATGAGGACGAGATATTATCTAACAATCCTAATACTAACTATCGGATACCTTGGAGGAGCGGAGAGTTTTATTGCCCCAGACTCGTCACTGGACACAGGTAAGTACTTTAATGAATTACTCATATCACCAATAATACACATCCTTAGACACAGGTAAAAATGCAAGTTATTTATCATAATTAACATTGCAACGATTTTAAATATCGTTCGTTACTAATTGCGAAATTATTTACTTAAGTTTTATTACCTGTTTGTTCATTATTACACAATATACAAATATTGCATTTATATTTCGTTACCATATCTAACAGCAAGAGTCAGTTTGAAAACTTTTTATACTTACTAGCTATGGTTTCCACAATTATCTAATACATATTGTATCTTAAATATTAATAATATTGATGCTAAAAGCAATTACCAACATTTATGATATTACAATTATTCATTACATTTATTCATAATACATTTTACAGTAAAGTGTATGGCGAATATTTTGCTGCTGTATACAGTCACAACATTTACTCACCGTTCGTACAATGTTTAACTGGGAGTCATTACGCAGTTACAGATGAAAGAAATTAATTTTGGTTTTAAATGGAATGGGTACTGTAGCAAAATCTCTAGTCTATGTGTTTAATCCTTCTATACATGTACAAGTAAGTGAATATATCGACATGATGTAAACCCGGTAGTCATGCCAAGAAGGTAAATGAAAGTGTGTTTGTTTATTAGAATACAATTTATTGCCTAAAGGATTCACATATTTAGGGCTCTGGCCCTGTGGATATTACCAGTGCCCTGAACATCTGTCCCCATACTCCAAGGGAACAATGCATTATGTGCAAATAAAGGTCGGGCATTGATTATTCGAAAACGGAACTATAAAGGAAGGTATACAAGTACAAGTGCATTGTAAAGGAAATCTTAATGAAATATGATATACTTCAAGGCCGTTTTGCACCACATACTTTAATGCTCAGAAGGAAGTGTTAAAAGGGTTACTTAAACTTACATGTAACCAACATCCTGCAGTTTAATTCCATGATATGGGAACCTACACCGAGAGGTAGCGTAAAGCTAATTGGTTGATTCTGTTTGGCATAATGGAATCGTAATTTAATTAGAAGAGCAGTACTTTTGATATCAATGATTTAACTTAATGAACGGCTGAGAAATCAACCTCACTTTATCAAATAGTGCGGGGAATTAAACGTTTTTAGCATATTAAACAGGTAAGAGAGCAATTCACATTAATTCAGCACTGTCAACTGTACTACTGATTGAGAACAGCGGATTGCACTGTCGCTGGTGTGGCTCGGCACTCAAAAGGTGCATGGTCCGGATAATGTTAATCGTCGATGTTACGATGTAACTACGATCGAAGCGGACACTCAAAGTGAATCAAATAAATACAATACACAAATAAACTGACATAGATCGTTATCAGTAGCCAGTGGTTTCGGAACGAAAAACAAAACATTAAAACATATCGATATGTAGCATAGATGCATTACTTTTTCAATATTCAAAAAATAAATTTAATGTCAATAAAGGCTAACATATACAGTACTGCAAATGGTAATGGATGATGCATGGTCATATCTGAGTTAGAAACTGCCTTTTATAAAACGGTGGGAAAAATCACTCCCTCGTATGCTTGGGTCGTCTGAGAAATCTTTGTCAGACTTTTTAAAGCATGTAAGTACACAAAAGTTGCGTTCATATTTCAATAAACCAAATAAACTTGGTCAGACTTAACGTGTCAGTATGTGAAAAGTAAAGTCGTGAGATTTGATTTATCCCCCTAGATTTGTGAACAATGATAATAGGTTATCGCCCCACGTCTTATCTCGACATAGACTCCAGTGAAGTCACACACATTGCACGTTACAAACGAAATTGTTTCCCGCAGATTTACAGCCGAATTGTGTGACAAATCTGATGACATTGTTTTTAAGATATTTTTGTAGACTGGGCATGTCACCTAATAAAACCATGGCTGGTATATCACAAGGGGCTTGTCTTAATGTCTTTTATTGTCAGTGTTACGGGTCTTAAACTGTTAAACAGGGCATGTGAAAATAAAGATTTCCGGCAGTAACTTAGATTGGACCTTGATATATATATAGTATATATGTAAAAAAAACATACACTGCTCATGGATCATTAAGTTGTCAAAGAGTTCGTCAGTGAGCTTATTTTTTGTTTGTTTTTGAATTTCAACACATACATGATATTTAAACATAACATCAACATTCGCAAACACATTCATACAGATTTAACATTTTCATTTCTCTAAGGCATTCAAAGTTATCTTTCATACAATCTTTCATATTGAACAAACAAAGATATACACTTAAAAATTAAAAACAATCGTAAATTGTAAATGTACTCATATTTAAGCGGAAACGCAATTTTGAACAGATTAGAGCCGTAATGAATTCGCACAAGTTTTAATGGTTTACTAAGGATTACGAGGTAAATTGCGTAAACCGAAGCGTTTATGTACAATTTACCGACTGCTCTATTGAGTTTATCATCTCATAAACTAAGCAAAGTGAGAATTACTTATACAAATCAACCAGAACGACAGATACATTCATTTACCGTGAAGTATAAACACATCGTGTATACATTGACTATTTGATGCACAAAACGAATATACCGCAGCTTCCCAAAACATATAGACATTCACACACTACAAAACATTGCACATCTGGAGGTCGTCCTTAAATGACCTTGGATGTTGATAGGACGTTAATCTAAAAAATCAAACCAAACCATTCTATGAGACAAGATACTTTAAAGGTAAGTAGTTGTCAAACATCATTTTCTGGATAGAGGTATTATATGCATGTGCGGCGTTTTGTTATATAAAGAAATAACCGGTTATCGAATTAAAATATTTCAAGTAGCATAAAAGTGAATTCACATCTACTTTAGTTTGAATGTGGTCGATTTATATCACAATGTACTATATAGACAGGGTTGAGGAATATTCCAATCCATACTCATAAATTCGTGGTCTTAATGTGTACCATTTGTGTCATTTTTCTTTTCTAGCTATCGAGTTATTTGTTATGTTTTCTTTGGTGGTGTTTCTGATCTAATCCGTACTCTGTGTTACCAGCACTTTAACTGTTTGTGTATGAAGACATGGTCGATCTAAGACACATCACCATCCAGTTTAATGGGAAATCAAATTTTACTTTCCGTTACACAATAACTACGTGACCTTACATATATCATGCAATAGCCCGCAAATAAAACGTTCGATATATTTATATTTACCTCAAGAGTGTATTGATAGACTAATAATGTATCGTAACAGCTTCCATGTCATTTCCTCAGCACACATAACTGTGTTCGTCAAAGTTAGCAATGTCAAGTTTTATTCTATAGACACCGTTAAATTTATATATTAATACCAACCGTTTTAACATATTTCTAATTAAACATTTGGACGCTACATTATAATCATGCATGATTAGTACGTAAGGATAAAATAATTAATATGTGTAAGGAAGTTATGGTATCAAGATGATCTCTATCGCCGTTATCTCGATTAGTCACATTATCATGTGCCTTATGATGAAAGACCCGTCAGAATCAAAACAAGAAAAATGGGCAAAAAGCAAACCAAGAAATAAAAACAACGGAAAGGCAAAAACTTAAGAACACTCTACAACAGTTTTCAGCGTAGCTATACAAGGAAACCATAGCATTATTTATTCTATATACGAAATGAGTTCAAAATGGCTACATTTAATTAATATATACATATCTTAATTGTGATTCGATACCCACGCAGGGGTGTTACCAAGCAACAGCACGTCGTTCATAAACGACAATCAGTGGAAGGATAACAAACAAAAACAATTTACCCCCTCCCGCTATCAATCATTATACCCTAACGAGATTGGTCCTGACACAACTGATTGACGTCTGGTACACTGTGCTGCTGTACATAGAACGCTGTTAGAGTTTATATAAACCATTTAGAAAAAAAGTTACTGACATGGTGACCAATCATTAAGTTAAAATGGATTTTAGGGGTAGAATTATAAACAGATTATATAGCTATCCACGATGACGTACTAAGTGGATTATCCAGATGAAGAAATGTGATACACGTGATAACAACTATGTGTTACATTCTGATTAATAAACATATGTGTTATTGATAGACATAAATGTAAACAATTATCGTTATTAAAGAATAAAATTGTGTTTTGAATTTCATGTTTAAAACAGTAATGACATTATGGGTAGGTGGAATTATATGGAGACCTTTGGATTGGTAAAATAAATTAAGGGGCGGCGGGAAAATAAAGATACCCTGACGAAACTTGATGGTTAATTCTCGTAATAATTCGAGATTACTTTTAATTCAAATCTGAACAGGACGTTTAAACAATTCTTTCAAATTCTAATTGTTTTTTAAAATGTTTTAAAATGTAACTCTTCTGTATACACACATATATAAACTAGGTTAAGCTATACTGACAGAGTATACCGTTAACTCGTTATAGCTGGGTGATCATCAATACTGTCAGCATTGATACGTCTCAGCTACCATAAAACATCTCCTATTTAAATTTGAGACAACATTTTTGGTGTACGGGCATCACGGGACATATCGGTTGAAAGTTCTATTATGTTACACAAGAGATTCGACAAAACATGGTAATGACTCACGCCAAGGTCATCTGATTCGATGTCGCACATAACTGGCTGGACAATTTAAATTCTCCCTCAAAACGGTTGCACTTCACATGTATAACCGTCACCATGGTGACAGTAGAAAATCAACAATCAACTTGATTGCAGCTGAAATAAAACTGGATCTTAGCTAACCATCACCAGATAGACGCCATAGTGTTGTATCAGACATAGCAGACACGGAAAGGTTCACTGTCTGTAATTTGAGCAATAATCGGCTAGATTTAAAACCTGTAACTGAATATCTTCGTTAGTACCATTAAATCGGCATTATCGACGGCGCGTGGGTGACTTATTTATTAGGTGTGACACACGTTGCTACAATATATCCATTTCCTGTATAAAGAACCTATACGATATACCGTAATTTAAGGATATTTTCTTTTTAAACGATTTGCTCTCAACATATCTGAACCTAACCTGCTATTTGTGTCAATAAGTGAACGGTCGGCGATAACCTGCGTGGAAAAAAACAATTTATGTGAAATCTGTTTATGGTTATGTAATCCGAATAGGATCGACAATTTGAGCGTGCTATAGGTATAGCCCAACAATATCATGAAGGAAGAAACAAATATATAATGATTGGACACGAGTAATGACAACACAGTAAAACACTGGTGAAAAAATGTCGACAAATATACAGTGAAAGACGGTTATAACGCACCTCTAGGGACCAACTGAATTACATCGTAATAAACATTATTTATCATACACATAATATTTTTAATGAACCTTGGCGAGAAATGGAAATTACGATAATGTACGTTTTATTTTCATTGCAGTCCCACTATGTACCCTAAACAAGCGCAGTTGACACTCTTAAAGTCTTTGAACTGCCATCCGCTTATTATAACGTCATAATCATTGTGACGTAACAATTGTCATGCTATCAATTACCGAAGATGGCACTACAAATGGTTGTATCCTTTATTCACTATAGATGCACAATATAGCGCGCTTCATGGGATTTGCCTTTGCCAGGTTGGAATTCATTCCGAAAGACGTTCAATGTCTAACAAACATGAATTCCCTGTAAGCATGTACGCCATAAACATGTTTCATTGTTTAACAAATATTTGAAATGTAAGTAGGGATTGAAATGCAGAAAACACTTACTAGTCAAAACGGCAGTGCTTACGGTTAGCAACACATTTTGTTCAACGTCGACATCTGGCAGGTGACGACACATGTTCAGATGTAACACATGATCTGATAGATCCTATTCTATAGCTATAATTTTACTATTACATCAATAACAATGTCGGAACCACTTAAGGACTTGACACGGTATACCATCCAATGATCCGTTCGACACTAAAGTTATCCGCTTAGAAAAATATTCCTGTTTTTATTACCAGACTTCACTGTAACAGTATATAACCCTCCACCGCGGAAATGTTTTCTCGATTTGGAGCTAACAACCAGCTACAAACCTAATGTTTAGTATTCATAATTTTTTTATCAGACACACGGAGAAGTGTTCCCAGTATCTATCTGACAATGTTTTTACTAAAAATTATGTTATGCTTTATGATATATCGGACTCCTTTATTGTCTGATGTCTTGAAAACAGGAATGGAGCACCTGCTTAATGCTATACAATACCTCTCCTTATATAAAAATATTTCATGCATCATAAAATTACAAATAAAAACATGGATGGGATGATATTCGAATGTAGATAACATTACTAATGGTTTACTATATAGGCCTAAAACATACTGTGAAGGTGAAAAGCTTAAACCGAGAAATTCGGTCGATCGCGAAAATTTCGCCCACGCGTTAATTAATGGTAGCCATAATTATAATTAATTGATGTATTCAGATTTACAATCATACACCGTCATAGTTCAAACAGGATTCAAAGAAGACAACTTACAGATTTTTATTATAATTTACGAGAATGTTAGACAAAAAAATACTCCCACGCGTACAGGTTACAGAAGAAAATCTCGAAACAAACCACTCGCAAAAATGTCCACGTTTACAGTATCCTCAAACAAATCTTTTGATCTGATGTTATATCCCACAAATCACTCTGATATCAGCTGGGCGCTATCATGTCAACAAGGACAACTAGATGTACACGGAAAACCAGGTTTTGGCACAGATTCACAAATCTAAACAGAAAGGCAGACACATGTCTAGATGTGGACTTATTTATTGAAGAGAGTTGTCGATGTGAAGGCGAGATACTACACGAAGAGTGCAATGCTAGATCTATTGTAGTAAAAGGGAACAAACAGGCGATATAAGATAAATGAAGGAAGAATATCTGGTCGTATTATGTGGCGATCCTGTACCATGTTCTGAGGTACAGAAAATATCCATATACAGAAAATATTCTAAATTCTTGATCTATGGGAATTCGCATCCTCCACAATCTGTTCCAAATACATTTTTCGGAACATTACATGTTACATAAGTTCTTTCATATTTTAATTTATTGCAAATTTTCAAATAAGGTTATTAATTGGACATGTTAATCGTTTTTTATTAAATCTCCGAAATATATATACTGTGCAGTCGGTGATTTTCGTAGATATATCGATGTTTTTGTTAGACACTGGTGTGATTGGTAAATCATCATCCAAACAACAATAATTAATTAATCAATCATATGTATGTAGTTTTATAGTCACAATGGGAAGTTGTTGCTCGTTACAATGTTTCTTTTTCTACTTAAAGTCAACATAGCAATTTATGAAGCAGCATCGACAATCGTCTTTTCGGTATTTACGCAGTTAAACTAATACACTCTCTCGCTGACTACGACTTCATTGATTATTCACTCTTTTAAAATTTAATTCTTATACGTTCAACTTGACATAATAAGAGTGTTAGTTCGTTTTTGTATTTTCCTGTGTAGTGTGTTTGCATAGAAACAATGTACTATGGATATACATGTGTATACCGACGATTTAATGCTTGAGTATTGATGAGACAGGAAATACGACCATCCGCCATACACTGTCATTGTGAAATTGATATTAGTCAATCAGGATTAGGTGATAGTGATATGGATTGTCGTATGATAGTGTCAGAATAGGTAGGACTACAATGTTTTCAGTTTGTAGACGTCTTGTATACTGTTTTAGTTTTTTTTAATTATGAAATTCACTCTATTTTCGCGAGATAAAAATTTTAGCGCAAATTTACGAAATCGCTCGAACGCAAATTATTTTGTCTTGCACATAATTCAGAAAACATAAAATGAATGGGTGATTGTCTGTAAGAACTAGTGGTATAGAATGTATTCATTCGGGAATTTGCTGAAAATAACAACGAAATACTCTATACACGAAAATAAACCGGTTACAACAATATCATTTAAGCATTGATGTCACTATTTTCTTAATTTGTTTGCAAACTGTGTGAATCCGCTGATTCTCACAAAAAGTTGCTAACAATGTTTTTCATAACCCGAAGAAGTTAACAAATAGTAACATCAATGCTCATAATTAATTTTTCAGACTACTTGATAATATAAAATATGTTTAAACGTACGATTCCGTTGATTTTCAAATGGATTATTTTTTCTAAATCAATACGCAACGTCGATGTCTCTATTGTAACATCATGATTTCAGGTTTTCTCGCCATTCTTGAATTTTTTCTTCATAGTATATGACGAAAATGGATTTGCCAACCAGAAAATCAAGCCAACTAAAATTAATTATTAAGATTTAATCTTAAGATGCGATATTATATATTACCTAGCAGGATGCAACGCTGGACAATATGATGAAAATAAATTAATATTTTGAAATAATTTAATTTCATATATTTCACTTCTTTCTATTGGTTAGATGATTAACACTATTTTTGAACCGACTGGAGGAATTGTACGACGAGTATTATGACGTCATATAAGAATGGGTTTTTTTTGCGGGAAATGTTAAAGCGGTCCCGTCATTAGCCAAACTAAACTATTGGCTAAGAGAGCAATGCGCCACCGTTGAATTTGTGTTATTGTAAAAGAAAGTAAAAATACGAAAAGTATTGCATAATTACTACCTTACGGAATTAACTTGTAAGCCTAATTCTCAATTTCCTTTGGGTTTTTGAAGTCATAGAAAAAACCGGACGGGTGTTCTTTATCATAGTAAGTATTTTTCTTCTTTTTTAGGAACAGGAAGGAATTGACGCATATTACAATGCTATAATTCAATTAACCTTTCGTATTCCTTCTTACATTTTGTACAGTTTCATATAGGCAGACTGAAATATATATAAACATTGAATCCATTTACGGAACTAAAAGTGTGGGAGGACAGGTGTCTAGATCAAGAGTGATGTGCTTATCGCTATGAATCAAGTACACCTAAAATACATAACCCTTTATATCATTCAAACCAATGCATTTATAAAAGAAATCGTCAGACAAATATACACTGCAATATAAAACATCAATACTCAAGTATAACTACATAGAGTTTAGCTAGAGTTGGACGAAAATATGTCCACTTTAAACCGTGTTTAATGACACATATTGCATATTTATTCGAATCTATTGGGGTATGAGGTATCAACAGAACTATAAATCAGGATACTACTTCCTTTTATAAACCACTTATGACTCTTGATCTTTAATATTGTGACAAAGTGCAGGCTATACTGAGACAGCTTTACAATTTAAAACACTAATAGCCATGTACTTAAGAATTTAGCTTTGACAGAACAACACAGTGTAGTGTAAATTAACAGCGAAATGGTTTAAGATGAGAATAATCTATGGTACTTATTTTTCGAAACAAAGTTAAAAAAAAATCAAAAGTGTTTGCAAAAGTTACGTAAGGAAAACACGATTTGACTGAAGTCTGCACTTTTGGTTTGAGCATTTGGGGCCTGGTTTGTGCTCCATAACTCCATATCATAAAAAACTAATTTACTTTATGTAATCGTTATAATTCAATCCAATCCTGGGGAATTCCATTTTCCCTTGATGCAATCTTATGTCTATGAAAAATAATTATAACGCCGTTACAAATGATGATGTCACTTGTTATGGTATATAGCGATAACAAATATAGATTTTTGAGCCAATAGAAACGGTTGTTACAAACAATACTCAATGATGATATATGTTCGAAACTACTTAGTTGTGAAAACTTGTGCCTTTCGTTTTTGCACGAGAATAACGTCAGATACCACCAGCATCATAATACCCGGAAATGCGATATTGTACAGTTGTGTGACCGCACAACGTTACACGATGTGCGATGTGCGCACGATGTGCGGTCTGTGCGATGTGCACACCGTCTGTGCGGTCTGGGCTGTACATATGTAGGAACGGTGTCTAGGCGATAGTTATCGTGTTCGATATAAATATTGAATTCAATTTTATTGAGTAAACATGCGGAACGATATCGATGATGGAGGTTTAATGCTACTGAATTGAAGACACGGTAAATCCAAAAGTTATATACACACATGTATAAATGATATCCATAATATAACAAAAATGCATTTTGTTTTGTTTTGTTTCCTTGACAATTTACGTATTTGAGGCTGCTACACAGTCTACTGTACCGGCTAATTAGGCCTTTACAAGCTTCATATACTACTTATTAAAGTAACATCTTCAAACCCTATTTTGTATTACTTACTTGATCAATGTTTAAGTTTTGAAATTTATTTGTATATAAATATCTAAAACAAATCATATAAATCTTTTAAAGCGGGACAGCTTTATTAATTATATATTTACCAGAAATGTATATAGTATATTATCTAAACATCTTGTTTTACGTACGTTCATTCAGGTATTCATATACTCTCTATACCAGACCTGTTAGACAAGTATGTATACCTGAGCCAGGATATAGGTTAAATTGAAGCAATTCATGACCAGAGGGCAGAGGGCAGACACCACTAGCTATATACACATACATGTACATATACAATGTATATGGGGTGGCGCTGGGTATAAAGGGAGCCAAATGTATAAAGGGAGCCAAATGGTTATTGTATAATGAAATGCAGTCGAGTTTAGCTATATTCAGGTTTTAAAATAAAAGACGTTAAATTTCGTTTTAGTTACATGTACATATTGTCAAAGCTTAAACGTGTATTATATCGAATGTTTATATTTTAACAGTGTCTCGTAAGTCTTTTAGACTGGACATTTTAATTCTAATATATTTTATTGTATGTTTGAAAAATGCGTGACACTCTAATAAAATAAATAATTATCATTATTGTATATATGTAGTATAAATTTAACTATTAATAAACCCTCTCCCTTTCCTGAAAAAAATAAATAACACACAAAAAAGATACAAAAAAAATGTGTACATTATCTTCATTTTGAGAAAAAAAATTATATCAATTATTCTCAATTGAAAGAATAAACGCAATTTGATAAAAAGTAGCTATAAGTTTATTATTATTATTTGAAACAAAATCACACATGGGGTCAAGTAGACTTTACAAAATTAGGTTATACAGGTACAGAGGCGATCACAGCATGCTTGTTATCAATTGAATTGAATGCTATAACGGACCCCCTGGGGTTATAGAAAATAGGTATACCTTACCTGTGACGCCTGACTGATCATCATCTCAGGTAAAGTGTCACCTTCTTAGGTGGTGGGATGGGGAAAAAGGGAAGAAAAGGGTCCTAGGCTTATAAGTGACTGTGTGCCTACAATTTACAGTACACAAGTCCTATATATATATGCAATTTCGTAAATGCAGGTACAACGTAAAGTACACACATATATAGTGTATCACTGCATGCAATAGACTTTTTTTACCAATTACACTTTTGTATAATACACATGTACATATATCGACGTTTGTTTGTTTGATTAATTAACGTCCTATTATAATTAACAGCTATTGTCGTCTACGCATGTAATATGATAAGATATTGTATCTTATGTGTATGTGTAAACACTTATTAAACAGATCTACACGTATGATTAAAAAGTCTGTTGACAACATGAATTATATTTAACACTACACATTATTTTAATGTACATGTAATCACTTTTAGTTAATAATCTTCTAATACATGTACACAACTTGTGCTTTATTTCAATATAGATTTCATGTTTATATATAATATATCGCTCAAACTGACAAAACAATGAATATGTATATCAATCAAACTATATTTCAAATATTATGATAAAATATTACGTGTGTAGAAACATATGTTTAAACAGAAATTAAGTATTAGATTTAGATATCACTGGAATGACAGTACAAGAAAATAAGACTCGTCAATACAGTCCGTTTATGGAATGATTTCGCAAATTTGATTTGACCGATCGTCCCGATCGCACAGCTGTGCGGTACGGACCGCACAGCTGTGCGGTGTGCGATCCTAACCGCACAGCTGTGCGCACGATGTACATTGTATGCACGATGTGCGCACGCAGTTTTTGGCACGTTGTGCGGTCACACAACTGTATAACCGCTGACAGACTAATTTGCATGCAAACATATCGATGGTGGCATTGAGCGGGATTTATCACAGAGGTATATGAAACATTGTGTCCTGAATTGTAACCGTTCTCTACGTTATTTTGGGGGTAACAAGTTCAGATATTTATCAACCCGCCTCTCTATTTACTTACTACAGTAGAAATATATTATGAACACCTCATCGTAATTCAGTGGTATAAGATACCATAGCCCTGACTATTAACACCAATATCTAGGAAACGGAATTGAATGATGTATTGCTGTGTTGGTTTAGACTTCTACTTCGTACCTTACAATTCGAAATGTGTCTATTTCCCTGTTAACAAAAGAGGCGGAGAGGGACTACGATCACGATTTATTGATAACAAATAAGACGTATTTGTGTCCCACTTTTACTGTGGTATTTACGAGTCAGATCGGGTCAACCACCCTTTATCGTTTTATTGCGCCTGCTACGGATATCGGGTCACGTAAGATCAAGGTAGGGGCTACTTTTTATTTTACCTGTGGGACAAAAATCCATAATTGTCTGTATCTAGATGGCAGTGTATCTATAATCCATTTCCAAACGAATTCGATATCAATATCAATGTCAATCTCAATATCGATTTCTATACCAATGAAATGTATATCTTAACAATGTTCTTTGATGATTTAATGTTTGAGAGAATAGTTATTAAAATCATAAATCATTGAAAATATGAACATTTAATCAAGTATACCATTATTTCAATGATAATAAAAACGAAACAAGAAAGAGTTTTACCAGGTGCAATGGAATTGTTTACCGATATCTGATATACAGGCATTAATGTGATAGAAATGATGGAGTGATTAGATTGTTACCAATCCGATAAAAATGTAAATGCAAACTTCTAAAAGTATCATAAATTTGAAAACTTTCAAATGTTTTCTGGAAAACTATAATTACTATGACATTTCTTAACATACCAATATTTTGTAGTACTTATTAAAAGATTCGTCTGTATGTTCAATGGCACTCATGCCTACATACACTGTTTCTCACTCATATCGTGTACCCCTCTAACATAAATAGAACAGCGATAGTTAATCAATTTAAGTGATTTCTGATTTCACATAAACGATTTATATTGGCTACCGATCGTGTACCTGTCATAAAATCTTAACATAACCCATATGCCTATCCCAAATACTTTTAAAACGGGTGTTTTAGAATTAATTTTCGCGGTTTGCCAACACACTTTTCGCGATGGATACACCTTAGCTACACAGTTCAAACATCCACAGATATTCACACGGGGAAAATGTTCGCGATACAGTAAGCGCCGCGAAATAAGTGAAAATTTCTCTTTCGGGTATTTTCAGGTTTACATTAACTAACAAATCTTTTCAGGTTCCAACAGTTGTAACAGTTGTTTCAAATGTTAATGGAAGGCAAGAAAAACCTTATTTTAAAATGAAACTTAGTAAAATTAAGATCTGATCACAAATTATATCGCCATTTTACTGTTCATATCCATGTTGTATCGATATCATGGGTAAGAAAGTTATTTATCTATTGCGCTTGGTACTTTTTTACCACAAACAACCCTAATTAAACAATATATTCGTCCAGACTATGAAATACCAGGCGTACAATTCCATTCTTCATGAGAGGACAAAGTTATTTCGGGAACTGGATAAAAATAATCATAAATTCAAAATATGGAGAAGAAAACGAAGATTCTCGGCCTGGTTCCTTCTGATCGTCTGATGTGCTAGGGAAATTCAATCATTGTACGAGGTTAATAATTGATGTATTAGGCGCGCGTGTTTCTACATTAATAAGCGCGTGACGAGCACGTGACGGCGTGTGTTATATATGGTAGATTCCTGTCCCTATATAGACATCGTAGTATCTATAGATACATTTGCGATGCTGTCAACATCTACATGGTTAAATTAATAAGCTTCCGTCTTAATATGGGCAGGGAACACGTAATGCTGGGAACTAGAATACCTTTTATTCACATTAGGAAAACTCTAAATAGAAAGCGTTATCTCATCCAAGAATAATCACATAGTCGTTACAATGCTATCCTATACGACAAAACCTGCTTTCAGGGATTAATTATATCTAACACGCATGTGGGCTTGATAAATTGTATATTACATTATCGGTGTAATATCAGGAAGGGGTAAACAATTAGTTATAATAAAATAATTGACCACGATTTCTATGTTCGATGTTAAGTATTTATATGTAAAATTGTATATAATCAAAAGTTCACGTGACTTGACCTTGAATGTCAGCATGGTATTCCATTAATCACGAGACTATAAGGACATCCGTTAAACAGTCACGTGAATCACTCTCGATCAGATTCCTCACGTGCATGTTACATGCACAAGAACCAAATGGGCGAAACAGCGCGGTATGAATTCCGAAAAATAGCGATCGCAGAAAATAATCTTGCAACAACGCTAATTAACACAAAAAAATGGATCGAATCAGTGCGGAATGTAATACCGCTTAAAATGTTCGTTCGTTTAGGCGATCGCTATTTCCTGAACGTATACAGTCGTAGGTCGACCTCTCTAAGACTTATGTGTCGGACTTGTTCAATAAAAAGCATTATCAACCCACAAGTACATGTTGATGTTAATTAAAATTACCCTGAAGACAAACGTGACAGATAATGGCCGATATAGCGGGATGGGTGACATCTGCAGAATATTGTTTAATATAAATCTGAACATGAATTAACAATATCAATTAATTACTCCATGTAAGGGTTATAAAATTTAACGTAATTCGGTTTCTATTATCTTCAAATGTAATGAGGTGCGTTTATGTACTCTTCTCTCCTGCTTTCTATTTTTTTTCATTTCTAAAATATTTGACTTGAAATGACTCATGAACATGTAAATTCTTGGCACATGCTACATCGCAACCCGGAGGTAGAGGTTTTGTGGTAATAATATGTTGGGATACACGTATCTTAATTACTCGGCCACCGCGGAACCTGAAAAAGAAGTCCATTCATATCAACCTGCAAATGTTACCATTTCAAATGATAGTGTCAAGAACATATCAATTGCTACTTGATTTGTAACCTGATTAACTGTTGATTATAGGGATATTAATCTCTGATTAAGGTGGAATGTAGTGATAGATAATGATTATATAACGTATTTATATCCTCTCGAAACTTTCGCATGAGAAGAATAGAACAGAATATAGTATCCATGTATGTTTGTTTTGAATGTTTTAATTGGCGTTTTCAGAGGATGAGACAAACGTAGATATAACTTGTGGTGATTCATACACGACGTATCAGATGTACTGATTCTTTGAATTCAGCATTCGCACAACATTCTACGTTACGTTACATATAGGCTATTGGTTATGGTGGTAGAGGAAAGTCAATATACCGAGAGAAAGAAAAAAACACCGATAACGAAAATCACGTGCACAGTTCAATCCTTACGACCAAATGTTGAAATATAAGTGTTGAAGAATATCAAGGACCCATGGGCCTCATAAAAACATAAAAGTGTAATTGAAGAGATATGATCCAATACATGTTTTTCACAAAAAAAACACCTAAAAAACAAAGATGATATACGATATGCTGTAGCATTACGATGCAGTAGTCATTTTAAGTTAAGCAAATCAAAATGCATATTGAATTATCTTACTGGGATAAGTTACTACATAGTCTGTGGTATTTGATTATAATACTGATATATCGTATTCAAGTGTCGAACATGTGTCGCAACAGTTATCCAAATGCCCTATCCACATATGTAGAATATGCGCAAAAAAATATTTTGGTTATGCCACTAAATATTTGAAACGTTGTAAAATATTAAAAAAAAATAGATAAAAAAATTAAAGTAGTAAGAAATCTTAATTGTAGGCATCGATGTCACTATTTTTCAATTTCGTCGGGTTTCGGAATAAATGCAAACTTTTGTGTGAATCCGCGTAGAGAGCAAAATGTATCTCATAACCCGATGTAATTAAAAAATAGTGACATCAATGCTTAAGTAGCATGCATTAGGATTATGAGATTAAACTAGGTACTATATAGTGGGAATAATCTGATGTATTTAATACGTAAGGATAAGTATAAATATAGTGATGGAAGGAGGGCGACAGTGATTACGTAAAAAACTCCTCACTTGTTTTTACACAACTCGATCATGTAAGACTAGCAGTAGGCTCCAAATACATCGACCAACAACAACAAGAGCAGGGTACTCAAGGGTTAGCGTGAGAGATCTCAATAGGACCTCCATCAAAATATGATATTTATTACATCATTTCACTGATAATTTTTATGGAAATTTAATGTGATTCTTTATACTGAATTACACAGGCATTATATCTATTATGTCATACAATCATGTGTAATGACCTTTATTGTTATGATGTCATACAATCATGTGTAATGACCTTTATTGTTATGATGTCATACAATCATGTGTAATGACCTTTATTGTTATGATGTCATACATTCATGTGTAATGACCTTTATTGTTATTATGTCATACATTCATGTGTAATGACCTTTATTGTTATGATATCATACAATCATGTGTAATGACCTTTATTGTTATGATGTCATACAATCATGTGTAATGACCTTTATTGTTATGATGTCATACATTCATGTGTAATGACCTTTATTGTTATGATGTCATACAATCATGTGTTATGACCTTTGTCTTCATGATGTTATACAATAATGTGTAATGACCTTTATTGTTATGATGTCATACAAGTATGTGTAATGACCTTTATTGTTATGATGTCATACAATTAAGTGTAATGGGTTTTTTCATGATGTTATACAAATATGTGTAATGACCTTTGTCTTCATGATGTCATACAATCAGGTGTAATGACCTTTATTGTTATGATGTTATACAAGTATGTGTAATGACCTTTATTGTTATGATGTCATACACTCATGTGTAATGACCTTTGTCTTCATGTTGTCATAAAATCATGTGTAATGATCTTTGTCTTCAAAGTATCATATAATCATGTGTATCTGCCCCAACTGGTCATATTATACTGACAACAGGCGGACCAGTCGTCCCACTCCCTTTATGCTCACCAGGAGCAGATATTTGTCATTTGTATAAAATACGCGTGTTGCGGTCAGGGGATACAAACGTATTATATCAATAGAACGTTAAACCCAATCAACGAACCTATAGTAGAAAATGGCTTTGGGCGTACATAGTTTGATATAGAAGTGATGTAACGGGGCGTAAATATATATAGACGTGTGATGTACAGCGAAGGTTATCCATAAACATCTGAAATTCCTATAATAACATGAAGAATAAAACCAAACAGACCTAGGTAAACGTAGCCAAAGTAACCTTGAGCGTCTCTACATTGTGCTGTTGTATCATTGTATGTTGCATTGGGGACCATATACATGTAGAGATACTAAAGCAAAAATATAGACTTGAAAATCAAAGACTTGTAACTGTTCGCAAACTTATTGTGTAATTAAAAGACGTGAACGATTCGACGTACTAAAATTGTAGTAAAATAACTCCAGTCCTTCAATGAAACAAATGTGGCTGGCCAAGGTAAAATCAATTGAATTTACCCCAGTCTCTAATAGCAGTGGTACATGTGCTTAAAACAGGCGGTGATTCCCAACGGACAGTACACATAGAAACTTGATGTGAATGACGATGGTTGAGATAAGAGTTTGAGCGAAACCACATTACATGAACACGAATAGTTTACAGTTTATAAGTCCCTAATATACTAAAGTGGGGAGGAAACTATCTTCACGGCCTGTAGCCATGTCTTTTATTTTTCATTCGTATATTCACCTCCTCTTCCTTGCTGTATTTTGCTATCGTGAAAAATACATTTAATATCATCGTAGGATTCATTTCTACGATGGCCGAGAGCGGCCTGCCATTATTTTCATAAAATAAAAATGTCATGATACTTTTTAATCGAAAATTGTAGGACAAATATTTTGTTAATAAAAAAATCTGTCATGACACTTTTCAGTCAAAAAGTGACATGACATTTTTTACTCAATGAAGGTATATGTAATTTAACGGAATATAGGAGTATATATAGGAGTATATTATTTCAGTTGAGCTTTCTCACGGTCATCAGGTTTTGTGTGATACCTTAGATCTGATAGAACCGTTTTAATTAATTTGTCTGGGTTCAGGTATGCACAACAGCACATTGTTTTATAGCAGTATTCAGAGTTTAGAAGACTATCCATCATGTACATGTAAATATAAACATCGCTGATTTGAAACAGAAACAAAATTAGTATCAACGTTTCTATGACATTGAAAAATCTGGTTTTTTTTTCTAAACTGGGCAATGAGGTGTTGAAAGATCCAATGTCAAATGTATTACAAAAAATTATAAGGTAAGCACTTCCCATTGAATGTTACACTATAAAGTACGTCAAATGGGACGCTTTTTACAATCATATTGTCATTTCATATGTAATTAACGAACATTACACTTGTAATTACTTACCGCTTAGGGTACCAGACAATAAAAACTAACGAGTCATCCATGTGTAATCAATCGTTACAGGAGGCTCTGGTGGTAACGATACTATTTTTTTTCTGAATATAATATGTTTAATTATAGGGAACTATGTTACAAATTTCTTATTTCAATAATGTTACTAGCAGCACTCATTAAATAATTAAAGGTATTATGGATACTGAGTAACATTTCTTCAGATATACATTCAGAAATAAAACGATAACATAGCATAAAATATTACACCTACACGCTTTGAAAGTTCAAATTTCTACTTTTTATTTTGTTTATCCCCATTGTATAAATATTATCCCATCTCATTGTCAACTCGTTTGGTATAGCACGATTTATGACGGGAATTATCATTTTTCCTATTTCATATTGTGATAAATACTGTTGTTTGCCGCCATTCAGCAACTTAATCCTGTCAATTAAACCAGAGAACAGAATACCTTCGGCGCTGTATCACATTGACATTCCTCTCATTCCTTTACCTCACAGAAAAAAAAGAAAAAAAAAGCCATGGCACTTTTTGACTGAAAAGTGTACTTATAGAATTTTTTATCAAAAAAAAAAGTATTTGCCCGACATTTTACGTCTAAAAAGTGTCATGACATTTTTATTTTATGAAAATAATGGCAGGCCGCTCTCGGCCATCGTACATTTCCCTTCCCTCCCTTCACTTTTCTAGCAGACAGCAATTGACTGCACGTATTTCCAACGTTCTTTGTAAAACACTTACGCGTGTCTTTAATAAAAAGTTTTTGTAATGCTTGGTTATACTTACCCCCATATCCACTACAAAAAAATATCACCTTTGAACAAAATGACCTTCTATAACCATGATATACCAGGTCTTGTATATACATTTATGGTTATTTAAAAGTCTCACTATTTAAAGACGTAGAGAATATTGGCGATGCTAAAACAGATTTTTTGTGATTGATTTCCGATTAGTTCCTCGACCTTTCTAACATAGACCTCGAACCCGTGACCCAGAGTGGAAGGGTTATCATGTCAGACAGATCAGCCTCCACGCCTGGTAGGAGGGCTTGGAAAAGATCGCTGTCTTTTATTCTAATTTCTGAATAGTTTTTACTGAAATAGCTTGCTTTTGCAGTATTGCTACGGTCAGGATGACACAACTAATTTAAATGCGATTGACCCCTCATTTGCATGCGATTTTTTCTCTTTTCCTCTTTCTAGAACAAATATGCTGCCATAGTGCAGTTTAATTGCAATAAACAACTTCTATGGTATTTCCTTAAATAGAATAGCATCAAATATGTCTACAAAAACTATAGCATGAACGACTATAATTGAAAAATAGTGAGGATAATTTGCATCAGTCGAGGCGATCGGTGGCCTAATTCTCGCCAGTGATTTGCATATATTTAATGTAAACTTCCGGCTTGGGTAACACTAATTGAAGGAATTGTCAGGATTTTAGTAGGTTAGTACTTAATGGTACTTTGATTGAAATATACCATTTAAACATATAGTAGTATATATTTTTGTTACGACTTGAGTCTGGAAATAGCATACTGCTAAAGACGCCGACTGGAGGAAAACCTCGATATTCCAAAATCGGAAAAGTTATTATTTTCGTAGATTCTTGATCTTCATTACAAAATACATCTGTACATTCTATGTGAATATGTCTTAACCGTGTTGGTGACATTTGTTGCCTTTTTTTCTTTGCTTTTTGTTGCCAGCAATTACCAATTACATTAGCCTTCGGTACGGAGTTGCTAGAAGGACAAACAGTTGTAGTATAAGAGTTTATTATGGTGTATATGATCCCGATAAGAACAATCTTGCTACTGGACAAATGATATGTTTATATTGGTCATACCTTATTGGGTAATTAAACAAAAAATCAAAGACATTGATAAGGGCATACGGTGCAGATGTAACTTGGAGCATTTAATATATCACATGTTTAATGAGAAATTCCCGTAAGGCGGTGATTGTATATGTCTAAAACAGCACAACCTCGGGCGACAGACGGAGGCAGTCTCGTGTTTTGATATACCGGGCTATTTAATTAGTTATAATGATTACACTACCCCAGAAGGTGTGTAATATTGGCGAGCCCCGACGTCGTAAATCCGTAAATAAAAAGGCACATTGTTTTATTATACTTCGGCTGAAGTAGAGACGTCAAAAAACGTTCTGGTCAAAAGAGAGAGCTGACATCCTCAAATAAAATATAGAATACTTGTAAGGGAGTGTTTGGAGTGTACTGCGCTAGTCAGGCGAATGCCAATGTTGTGTTGTTAATATATTAAACACATCATCCTTATAATTGTGCACATTTTTGAATCACTTGACACGAAAACAAATAGCAACCTTTAATCATGAATGATGAGATTGTGTTATCCTAAAATGTACATTTCTTTCCCATATTATTTTGTCACAATGTGCAACCTTCAAAAACTGTATTAGCCAACAGTTATACCTAATATTAGTTCCTGTGCATGTACACGAAGTGATATACAGGCATACAAACCATCACTAGTTTAATACCTTATGCCACCTAGATAAGTTGATGTGATGTTTAACAATACGCAGGGATATTGCATCATTACCACATGAATTGTTGTCTTGACCCCGATACATGTCGGAACTTTTAAACAATGATTTTATGATAATTGTGATTGACGTCTTGGCGTTTTACAATAATCCGGGCAATTGTAACAATGTTTGTACATTAAAAAAAAACAAAAAACAAAAACAAAAACAAAACAAAAACAAAAAACTCCCCGATACAATGAGGTGTCACCTTTATAAAAAGCAGCACATGTTTTAATGTACGGTTAAGATAAAAGTACATGTATACAGATTGACTACCTCCTGTCAGCTTATTGTTTCGTGGTTTATATTTATTTTTAATAATTAACTTGCAGTCATAGTTTATGTTTGTGTTACTTAGCTGTTTTCTAGACACCAGGGCCCATTTGTTCAAAGGGTGGTTAGGAATAATTTCTGGTATTATGAATTTTATTAATTTTTGATAGATTTTTTTAAGAACCCTGGGTTTTATCAGTTTAACGTCCTAATAACAGCCAAGGTCATATAAGGAAGTGCCAGGTTGTTGGTGGTGGAAAGCCGGATAACCCGGAGAAAAACCACCGATCAGCGGTCAGTCCATCCTTTACTTATTTGCTGAGTTTCGTGAAGATATGGTCACAAATTTTACGGTAAATGAGAAATGATAATTTCATTAATTATGTGGTTACGCTAATCATCCATTTACAACCTAGCCCAGAAAATACCAATAAACTTTTACAAATAGTTCTTGTTTGGACTAAACAAGTTTAAGTTTGTTACAAGACAGTATATACTGTCATTGAAATACCACACACGTTACAGTGTCGAGTGAGACAATGACGCTACATCCATACAAGGATATTGATTGTCATCGAATGTTACAACAGGCTTGTGCTGTTTACACTTCCATTTATTAAACTATAAACTTTAAAAATCAGCGTATAATTACAGTATTACAAATATATATCGCGACTAATTCCGCGCTCCCGTTATATATATTGGTAATAATTAGAGACTGCCGGAAACGAAAGGTCATAACCACTTAAGGTTCCTGACTTCCATTCCAAAATGTCGCACAGAATATCATGTATGATTATCTCCTTATTAGGGCCGAGAATCCGGTGTTCCATTAGGCTTGATTTCACGTATATTCTGGCATTAAATCAAGCTTACATTTGAATCAGATGAAATCTTGGTCCCGGTAATGATTTGTTCATATAAGGCACACGTCATGTTCGTTCTATTCTACCAAAGGCACAAAATTGGATGAAAGTTTGGTACAGTGTGTGATATTTTAGGAATTCCTCGGATAAAGTGCCGCACGAAGAATTTTTCAGCAGTCCATACAGATATGATTTCAAACCAATTCTTGGGCGAGTGAGGTATAAATACTAAAATTAACGCGACCCATTTTTGTACACGTAACAATGCAAAGGGTCATAGTGTTGGCTACTAATCCATAGACAGTATTAATGACCACGCCAGTGGAATAATTACTAATATAAATCCTATAAATATTTTGGTGTGTACCGATCGTTGTGTTACATAGACTGAACATTACGTCTAATACTCCCGTACACTCCGCCGCCTCGTAAATGGACCATCAAATATTGAACAGATATAAGGGGAGGGCATGTATATGTATAGGCATGTTGCCTGTTGCCTAACCCCGACAATAAAATATATATAAAATGAAATAAAAATAGATATTGAGCAGGATGATAAATCTAACAGTTGATGTAATTACTCTGGCACAAGGGTCACACCAATATGTGACTGCAAAGCGCCGCAATCCTCTTATAATGCTGCAGTCACAACTTTAAGTTAAAACGCAGAAGTAGTAATAATGAGTAACGATAGAGCACTTCAGTCACAGTATAGAGTCATTGTAAACTAAATTAATCTTGGGTTTTAATGACCATTTTGATTGCTTTCGATAAACATTTTCTTTATCACTCAATAACACCAAAAATGACGCAGCCAGTTGTATCGTCGCTGATTCAACGGCGTGATGTTTTCTTAAAGATGCTTCACAGTAGACAAAGCATAAACGATAATCATCATTTGAACCCTAATTGGTGATACATCGTGTATTTATAAGTCTAATTAACACACAAAAATAATATGAAATAATTTATTTTGTTTTCGGTGCATGCACAATCATTACTTCCTTCCATATAGGACATAGTTCCACGGAATTTTGTCGGGATGCAATTAACTATTTTTGATATTTATATATTTAAGTAAAATTAGAAGTTCAAACTTTTCAATGGTGATAATGGTGTAAAGTAAGTAACTTTTGTAACTGACGAGAAATCCTAAATCGTCTGCTCCTGTTTTCGATAGTTAAAAAATTGCCATTTGTCAGAATCTTTATAAGAAAACTGTTCTTCAATTTGAAAAATTGACAATATTACATTAAATTATGAGGATAAACTTGAATAGATTGTTTCGTGTCGTGGAGTTATAATATCGCTCCGTCTATGCTACTCCCACATTCCATTAAAGTGCACTCATACTTTCTGTATATTATCTTTCACGACATAGAAATTTAATCAAGTTCATCCTTAAGTCTAGAAAATAAATAAATGCGTCATCAAAGAGTTGCCTACGTGCAATGCAATCATTATAAAGGCACATACGTTTCTGTATATATTCACAAACACAGATGTCGGTGTCTTGTTAAAATATAATTAGAACCAGAAGAACAATCTTCCATATCGTCACTGTTCCATGACATCACAAAATCGATGCACTGATAAAAATCGATAATGGATGACATTGTTCTAGTGTGTCCCTAGCTGAAATATTGTAGCTCAAAAGAATTTTAGATAGAAAATTATGTCGTCTTTAGAGCTACATTTAGCGCCTTTTACTGCAAATGGAGCAAAGTAATGATAATGCAAGCCACTATTAAAACGTCTGTAAGCATTTTATCATACGTGTTTGATATCTCCCACTTACTAGGCAATAAAACTAAACCGTATAAAATATCAAATTCTCAACGAGACATTATTTCTTTTTACATATACATGTACATATGAAAGTCTTTCTGAAGGGAATTTATACGGCAAGTGTAAAAATTGTTATTTTCTTGTGAGCAGGACGGAAGATATTAAGAATGGTAGTTTTCTTTGTTTTGGACAAAAGTAAAATATAAATGCATATGTATATGCAAAAAATAATTGGAAACTTACAAAAAAGTATCGAAAGTTGTGATCGAGTGATTTTGGTCCACTAGGACAAGTAGGTACCGTTTCGTACCCGGTCGAAAGGTGCAGTAGGAAGGGTACTATATTCGTTCTAGCGTGTCCCAGAAACCCATTCTCAATGTTCATGTGACATTAAGCGACCGTGATTCCATTCATGCTGTACTATTGATAGATCATAAAACCAGATGTTCAATCGAATCGCCATCTGTCTGATAGCATGATAACGTTTTATCACGGAGAGTAGAAGGTTTTTTTCTTCTAAAATTGGAGTAAAATTCTATATCAAAGGGTCACTAAAATATAAGCTGTTCTAAAAAGGACACATCAAACCTGCAGGAGGAAAGAACGTACATCCGGGTGCTAGATTATAAATGATGCACTTTACCATGTCATGTGATACGTGTTATATTTCCACGAGAACTACTTCCGTGATTGGCTTTCTGGGAGTGTATTTTAGTACACTGTATTTAATTTCTACATACATCTCTCTAAATTCATATTCACCTCCTTTTAAAGTTTTGTTTCACAAAAGGGTTCTAAAACTTGAATGCTTTGGTTTAAAGTTTTACGACAGCAGTGGATGACCTGTTGATATTTAAATTGTTTACGTCACTTTATTTTGAGATTTGACTCTAGTGAAATGTGAGAAGGACCATAGTTGGCGTTAAGAACAGTGGTGAACGTTCTTGAAACACATTTTTTTTTTTCAAAGTAAATTTTTACTGTCAAAGTTAAATTGCTGAGTAAATTTGCGATCCGAAATTCGGCCCTATTGCTGGAAATGTTGCTGAATATATTTCCATTATGCATAATGAGAAGATATTCAGTATAATTAGCAGTGAGAACATTCAGCACTGTTGATATGCCAAACCATATAGGAGACAAAGAATAAAAACAGTAAGCATTCCAACACAAACAGACGTTCAAAGAAAGTAATTATTAGATGACTCAGTCCTTAAATTATATATCCTGGCTGTTGGTGAAACATAAAAAGCAAATTTCAACCAACTTTATGAGAGTAATAACACATAAAGCTGTACAATTAATACATTGCCTTCCTCACGTATGTATGAGAAATATACGGCTTCAATGTACCGTTTCTGTTCTATATTTTCAACAAAAAAATAGTTGAATGGTATTTAAACTATCATCGAGGTATACATAGTACTCAATTACAATTGTTACAAGGTAGCTTTTGTTCTGTGAGAAGTACATATTATACGTTTATATGTTTGGTTGTTTCAGACACGACATCACTAGACAGATTATCACAGCTCAGACAGACCCACTCACTTTTACTCAAGCTCCTAAAACACATCAACACATACTCACAACAGGGGCCGCCCAACGTCTACGTGGACACTTCAATACTGGTCAGGGGAGATAACTCCATAACAAAACAGGACACGCCATACGACGGTACGTATTACCATAGCCAGTGACATATATTTGAATTTCTCTAAAAGCTATAAAAACATCACATAAATATATATTTTATAATAGAGGGAATGATGATCTTACATGTCTTATTTCAACATGAAACGTGTCAACTAGTTTTAAAGGAACGATAATTAAATCAGAATTATTAAAAAAAACGCATTTGAAAAATGTTTATAAAATAATTTATTAACGAAATTTATATATTTTCTTATGCTTCGTTTTATTATCACTTCTATTATTTGCGTCAGTGAGACATCGCATTGTTCTTTTTATAGACGTACCCATTCAATAAACCTTTTTGTCCCTATTAAATCACGAATGACGTCACGAATTAATCGAGAATTTCCGTGATGTAAATTATACGATTCAATGCCCTTTCGTGACTGAGACTAGCTCCACCTGTCGGTGTCTATGATTAAAAACTTCCCGTGCGTGGTGGAAACGAGGCTGGCGGTCACGTCCACTGCCATATTTAACATGTCAGGAATCTACCTTACTACATCTTAATGTACTGGTTAATCTCGTTTGAAATCACATAAACATTGTCTGCTCGCATAAACGATGCTATATTTACCATTTATTTTCTAATCCGGAATATTGGTCTTACTCCGAGTCATAAATTAGAATTTTACAGGCTTAATGGCGATAGTATCAAATGATATGTCAGAATATCTAGTCCTGATCGGTTCGGGTCATTGATTGGTATCACTTAGACCTATTTCATCTTCGATTGCAATTACATGTCTTCATGTATAATAGCCAGACTTTTCGTTGGATAGAATAAATCATCGATCTCTGAAATCATCCGCTTTGTTTGGCATACAGGTAGGGAAATAAATAACGTTCAATACAATGTACATTATGTATATGGACTTTATTATAACCTTTAGTAAAATCAGTTATTTCATTTTTGCAAAACGATTTGAGGATAGATTAAATGTCAATTGGTTCCATCATGATTAAAATTTTATTTAGTTGCAGCTTTATAGCACATTGTGACATTTCGGTCTTGTCACGATGTTATTGAAAACAAATATTCCGTTGTTTTCGTTGATTTTGTACTTGTTAGACATTTTTTTTATATTCACAAATCGTAGTCAAATTACTGTCGTTTTGATCGGTCCCTGTTTTGTAATTTCAGATAGAGGCCAGAAGAGATCCGAGAAGCGAGACATGGGAATCATGCCCCCGTGGCGGGAACTTTGCCGTCTGGCCGGTCTAAGGAACTGTCGCGGGTACCGCAACTAGGTTCTAATTCTAATAAACATATCACTGTGCCTTCATATTTATCGTCCTTTATTACTGTCACATCGTAACGCTAGATGGCGTTCACTGAGCGACACCTATCGGGGCATATTTATCACATCGTAACGCTAGATGGCGTTCACTGAGCGACACCTATTGCGGCATATTTATCACATTGTAACGCTAGATGGCGTTCACTGAGCGACACCTATCGGGGCATATTTATCACATTGTAACGCTAGATGGCGTTCACTGAGCGACACCTATCGGGGCATATTTATCACATTGTAACGCTAGATGGCGTTCACTGAGCAACACCTATTGCGGCATATTTATCACATTGTAACGCTAGATGGCGTTCACTGAGCGACACCTATCGGGGCATATTTATCACATCGTAACGCTAGATGGCCTTCACTGAGCGACACCTATCGGGGCATATTTATCACATTGTAACGCTAGATGGCGTTCACTGAGCGACACTTATCGGGCATATTTATCACGTTGTAACGCTAGATGGCGTTCACTGAGCGACACTTATCGGGGCATATTTATCACGTTGTAACGCTAGATGGCGTTCACTGAGCGACACCTATCGGGGCATATTTATCACCCTTGCAATCACATCGTAACGCTATATTGCGTTCAACACAGTACAGTTGCATCATAATATATATATATATACTTGATCAAATAGGAAGGCAGAGCATTATAATTATAGATCTGTTTTACACAGCGACAAAAGGATATAGAAAATGTTTGATTTAAATTATACCGTCTTTGCATATTACAGAGCCATATACCTTATGTGAATATATCGGTTTAGCGTCATTTTTTTGTGAGCGAAACTCTCGCCGCTTTCTAAAAACAACAACTATGGCGTTACTTACACTCGCAAACACAGTTATTACCTACCAGCAAGGGCAGAGCTATTTAATAAGCTGAGACAGGATAAACACACATAAAGTTAAATGTAATAAATGTAGAAAAGCTGCATACATGTAATACGTTCTACTAGATTTAAAACACAGATTATCAGAAATGTTGAAAACAACACATTTTCTTTTGAATATCAATGTTTTCACACTTCACCTGACAACTAATATCAGCGATTCAGATGACTAGGTGTCATATAAAAAAGACGCAACGCAATGGCAATGTTATATGATATCGATTGTGTTTCCATAGGATATTTTACATTCCTAAGTAAATCGTTCGTTAGTATCGAACCCGTCTTGGAATTACACACATTTACCTGCTCTTGTGGGACATCTGGGTTTGTGCAGCGTGATGCCACAATTACTCCCTACACAGTAGATAACGATGTGACATGCAATGAGGGAATCGGGGAAGAGGAGGGAATTCTCAAAATCTTATATTTTATATTTACTTTAATGTGAAGACAGCACATTTGTTACAAACTATCAATAATAGGAAGCACTTCAGCTTATAGTTTATTTTTTCTGTGTTAGTAACGATATTACTGTAGGTATCAAACAATGGAAATCATACTTGAGAATCACAAAGAACAAACACGGTGTATATTTCCAGGATAAAGTCTCGATAAACAAATAGTTAGTGACACACGACACCTTGTGAACACCAACACTAAGAGAACAAAACTTCCTTCTTATTCCCAGGAAATGTTGTTTAACAATGGATCGTAGTGTATTCCATTGTCGGACATCCACAAGCCAGTGTTAGATATCGTTTGTGACACAACGATAGAGCGATGACTTGTGGGTTACCATCTATGAGGGTATTCGTGTTCAAGTTTAGTTCTCTGTTAACAAATTTCATGTTTAGAAACATAATCTGGGTAGGGTTGAGTATAAAACATATACATTTCTATTAGAATGTCGAACGAATGGTGTTAGGAAAGAACGAAACGGGGACATTAAACACGACGGAACAGTACAAATATGAAGGTACAAAGTCCATATCAGAGTTGGTTGGTTGTGAAGTTGGCGTTACACCCTATTATCGGCCAGGGTCATTTAAGGATTGCCTTTCGTTTGTACAATGTGTGTTGCGGTGTATGAATGTCTGTATGTCATGGGAGGCTGTGGTGCATGCCATAGGGGCAATAAGGGAAACAAACACACCCTATCTGCAGAACAACCATGCCAAAGGAAACGGGGATGTTAAAAATTTTGATGGAAAAGAAGCATATTAACGCAGACAAAATTCTGACATAATGTGAAGTTTGTAAGAACGTCAAAGTAATAATGCATCTTGTGGTATTAATATCATATACTCCGGTGTCTGGACCTAAAGCGGCGCGATCTATATAGCGACGTACAGTTCGACTGTAAACAATGACATGACATCAGGATTCGGGGACGTCGGGAAAAAATGTCTGTGTCCGCTGGATTCTCTGCAATACATTTTGACGTTGTGATTCTCCGAAATGTAGGTTGATAGATTTATGTGATAAAAACGTATGTTACATTTGTGACTATTTCATATGAGATTTTATGAAACTCCTCTCGAAGTATTATGTTTTGTAAGCCTTTACTTGCAAAAATAAAAATAACTTCTTAGACGCGTTTTATGAGATTGCATATGAAATTAACGCCCAATTCATTTCATAATAAACGCGGAGGTGTTTTCAAGAGATACAATATGGAAATATAGAGCAAGTTATATGCATTGACTTAAACACATCACTGCATTAAATGAAAGCTCGAACATGAGGAAAGATGCGACTGTTACATGTTCATTACAAGAAGACTTCGAGGGTTACATGACAAATAAAATTTCACGCTCTCGTGTAAATAAAATACTATAAAAATTAATGAAACACATTTTCAAAAAGTATTAACACATACATAGAATGGATCAGTAATGACATTCACTTTAAATAAAGCATACTTTAAACTACCACATGGGCATAGTAATCTTGGGTGCTAAACGCTTTACTTCATGTATCTCGTATGATAGGAGCCTGATAATGAACTTATACAATATGTACTTAAAATTTTAGATTTAAATGCTAGGTTTAAAGCTGTTGATGGATGGCTGTTCTCTGACATCTTACATAACATAATGAAAGATGAAATGAAAAATTCATAAGTAGATAATCGAAGATTTGGAACTCTGAGATTTTAATAAAAAGAATGATAACGTTATTGTTAACAAAATGTCCTTCTTGCAGCTGTTCAGATAAACGAGATTCTTTATATTGTTTGATTTAATTTAACGGTCCATCGACAGTCAGGGACATTTAAGGTCAGACTTTAAGATTAGAGATCTTCAACTGTTAATTCTGTATTTCCATATATAGAGATGCATTACTAGAAAATGATAGCATGCCTGTAATTATCCCAGCTATTTTCCATCGGAGAGAGAACAACTATGGTACATGTATACCTTACAAACGTACTCCAACACAGGTACCACGTATACTCCAAATTGATTGTTTTACGTGGCCAAACGCGTAGACAATGTCACAATAATAAGTATATTGTTCGCCTTATGGTATTTTGATACGATTTGATGGTTTATTGTTGGCTGAAATGACCTTACACCAGATTATTTTTCATCAGCAACATCTACATTTGTACTTAAAAAGCTAATTGCCATCCTGTTCAAATAGAGGAAGAACAATGTCCATCCAAATTCTAGGAAAGATTATTTGAATTAAAAAACTGATCATGATAATGGCTTACTTATGGAATGCTCTGTATATTTCAGCATATGATGACTTATGATATGGTAACCACATGCTTGTCTTAAGACAGTGAATAGATTCCCTGTGAAAATGTGAGCTGCGAGGATTATTCTACAAGCGTGTGGGCCACAATGCCTGGGTGGTAACGATGTCAAAACATATTACCACAAGTCCTCTACATCCATGTCGTGAGTTCGAATTACTAGTGCATCCCAGGTAAGTGATCGTAGGCCGATGACCTTTCTCTAGGTACTCCAGCTTTCCTGCTCCTAAAACCTGGCACATCCTGAAATGAGCATGGCTTTGAAAAAGACGTTTAAACAAAAAAATTGCAACTAAACACAATCCAGAATAGAACAGTTTAATTAACACAAGCATTTGGAGCACATGTCTATACATTGTTCAATGTATATCGACCTCGGTTCATTTCCCGGAGATTTGGAGAGGGTTGAGTTTCCGGTAACTAGGCTCCTTGGAAACCAGATCTTTGGAGAGTTTCCGGGTTTGATTACCAGGATACACATCTATTGTTTGCGGTGTTCTCACGGCCACCGCCGACCGGAATCGTCTAGCATGACAGGCTTAAGGTATACAAGTAGGGTAGGACCGTCAATTGTAGAGACGTTGGAAATATGTAAACGATTCTTAGAGAAATGGGAAGCATGGATCAGAGATGTAATACAAATAATTTTCGGCAGTTTTGCTATTACTTTTGTAATTTGCATTACAATGTACCAATTGTTGATACTGTAAAGTTTTCGAAAATTGAAAATTCCATACTGAACAGTGTGTATTTTCAGGATTTAAAATACATTTAATTGGTCAATAATTAGATGGATTAAAGTTATTGATTTTAAGAAACGAAAGATTTGTACTAAGTTAACAAAGGAATAAGAAACAAAGAGAAGAAAAATAATTCAAACTAACGTTGTGATGGCAACCATATAGACCTTCACAGTAACTTATATAATGGGTGTCGGTGATTGGTTTATATACTTAAATATAACTTAAACCAAAGTATATAGGTACTTACTTGTTACTGCAGTATTGATATTTTGGAGGTTATTCATTTTAACATCAAACCTAAATACCAGGAAGCTAATTTTGATTGGTTATACACAAACAATATACAACTAAGCCCGAGACACTTTGGTCCTGACACCAGACTTTGACATTATGACAGAGAGCTGTCTAGTGTAGAGCCCTAAACCAGACATTTATCTGTCATAATGCCTAAGTCTGGTGTTAGAGCCAGTGTATCTCGGGCTATATAACACGATAAAAAACAACAGGCCACATGGACATGACCCACAGATAATAAAAGCTAATTACACGTTACATAACATACAGTTACTTTAATTTTTGTTGGCTTTACAAAAACTAAATCAAAGATTTCTATATGGTTCCATGGCGAGGACACTAGATACAGTTTACATTATTCAGAGTGATCCCATTGTAAACTGGTCATTTTTGTGAGTTTCCTTTGGTCTAGGTCACAGGGATCTAAGAATTAGTTACAGATTGTATAATTTTGGACTCAACATAATGTGTCCTAAGAACTTTTTTAGACGTTTTAGAGGTCTAGATAAAAATAGTTAACAATCGTACTCTATATACTTGTGGTCTAGATGCGTTTGTGTAGACCCACTACATTTCCGTAACAGCTTTTGATTTTTAAAAAAGGAATATAAAACGAGATCGATAATTTTGTAAACTCGCAAAAGTTATCAATTTACCGTTAATACGACACTTATTATCATCTTCCAAAAAAATAATTAAAATAAATAAAATGTTAATTTTCATAACGCGGGTCGTCTAATGTTTCCCGATGTCGTCCTAAATACCGCCCGGTAGTTGACATTCACTGCGCCACAAGGCAAAACAGCGCAATGAATCTCCACCGTTATCTTATATTACAAAATGTACGCATGAAATTTTACATATAAGTTGGTAACACATCTTAGGCCATCGATATGTTTTTTTTCTTGTGGTAATGTTGTTTTTTACTGTAAGAATGGTTAAAGGCCGACTACCTTTCCTGGGCAAAATATAAAGGTTTCTTAAAAATATTAATAACAAAAGAAAATATATATCGATGGCTTAAGATGAGGTTACAACATCAAACATATGCATGATTTCCTGTCTAATGTACGATAACAGTGGAGATTCATTTCGCTGTTTTGCCGTCTGACGCAGTGAAAGTCAACTACCGCGCGGCAATTAGGACGACGGCGGGAAACATAAAACGACCCGCGTTATGAAAATTAACATTTTATTTATTCTAATTAAACAGTTATGAAGGTGATGATAAGTGTGATAGTAAACGTATAGTTAATATTGGTTAATAACTTCTGCAACTCTACAAAATTATTTATCTCGTTTTACATTCCTATTTTAAAAATTAAAAGCCGTTTCGGAAAGGTAGTGGCCCTTTAAGGATCTATTCACTGTTAGTAATTGAGACACCTACATGTATTTGCCATGATTATATAAAGGGAAGTAATCTCGCCATGAATGAAATTCCATCGTCACTTTATGACGAGTAAAGATTAGTCTAAGATATCTTTTAAAACTGCTAAGCAATATTGAAAAGAGTTTTCATTAATTTTTATTCCAATGTACATAGTTGTATCTTGGCAATTTGTACTGTACTATGTGTGAATAGAGTCTATCTGCAATAATATTAAATATGTAGAGTGTCCTGTATATTCTTTATATTTATTTTTATAGTAAGCGTGATTATTTTGGATTGAAAAATGTAATAAAGTGTATTGAGTCGTTTTGTCGTTAGATATATGTATTACCTGTACACTTGTCACGTGCGACGGATGGGTGTCCTAACACATTACCAGTAAGTGGACATTGACACCAGGTTCATTATATCATCTCAAATACGACGTTAAAGTCACGCTATATGTGTCAATCAAAATAAGGCCAGGGATTTTCTCGGATCAACCCATCTCATGCGTCATTAACACAGAATGTCTGACGGTATGTAATTGTCTGATGACCGAACGTGTAAACCCATGGTGTGTGTGATATGTGTAAACCCATGCTGTGTGTGATATGTGTAAACCCATGCTGTGTGTGATATGTGTAAACCCATGCTGTGTGTGATATGTGTAAACCCATGCTGTGTGTGATATGTGTAAACCCATGCTGTGTGTGATATGTGTAAACCCATGCTGTGTGTGATATGTGTAAACCCATGCTGTGTGTGATATGTGTAAACCCATGCTGTGTGTGATATGTGTAAACCCATGCTGTGTGTGATATGTGTAAACCCATGCTGTGTGTGATATGTGTAAACCCATGCTGTGTGTGATATGTGTAAACCCATGCTGTGTGTGATATGTGTAAACCCATGCTGTGTGTGATATGTGTAAACCCATGCTGTGTGTGATATGTGTAAACCCATGCTGTGTGTGATATGTGTAAACCCATGCTGTGTGTGATATGTGTAAACCCATGCTGTGTGTGATATGTGTAAACCCATGCTGTGTGTGATATGTGCAGGTCTGTAAGTAATCCTATACTCTATACAACTTACTTATATGTAATCTTACTTCTATCCTAGCCACGACGCTAATGACACGTATTGTTTAATACACGTGTGTAATTATTTGATATCTAACTTCATTTTAGAACATAAATACACATGTTCAAACATCCTCGATGTAACAGGGGCTACTACCACTGACGTTATATTCACGTCACTGACAGTAACCACTGGAGTGTCGGGGGTGACATTACACTTGCAATTGATAAACATTTAATCTTTGTAAAGGAAAAACGGTGGGCCTTTAAAGGGACAATTCAGTCTAAAAGAACATTAAAAATGGTACATATATCGGAAAAAGACAGTTCTAATGGAAATTAGATCAGTCGGTTTTACTGTGATATGCCTGAAAAGCCCATGGTGGTGACATGTGTGTAGATGTTCAAACTCTCTCGCTGTCCGCCATTACACATTGTGGTCGAACTTCTTGTATGCCGAACCCTGTCCCTTGCTCGTAGAGTAATATGCAACTGTTGTCTAGAACTGCTCAAATCGCTCTGACAGTAGTATGTTTACCTTATTAGGTGAATTGTCTTGTCTAAAAACATTTTATCACCTTCTCAGTGGTTATGTAGTTTATTTGTTTAACGTGCGTGACTTTGGCTCGGGTATGTGTACAGCGTCCATATTGTACCTGCTTAATCGTATTGATCAATAATTTGATATTTCAACGATATTAATTAAAATACTTAACAATTGCGTGGAATTTGTCAATGTTTTACGTTATATGTTTCATAAGAAATGTAGAACAATACATTTATGCTATGTTTTGCTTCTTGGTTATGTAAAAGAATTAGCCGGAGTGAATTGTCCCTTTAATGACTCAAACATTGCTTGTTTCGCCTGATCACCAAAATGTTGATAACTGATACACGACTCATCGTCAGATATCAACTGGACGCAGATATTATACATGTATCTCATAACCTGTCTATATATAGGCCGCAGCGGATTCACAGGTAAAACTGGTGATAGTAATTAAGGATAGAAGGACAAACATTACGCGTGCGTTTGTTTGTTTTATTGATTAATTAACGTCCTATTAACAGCCAGCGTCATGTAAGGACGACCTCCCATGTATAAGGTGTGTAGCATGTATTTTGTGTGCTGTGCGTGTTTTGGGAGACTGCGGTATATTCGTGTTGTGTCTTCTTTTATAGTGTAACACTGAAGAATGCTGCCGGAGACAAGCGTGGGATCTGCTAAGTTAGAAACACGTGCCCGATATATGTTATTTAATTGTCTAGAACAAATTTCAAAACTACCAAATGCAATATAAATTGGTATATTTCACCACATAGGCTCTGGTTGACAGTGTATCTAATATAAATTTCGTCAAACAGTTTTTGTAAAGATTCAATTAAAACCCTTTTATTTTTCAGTGTGTTTAGAATTTCGAAGTTTACTTAAGTCCGAGTTGCAAGTCTGATTTGATGTTTGAACCGTACTCTAGATCACACGCGCACTATGTAAAGCGACCTAGCGTCTGATAATTTGTCGATTCGTTGTTTTCACTGCAGGAAATTATCGTTCTTCAGAAAGCAGTGATTGTATTGTCTCAAGAGTAAAATTTGATTGAAACATGTTTATCTTGAAGACAGAATGTACGTTGAATTTTCAACTGATTTACGTCTTCCTTCAGTGCATATTTACAAACAATCGTACCGGAAATTAACAGGCGATTCCTTGCTGTAAAACGATACTTGTCTTCTACATGTATCTATAACCATGTTTTACTTTCATAATAAGATGTTTGATGCGACATGATCCAAGCAATGTCTCAAAACCATTTTCTTACAAGACATGCTTTGGAATTTAATGTGTATTCTTAAAATGACTTGAATACGCCGAGACTTCAATCGCAACATCAAGAAGGGTTTCTTCGGGATTTTGCAATTGATACGACGTTAGCGAATACTGCCAGAAATGTCAACCGTAGTTTACTGGGTGATCACGCGTCCGAACCAAAGGTACAACATATGTTACTGGCGTTAATCTACACCAATACAGCAACCTCTTTACATTTAATATTTACATTGTACAAGTTCAGTTCTATAATTAGTGCAGACATTTTAATTGACTACACGACAACTGCACGCCTTGGGTTCGATAATTGTAAATCACTCAAAATTGATAAAATCAGATTGGCAATGATTACACAAAACAATTGATGCAGATCAAATACAGCTACATTATCTTTTAAAAGAAATTCTGAAACAGGCAGTTTCTATATTAGTTTATGTGCAAATGACAGACGCCCGGGGGGTCGGGTTGACCGACTTGCATGTGACGCACTCCACGGGGAAGATAAACCTGTACATCCTCATCAACTGTCATGACCACGTGCAGTATGACATGGTGGCATTCTGTTTTAATTATAACAGTTAATTACATGGGGAGCAGTCCAATTATTAAGATTCTAGATCTCCCGCGTCTCACACAGGTTTATAATTACGCCTTGATAACATGAAAATGTGTGTTTCGTTGATGTTTGTCGGCAGGTGCTTTTTAGGAATCAATCGCTGTTTTTGACATTTAATTTTTAAAAAATCCTATATATCAACAATCAAACGGTATGTACAGTTTGAAGATATGAACAGTTTTCACTAAGTTCCAATAGATTAGGCCTAACTTCCAACTTGTAATACAATGTTTACGTAGCTGTCAGGTTCTTAATGCTGAACTTGTGTTTGGAGTAGTCACTATATAATTTTTGTGATTTGATTCGATAACCTACTAGAAAAGCCAAGGTAGGCAATCCAATCTATTGAAAATACCGAAATGTCGGTATGAAGAGCAGCCTGTAGTAACATTTGATCTTACTGTACTAAAAGAAAATGGTGGTATTTTGTCAGGTTTTTCAATGGCTTGAAGTATTGTTTCAGGTAACACTTCCAGTCCCTAAAGATGACTGGTTTTTCCTCATCTTGAACCAACTGTGGAATATTGTGTCCACTCGAACTTTTCTTTACTCTCTGTGCACTGCTTTCTGTATACATCTCTCTGTTGTTTTGCCTGACTTATATGAGTACAGTATTCCTCCAAGACTTGTTTCTTTTCATCATCATTTATTGAACCAGTAGCAGATAATTTCAATGAAAAATTTGGCAAGAGTTACACAAGTCTGTACATGGTTTCATAACTGTGATATATGGGCATAGATCATGCCATACTCTTTGGGAGGGTGCGTAGACTCCTCGTCTATAATTCATTTTGCCGGCCAGTGAATCAAACTTTTCAAAAATGTCCATGGCAGTTGTATCCGAGGAAGAAGAAAGCACTTTTTCAGACCTGTAATTTGGTAATCTTCCCGAATAGGCAATGCATTGTCTCTAGCAAATTTTGACAAGAATTTCTTGATATTCTGTCTGTCTTGTACAGAGAGAGCATTATGCGGAGCTTTTCCAGAATTTCCATGTTTTCGTGGCATCAAACCAACAGTATCTAGTGACTTACTAATTGCCTGTAATTTTTTCTTGCTGATGCATGAATAAAACAAAATGTAGTTCTACAAACACGGATTCCATTGAAATAAAACTCCTGATATGGTCGCTCTCGTTCCTTTATCTTGTGTTTCTTAGATTGGGTATGACTGCCAGATTTACGATGAGCAAATAGCTCAGCCTTAACAGTAATATCTAGTTCATCATGTGTTAATTGGTGACAATGTTCTCTAAATTAAAATGCCGATTCTAAGTCTATTTTTACACTACATGCTTCTCCACCATACACTTTACAGCCACATGTGTCATTACGAAATTTTGCCTGTGCTATATATTCAATAGTGTCACATTCAGTGGGATCTGTTGAAACAAATACAACATCATTATCATCTGATGACTTATCGGACTCGTAATTACACTCGTCTTCACTGGAATCTGACGAAAGTTCTCTGAAAGCATCGGCGCTACCCTCGGATGATGTGTACAGTCTTGAATAATAAGTTGATCAACAGTCTCTATTTCATCTATAAATGGTTTATCCTGATTCAAAATAATTTCATAATTTCTGCTGGAATGCTACAACAACTATTGTTCGTTGCAGTAGATAGTTGACTCATTTTAATGATTCAAGTCTAACATGATTTCGTGTCATGGTACATTAATTCAAACTGTCGAATACGTATAAGCTTACGTATGATACGCGTTTCACAACATCGCGAAGTATAAAGTGACACTACTTTAACTACTCAGTTTGAACGTTCCTTCATTAATATAACATCGTATCTCACCTACCGGGCTTGGTTTTCATTGATCAAGTAATCATCATTGCAGATTACACACTATGACAATTCAGAGAGATGTAAACGTACGTGTTGTTGTCATTACGCCACTAAGAAACTAACTAGAGTGATCTCCCGTAAACACCGGGTGCGTTCGGGTCCGTGCTTCTATAAATATGCGTAAGCTTGTGTCATCTTTGGGATTCCAGTATATTAACAATGCACATTTATTATTTTGAAACAAAACAATTAACTCATAAGCCAATATAATATAGTAACACATTTTAATTTAGTGTCGTATTTTATTTAACACACCATGTCTTCACAGCAGTTATCAAGTTTGTCGGCAAGAAGCAAAGATAATTGGATCTGCCGATCGAAGAATAAAAGAATTTACGAGATCAAACAGTGTTTATTTACAGTTGATAAACAAAGTAATAGTTTGACTTTAATTATATTGTACATTCATGGTGTCCAAGCTTATGTGTTGCTAGACTAGTCAATATATTTGTGTGAAAAAAAAAGTCTCCGATCAGTCCACAGAAAAAATACAGCAAAATGTCTCGTGATTTCAGACGGCTTTTCTCAGAATGAGGCTTGCCGCATCTGTACCCATTTTTGCAGTCGCCGTCACATATGTGAATGTAAAACGAATTTGCGATCTTGAATGAATTGTTTTTTTTCTTCGTGAAAATGACATCCATTCTAATATATATAACATCAAGTGTATCATTTGTATATACGGTACTAAAAGAAGTGATCTAACTCTTATAGATTAGAATGCTGGCATTATAATTAAAGCACCGATTTTCGTTTATATTTGAGAATTTCACTTGGTCGATCAACATACATTATGCATATAATACGTGTAAGAATTTCGAAAAACTGCAACATACTTGTTTTTAGTGGTATCTTTATTTTCACTCTGCTTTTGAAGCACTAACATTGCTGAAAACTTGCTTGATTTAGTGTTATTTTTATTTTAGCACTGTCTTTAAAGCACTAACATTACTGAAAACGTAGTTGTTTAAGTGGTATTTTTATTTTCGCAATTTTTTGAAGCACTAACATTACTGCAAACGTACTTGTTTAAGTGGTATTTTTTATTTTAGCACTGTCTTTGAAGTACATAGTTGTACAAACATTACTGCAAACGTACTCGTTTTAGTGGTATTTTTATTTTCACACTTTCTTTAAAGTACTAATAATACTGCAAACGTACTTGTTTCAGTGGTATTTTATTTTAGCACTAACAATACTGCAAAACTACTTGTTTAAGTGTTTTTTTTTTTATTTAAGTACTGTCTTTGAAAGCACAAACAATACTGCAAACGTACTTGTTTTAGTGGTATTTTTATTTTTCACATTGTCTTTGAAGCAACTATCATTACTGCAAACGTACTCGTTTTCGTGGTATTTTTATTTTCACACTTTTCTTTAAAGTACTAACATTACTGCAAACGTGCTTGTTTAAGTGGTATTTTTATTTGAGTGCTGTCTTTGAAGCACTAACATTACTGCAAACGTACTTGTTTAAGTGGTATTTTTTTTTATTTTCACAGTCTTTGAAGCACTAAAAATACTGCAAAACTAATTGTTTTTAGTGGTATTTTTTATTTTCATACTGCCTTTGAAGCACTAACAATACTGGAAACGTACTTTTTAAGTGGTATTTTTATTCTAGCACTGTCTTTGAAGCACTTACATTACTGCAAACGTACTCGTTTTTAGTAGTATTTTTTTTTTCACACTTTCTTTGAGGTACTAACAATACTGCAAACGTACTTGTTTAGGTGGTATTTTTATTTTTAGCAGTCTTTGAAGCACTCACATTATTGTAAACGTACTTGTTTAAGTGGTATTTTTATTTTAGTACTGTCTTTGAAGCACTAACATTACTGCAAAACGTACTTGTTTTAGTGGTGTATTTTTATTTTCACACTGTCTTTGAAGCACTAACAGTACCATAAACGTACTTGTTTTAGTGGTATTTTTTTTATTTTTGGCACTGTCTTTGAAGCACTAACTCGGAACTTTATTTTGTAAAAGCGTATTTTCAATATGTATATATTACCACTGAATTGCGCTAATTTTTATCCGCGCTAATAAATTATAATTTTCATTCTGTCGCATTTGCTCTAAACAATTGAATTTGTTAATATAAGCACGTTTACAGTGTAAGACAAACTGGCCTCTCTTTTTGGATGAGTGAAATAAATATACAAGTCTTTTTATAACTTAATAACTTTAATGAACGAAAATAAATCGGCAACAACATGATCAAACATTTATATAAACCCGAATAACACAACATAGTCATTCAGTTCACACAATCATTGGATCAAACACAGGCTTTTGATTCTACAGTTATATACACACATCTTATGTTTTCCAGGATTACACATATACTAGAAGTGTCTGTAGCTATAGAATCAAACGCCTGTGGTTCAATCATACCATCTGTAGCTGTTCACATCTAACCAGTAATTTCTGAACATGAATTGGTACATCCACTTGGTTTGAAGTAATGCCCTTCCCGAACGGCAGTCAAACAGACCACTTTGTACCAGAACAATTTAACTGGAACTGGAACATGGTAAAATGAACAAATACTACAATCGCTCGTCAATGTTTCAATATATTTGTTAATAAAACGATGAAATGAAGCGATGAATGATTTCAGGACTTAGACCTATATAGCCAATCATTTCAGCGGGGGATGGTAGATTTCATATTTCGTTAAAATTCCTTAGATCGCTATAAATAATCCATGAAACATTGAGAAATTATTGAATCATATATATATGCGAAGACATCTTGAAGTCTCTTTAAAGACAGATTACATAATTTTAAACCCGCTGAAATGTTAGTTTATAGTAATATTCGCCAACATTTTTACTCGCGTAGTTGTAAATAACCGACTATATAATTATGAATTCACCTATACAACGATAGATGTTTACAATAGGAAACTTCTAATAGGCGATGTTTGTCAGTTTCCCATCGCTGAACATCCCATTAAAAAACTAATGTGAAAGATGCTCCACCGCCGACCGCGTATAAATGATATTAATCACTTGAACAATAATTGGTGTTTAACCGTGTATATATATATGTCTAATTAACACAAAAAATTATATAAATAATTTATTTTGCTTTGGTGCATGCGCAATCGGTACTTAATTCCATATAGGATATAGTGACAGGGAATTTTTTCGGGATGCAATTAATTATTTTTGTAACTTTAAACTTGAAGGGAAATTAGAAGCTCAAACTTTTCAATGGTGGTAATCGTGTAAAGTAAGTAACTTTTGTAACTGCTCGTGTTTTTGATAGTGAAAAAAATATCATTTGTCAGCGGTGGAGCATCTTTAAGTGAACAATGAATTAACATTAGTTTTTAATATGG
>SAYR01022427.1:549663-848269 GCA_004382745.1 Argopecten irradians irradians | reverse complement strand
GCGGCATGCTCCAGTGATATAGCACTATAAAAAAGGGCCAAAAAGTTTCCACTATACAATGAAGACAACAAATGAGATAGTACCGCAGTCCTCGCCGAAACACGGGCACCTCGCACAACATACACGCAACACAGTATACCCATTGACCCCGCATACATGGGCAGGCGCGTCCTTAACATGACCATAAGCTGTTATAGGACGTTAATTAATCAAACAAAGGATAATTATTAGATTTCCTGCGATGATCATGGGATCGTCTACTTTATCAACAGGTTGCTCAACAAGAAGCTCGATCCGAACACTTTCTGTAATTAATCCGCGATTAGATGACATCGATAACTTTGGGATTATTTGATTGTATTTCATACTAATTGCAATACTACTGGTCCGGTATCCAATTCTCAATAGCAAACTGACATATATAAGGATAACCTAATCTTTTATATTATGTTGTGACTCGCAGACCCCATGACGTAGTCAACGTAGAGACACACGGGAACAAGGGTCACGGTCATACCTGGACTTGCCTCTCTTAAAAGCACTACCGCTGAGCAACATGCTTTTTGTACTCGTTAGAGTATAATACACTGTATTTAATGCTTAATTTGTGACGGCGACGGCGAAATGGGGTCAGATGAGGAAAATTGGACAAATTGAGTTTTATACATTTTTTGGCAAGCTTAGCATTATAAATTATGTAAATCCAAAAAATTAGGTCTCTATGTGGTACGGTTATGGGAGAAAATTTGTTTGTTTACCTGTATTCACTTCACTGAACACAGAAAACACAAAAGTCAAATAACGTCATATAAAGTATAATATTTGCAACACATAACAAAAGGGATATATTGACATGTCAATACTTTTGAATAACAACATATATTTCAAAACCAAAAACAAATATTTTATGTTATCCCTTCTTAATTACGAAAAATAAATTGTCCATATCATTTTTAAAAACGTCGTTACACGTACAAATGTATATACATCAAAGGGAGATAATCTAATGTCAAAATTTTTGAAAGAATTCAAAATCTAGATATTAACTCCAAAGCCATAAATATTGAAATGATCACACTTCTAATGTTTGATAGATCATGAAGCTTGCAAAATAATAACATTCAGTAAAATATTGGAATAATTTACTGAAGAATTGGTAGAAAATAGGCTGGAAAAGTCAGGTAAAAATGGAAAAAGGAAGGGGAGGGGCCCGTTTATCAAACCCGATTTATATATATCATACATGTAAAATTTATATGCACACAGCCTTTACTGTCACTTCCCTACATTTTCGGTACTAATTTTGTGTCTAATTATTAGTAATATTGATCCTCAATTACTTTTAATTTCCAACTTTAAAATCAGTCTAAGTTTAATAGTACTAGTTATATGTCCACTAGGAATAGATAGAAAATTGGGAGACAGCCAATAAAAAACAAACAGTGAAGGCTATTAGTGTTAATATAATCGGTTGTAAAATCACATTCGAATGATCGGTTTAGGGACACGCTACTAATTATCAAATTTTGAATTTTGGATTACATTTATATGAAAACTTTTTTTATATTTATATAATTCAACCTTTTATTTTCTCTGAAGAATTTTAGAAAGATATCTTGTGGCAACGGTTCAAAGCGAGTGGGTTTTTTTAATTCAAATTATTGTTTATCTAACATGTCTAAGACATTTTGAGAAAATTTGTTTTACACCAATAACAATAATAAAGGTTCAGAACAATATAAAATAAGCAGCAAGTTATCTCCCATTTTAATAATTGGAATTATTGAATTTCATAATAGATAGTCTTTAGGAAAATCATAATCGATCGATCATCAGATTAAAAACAATAATCAGTCAACACTAAAGGTGGTAGAATCAAAGGTTTATGTGTATATATACATATACATCTAAAGACAAAGTTCTGTTGTCAAAAGGAATATCCGCTCACAAATTCCTACAAAAATAAACTTATTTCCATCACTACAGATCTTTTGAAGACAAGACACGCCTTACAAATGTGAACAATGTAATATAGCAGTCATATTTTATCGTAAAATAAACCTTTCCGTTTGCATGGAACATTTGGTACTTGTTGCTTTCTGTCAGATCCATTTCTGCTTTGGTAGCAGTGGGTTTTGGAACAGGTATTGTTTTTTGAAACTTTCACTTTTACAAAATTCCCTAATAGTGTCAATATTAAGTACCATTGTCTAGAAGGATCTAGTCCTTTTGACACATATTTCTCTGGTTTCATCTTCTGCAGATGGAAGGATTTCCTTTCTCTTAAGGTAGATTGACTGAACACTGGAAGTGAGTCCACGCGACTTCCTATAACAACACTTCACCTGGCTTTGTGATTCGCACAAGAAAATGGTGGTATTTTGTCAGGTTTTTCAATGGCTTGAAGTATTGTTTCAGGTAACACTTCCAGTCCCTAAAGATGACTGGTTTTTCCTCATCTTGAACCAACTGTGGAATATTGTGTCCACTCCGTGATGAAGTTGTTAACTGTGCGAGCAACCTCCTCTAAACTTTCAGCATTACTAGCTTCCAGCGCAATTTCCACACACCAAAAATGCAGTCAGGATCAAACTTTGTATGGCCAGCAATCATCATCGAGTACTGGATACCAACATGAAGACCTGTGTAATACAATAAAAAAACAAGAGGCCGCAGAGGGCCTGTATGCGCTCACCTGGTTGTTAAATGGCCAAGTAATGTTCTGAATATAAGTTCATTGTTTCTTTCTGAAGGAATTATAATATTACCTCTAATTCCCTATTGGGCCCACCCCTCCTGCCCAGGGGGTCAGACCAAAATTTATACAAGTTCTGTTATACCGTTCGCAAGGATGTATTGGCCAAATTTTGGTTACAATCCCATGCGAACTCTAAGACAATAGATTTTAGGAATTTACCTCTATTTCCCCTATTGGGCCCCGCCCTCTCCTGCCCCCGGGGGGTCATATGCCAAAAATTTATACATTGCTGTTCCTTCCCCCAAGGATGTTTCTGGCCAAATTTTGTTACAAATCCCACTGCAGAACTCTAGGACAAGTAGCATTATAGGATTACCTATAATTCCGCCTATTGGGCCCCTCCCTCCTGCCCCATGGTGGGGTCAAGAGCCAAAATTTATACAAGACTTAGTTCCCCTTCCCCCAAGGGATGTTTCTTGGCCAAATTTGGTTACATCCTGCAGAACTCTAGGACAAGTAGCGATTTATAGATTTACCTCTATTTCCGCTATTGAGCCCCGCCCTCCTCCTGCCCCTGGGGGTCAGAGGCAAAAATTTATACAAGTTCTGTTCCCCTTGCCCAAGGATGTTTATGGCCAAATTTGGTTACAATCCATGCAGAACTCTAGGACCAAGTAGCGATTTTATAGGATTTACCTCTATTTCCCCTATTGGGCCCCCACCCTCCTGCCCCAGGGGGTCAGAGCCAAAATTTATACAAGTTCTGTTCCTTTCCTCCCAAGGATATTTCTGGGCGCAAATTTGGTTACAATCCATGCAGAACTCTAGGACAAGTAAGCGATTATTGGATTGACCTCGTATTTCCATTAATTGGGCCCCGCCCCTCCTGCCCAAGGGGGTCAGAAGCCAAAATTTATACAAGTTCTGTTCCCCTTCCCCAAGGATGTTTCTGGCCAAATTTGGTTACAATCCAATGCAGAACTCTAGGACAAGTAGGCGATTTATAGGGATTTACCTCTATTACCCCTATTGGGTCCCGCCCCTCCTGCCCCGGGGGTCAGAGCCAAAACTTATACAAGTTCTGTTCCCCTTCCCCCAAGGATTGTTTTGGCCGAAATTTGGTTACAATTCATGCAGAACTTCTAGGACAAGTAGGCGATTTTAAGGATTTACCTCTATTACCCTATTGTGGCCCCCCGCCCCTCCTGCCCGCAGGGGGGTCCAAGACCCAAAATTTATACAAGTTCTTGTTCCCCTTCCCCCAAGGATGTTTGTGGCCAAATTTGGTTACATCCATTCAGAAACTCTAGGACAAGTAGCGATTTAATAGGATTTACACCTCTATTTCCCATTTTGGCTCCCGTCTCCTGCCGCGCCAGGGGGTCAAGCCAAAAATTTATACAAGTTCTGTTCCCTTTCCCCCAAGGATGTTTTGTCTGACGGCCAAATTTGGTTAGAAATAGCAATTCCATGCAGAACTCTAGGACAAGTAGCGCGATTTAAAGGATTTACCTCTATTACCCTATTGGGCCCCGCCCCTCCTGCCCCCTGGGGTCAGAGCCAAAATTTATACATAGTTCTGTTTCCCTTCCCCCAAGGATGTTTGTGGCCCAATTTGGGTTACAATGCCTTCTAGAACTCTATGCTAGTAGCGATTTGAAAGGAAATGTTTCCTGGACGGCAGGGACGAGAAGCGGACGAACGGACGGACGTGACCTGGACGGCGCACGGCAACGTCGACTGGGACGGACCGGACGACGGACGGTGCCGCGGCATGGACATATAGCTCAACCGGCCTTCAGGCCAGGTGAGCTAAAAGTGAGTTCATTGTTCTCAAAAAACTTTAAAAAATTACGCAATTAGAAGGAAAATTATAGGTTATACTGCTATACAATATCAATATAAAAAAAAATTAAAAATATTTATAATTAATTGTTGCAAAATCTATAATAAGTTCCCAAAATTTGAATATTTTAATTTGATGCTTTTGAGAAACAAACTATTTAAATTTTAGACTGATTGATGCACTAAAATAGTAAAAACTGAAAGTCAGTGACTAATTTATACATATATTAAACCTCCCCACCCAATCTCAAGGTATTTCATGTAGTTCTAATGCTACAAATTAATCAGGTCATGATGTGGTAGTTGGACTTTTAAATCTCAAATGTCTGAAATATGAAATTCCATCATTGTATTGCACAATTTGGTTTATTAAAACAGGAAAATGTCATAATTCTATATATGGAGAAATGAAAATTTTAAGGTCAGCATATATATATACAAAATTGTGGTTGAAGTTCAAAGCCTAACATAACCTATGAAGGGGACTTACCAACTATCACCCTCCAAAGGGCATACCACAACACAAAATGTTGTTTTTATTCTGTCCACTGCAGTTGTCAAAATGGATGTTGGCGATCTTTCCTCCATGTCCATGACGATGAAAATAGTGATGGAACCAATGCTGATAACTGAGTTAGCTGCCTTTCCTACTCCTGAACTTTGAGCCTCATCCACCAAATAGAAAACTTGCTGTCCTGTTGAATAATTACAATGTATTGATCAAGTAAAGGAAATACTGTAGTTAATTCCTACCAGTTTTCATTGGCAATATCAACAAATGTGTAACCACTGGAATCATCAACTGGTCACTCAGTATTTTAATTGAAATCTCATATCATTAAAGGAAATTTTCAAATAAAAAGGTGTTTAAGGTAAATGGGATATACATGTAATTTAAATTACCAATAATTGATTATGTTTTGATTTGATTTAATTTTGCAAATCATAAAACTGATGTATTTTAAAGATCAATTAATTATTGGTTTTTATTGAATATCTTAAGCCTTATTAAAGTAAAACTCTGGGTTAATTACTGAACCTTCCGAGTCAGATTCCAAAGACACTGCATTTCCTTGGGTGTCTTAAAAGAAGATTGGACAACCCTTGTTGAGCATGATGGGGAAAATGAATTGTGCGAAATCCCAGGAATAGTGGAAAGCACGCATCAACTGTACAGGGTGAATTGCCTACAAAGAAAATAAAGAGCAACCATATACATTTCTACATAACATGAGCATTAACTACATTCAAGTATTTTGTTTTTTTTATATATAATATTAATTTGATAAATACAATTTGTTTTCTTAAAAATCAAATACATTGTACATGTAGTTAAGTTTAATTGAAATCAAATAAGATTTCATTATGAACATTCAGATTTTTTCCCAATTCATGAATAAAAATTTAAAGGTTTTTTATGTAAAAAAAATTGAAAGGCATTTCATGTAATATTATATACCCCGGTATGTATACACGAGTGGTCTTTATCTTAACATTCTAGTCTACTGAAAGCTAGGCTGAAAAGCTGTAATAGCAGACTTGGAACCTGTTTAAAATAATAATCTACATAAACTTTGAATAATTCTGATATGCTTTATTTAAAGATGTCTATCTGAAGAATCTATTGCTCAGCAAAAAATGTAAATATTGATTTGTATTTCATTATTATTAATTACCTTTTGTCTTCTCTGCTTCTGACAATAACTTGAACTTTTCTTTACTCTCTGTGCACTGCTTTCTGTATACATCTCTCTGTTGTTTTGCCTGACTTATATGAGTACAGTATTCCTCCAAGACTTGTTTCTTTTCATCATCATTTATTGAACCAGTAGCAGATAATTTCAATGAAAAAATTTGGCAAGAGTTACACAAGTCTGTACATGGTTTCATAACTGTGATATATGGGCATAGATCATGCCATACTCTTTGGAAGGTGCGTAGACTCACTCGTCTATAATTCATTTTGCCGGCCAGTGAATCAAACTTTTCAAAAATGTCCATGACAGTTGTATCCGAGGGAAGAAGAAGCACTTTTTCAGACCTGTAATTTGGTAATCTTCCCGGAATAGGCAATGCATTGTCTCTAGCAAATTTTGACAAGAATTTCTTGATATTCTGTCTGTCTTGTACAGAGAGAGCATTATGCGGAGCTTTTCCAGAATTTCCATGTTTTCGTGGCATCAAACCAACAGTATCTAGTGACTTACTAATTGCCTGTAATTTTTTCTTGCTGATGCCATGAATAAAACAAAATGTAGTTCTACAAACACGGATTCCATTGAAATAAAACTCCTGATATGGTCGCTCTCGTTCCTTTATCTTGTGTTTCTTAGATTGGGTATGCCTGCCAGATTTACGATGAGCAAATAGCTCAGCCTTAACAGTAATATCTAGTTCATCATGTGTTAATTGGTGACAATGTTCTCTAAATTAAAATGCCGATTCTAAGTCTATTTTTACACTACATGCTTCTCCACCATACACTTTACAGCCACATGTGTCATTACGAAATTTTGCCTGTGCTATATATTCAATAGTGTCACATTCAGTGGGATCTGTTGAAACAAATACAACATCATTATCATCTGATGACTTATCGGACTCGTAATTACACTCGTCTTCACTGGAATCTGACGAAAGTTCTCTGAAAGCATCGGCGCTACCCTCGGATGATGTGTACAGTCTTGAATAATAAAGTTGATCAACAGTCTCTATTTCATCTATAAATGGTTTATCCTGATTCAAAATAATTTCATAATTTCTGCTGGAATGCTACAACAACTATTGTTCGTTGCAGTAGATAGTTGACTCATTTTAATGATTCAAGTCTAACATGATTTCGTGTCATGGTACATTAATTCAAACTGTCGAATACGTATAAGCTTACGTATGATACGCGTTTCACAACATCGCGAAGTATAAAGTGACACTACTTTAACTACTCAGTTTGAACGTTCCTTCATTAATATAACATCGTATCTCACCTACCGGGCTTGGTTTTCATTGATCAAGTAATCATCATTGCAGATTACACACTATGACAATTCAGAGAGATGTAAACGTACGTGTTGTTGTCATTACGCCACTAAGAAACTAACTAGAGTGATCTCCCGTAAACACCGGGTGCGTTCGGGTCCGTGCTTCTATAAATATGCGTAAGCTTGTGTCATCTTTGGGATTCCAGTATATTAACAATGCACATTTATTATTTTGAAACAAAACAATTAACTCATAAGCCAATATAATAAGTAACACATTTAATTTAGTGTCGTATTTTATTTAACACACCATGTCTTCACAGCAGTTATCAAGTTTGTCGGCAAGAAGCAAAGATAATTGGATCTGCCGATCGAAGAATAAAAGAATTTACGAGATCAAACAGTTGTTTATTACAGTTGATAAACAAAGTAATAGTTTGACTTTAATTATATTGTACATTTCATGGTGTCCAAGCTTATGTGTTGCTAGACTAGTCAATATATTGTGTGAAAAAAAAAGTCTCCGATCAGTCCACAGAAAAAATACAGCAAAATGTCTCGTGATTTCAGACGGCTTTTTCTCAGAATGAGGCTTGCCGCATCTGTACCCATTTTTGCAGTCGCCGTCACATATGTGAATGTAAAACGAATTTGCGATCTTGAATGAATTGTTTTTTTCTTCGTGAAAATGACATCCATTCTAATATATATATACATCAAGTGTATCATTTGTATATACGGTACTAAAAGAAGTGATCTAACTCTTATAGATTAGAATGCTGGCATTATAATTAAGCACCGATTTTCGTTTATATTTGAGAATTTCACTTGGTCGATCAACATACATTATGCATATAATACGTGTAAGAATTTCGAAAAACTGCAAACATACTTGTTTTAGTGGTATCTTTATTTTCACTCTGCTTTTGAAGCACTAACATTGCTGAAAACTTGCTTGATTTAGTGTTATTTTTATTTTAGCACTGTCTTTAAAGCACTAACATTACTGAAAACGTAGTTGTTTAAGTGGTATTTTTATTTTCGCAATTTTTTGAAGCACTAACATTACTGCAAACGTACTTGTTTAAGTGGTATTTTTTATTTTAGCACTGTCTTTGAAGTACATAGTTGTACAAACATTACTGCAAACGTACTCGTTTTAGTGGTATTTTTATTTTCACACTTTCTTTAAAGTACTAATAATACTGCAAACGTACTTGTTTCAGTGGTATTTTATTTTAGCACTAACAATACTGCAAAACTACTTGTTTAAGTGTTTTTTTATTATTTAAGTACTGTCTTTGAAGCACAAACAATACTGCAAACGTACTTGTTTTAGTGGTATTTTTATTTTCACATTGTCTTTGAAGCACTATCATTACTGCAAACGTACTCGTTTTCGTGGTATTTTTATTTTCACACTTTCTTTAAAGTACTAACATTACTGCAAACGTGCTTGTTTAAGTGGTATTTTTATTTGAGTGCTGTCTTTGAAGCACTAACATTACTGCAAACGTACTTGTTTAAGTGGTATTTTTTTTTATTTTCACAGTCTTTGAAGCACTAAAAATACTGCAAAACTACTTGTTTTAGTGGTATTTTTTATTTTCATACTGCCTTTGAAGCACTAACAATACTGGAAACGTACTTTTTAAGTGGTATTTTTATTCTAGCACTGTCTTTGAAGCACTTACATTACTGCAAACGTACTCGTTTTAGTAGTATTTTTATTTTCACACTTTCTTTGAGGTACTAACAATACTGCAAACGTACTTGTTTAGGTGGTATTTTTATTTTTAGCAGTCTTTGAAGCACTCACATTATTGTAAACGTACTTGTTTAAGTGGTATTTTTATTTTAGTACTGTCTTTGAAGCACTAACATTACTGCAAACGTACTTGTTTTAGTGGTGTATTTTTATTTTCACACTGTCTTTGAAGCACTAACAGTACCATAAACGTACTTGTTTTAGTGGTATTTTTTTTATTTTTGGCACTGTCTTTGAAGCACTAACTCGGAACTTTATTTTGTAAAAGCGTATTTTCAATATGTATATATTACCACTGAATTGCGCTAATTTTTATCCGCGCTAATAAATTATAATTTTCATTCTGTCGCATTTGCTCTAAACAAATTGAATTTGTTAATATAAGCACGTTTACAGTGTAAGACAAACTGGCTCCTCTTTTGGATGAGTGAAATAAATATACAAGTCTTTTTATAACTTAATAACTTTAATGAACGAAAATAAATCGGCAACAACATGATCAAACATTTATATAAACCCGAATAACACAACATAGTCATTCAGTTCACACAATCATTGGATCAAACACAGGCTTTTGATTCTACAGTTATATACACACATCTTATGTTTTCCAGGATTACACATATACTAGAAGTGTCTGTAGCTATAGAATCAAACGCCTGTGGTTCAATCATACCATCTGTAGCTGTTCACATCTAACCATAGTATTTCTGAACATGAATTGGTACATCCACTTGGTTTGAAGTAATGCCCTTCCCGAACGGCAGTCAAACAGACCACTTTGTACCAGAACAATTTAACTGGAACTGGAACATGGTAAAATGAACAAATACTACAATCGCTCGTCAATGTTTCAATATATTTGTTAATAAAACGATGAAATGAGACGATGAATGATTTCAGGACTTAGACCTATATAGCCAATCATTTCAGCGGGGATGGTAGATTTCATATTTCGTTAAAATTCCTTAGATCGCTATAAATAATCCATGAAACATTGAGAAATTATTGAATCATATATATATGCGAAGACATCTTGAAGTCTCTTAAAGACAGATTACATAATTTTAAACCCGCTGAAATGTTAGTTTATAGTAATATTCGCCAACATTTTTACTCGCGTAGTTGTAAATAACCGACTATATAATTATGAATTCACCTATACAACGATAGATGTTTACAATAGGAAACTTCTAATAGGCGATGTTTGTCAGTTTCCCATCGCTGAACATCCCATTAAAAAACTAATGTGAAAGATGCTCCACCGCCGACCGCGTATAAATGATATTAATCACTTGAACAATAATTGGTGTTTAACCGTGTATATATATATGTCTAATTAACACAAAAAATTATATAAAATAATTTATTTTGCCTTTGGTGCATGCGCAATCGGTACTTAATTCCATATAGGATATAGTGACAGGGAATTTTTTCGGGATGCAATTAATTATTTTTGTAACTTTAACTTGAAGGGAAATTAGAAGCTCAAACTTTTCAATGGTGGTAATCGTGTAAAGTAAGTAACTTTTGTAACTGCTCGTGTTTTTGATAGTGAAAAAATATCATTTGTCAGCGGTGGAGCATCTTTAAGTGAACAATGAATTAACATTAGTTCTTTAATGGCACTAAGCAGGATTTCCGATGCTGAAAGTGGTCATTTTAAGAGATACTGATATATAGCCTGCCAACAATCTTCAATGAAACGTGATTCGAGACTTCGTCCATGTACATGCTTAAAATTTTAGAAACGGACTTAAATAACCAAAACATAAATAACGAAGTACAGGATAAATGTACAGTCATTGTAATCAAATGTATAACACATTTATTGTACAGGAACATCGAACATGCTATGGAGATAATTTAATTTCGGAAATCTATACAGGACTAGAGTAGATATTCAAACATTCGCTCAATAATAATATAATTTCTATATAAAATTATTACACCAAAAAGGCATTAAACCATTAATCATACAAATTGAATATATATCCCGATAAGATTAACATTTTTGGCTACATGTATTTAAATTAAAAAATGACGCCAAGAATAACCTTTATAATCTGGAGTAAAATATTGACATAAATACATATGTAAGTCATCTGACACATCCATAATACCATGAATGAAAATATGACATAAATGTATTGTTCTACATTCTTTAAGAAACATATTTCTTAAATTTCATCGGGTTAGAAAATTTTACAATGTCCAGTGTTATACAAAGTAGTTCTCATTAAAACCAATCGAATATGTTACTGATTTCTTTAACATGATATTTGCTTGCATATATGGATTTCATTTACTTTCTAGTAGCATAATATTCCAAAAAGTATCACGACTAACTACATAAGCTATCAAAATAATATATTTTTTTTCTAAAAATATCAAAAATAAAGACCGTACCTTTAGAAATATTTCACAACGTTAATGATTTAGTATTCAAAAGAACCGTAAAGATGCTCCACCGTTGACGAATGGTATTTTTCTCTATCAAAAACATGAGCAGATGAATTAATATTTTTCTTCAGTTACAAAAATGTTATTTACTTTGCACCATTACCACCACTGAAAAGTTTGAGCTTCCCATTTTACTTCAAGATAAAGATATTGAAAATAATTAATTGCATCCCGAAAAAATTCCGTGGCACTATTTCATATATGGACTGAAGTATTGATTGCCCATGTACCAAAAGTAAAATAAATGATCTTATATTATTTTTTGTGCTAATTAGACTTATTTATATACCTTTGTATATATAGTCAATTAAATCCCAATTATTGTTGAAATGAAGAGCATCATTTATGCTCCGTCGGCGGTAGAGCATCTTTAATAATTATGCCAAGAGAAATCGTACACCACAAAACGCGCTTGACTTAGCTGTTAGCCGCTGACCATTGACGTAGAAGAGGTAAATCAGATTTGAAATTTCTGACCGAAAATTGCCATTTCAGAAATCTAAGTTTGCTACAGAACATCTTACCCTTTGAAAGTAAATTTAAATGAACACTGACCTAAACTGAAGTGTGTGTGGGGATGTTATAAAAAAACTATTATACACTAATATCGATCACTGCTGGTATCTTTGTATGTTACTCCCATTGTATCCTGTCTATTTCGCCTAGTATTGATGTCATTTTCTACCTACAGAATATCTCTGTCTTTCGGTTTCTGTTCTGTTAAAATTCACCCCTGATACTTTATAATGAAGTGTTCCAGTCTTTGAATCGGAATAATTAAAATATGTCATAATTGGTTAACGAGTTACCGAGTATCATAGTTAATTTATAGGTTAACTCGACTTGATCACTACCCAAAATGTAATTCTAAAACGTTTGGATTTTTCTAATTTCTGACAATTTTATAGCTTCACATTACTTCTTCTTTAGTTTAGAATTTTAACATTATCTGTGGCTGGGGCTGGTTCGGTAGTGACCGTCTCCTCTGTAGGGGCAGTCTCATGGAAGACAGATTCTATCGTCCCGTCCTCCGTGTTTATACTGTACACAATCTGGGCGCCATCTTGTAGTGCCACCTCGTCGTCAGGGAGATGTATGAGCACACACTCGACCGTCTCATCTCCCTCGTAATCGACAAGTTCCGGAATCTCGTTTTTGATCACAATCGGCATTGATCCGTCGGCTGGAACCTGAACACCGCCCGCATGCGCACGGGTATTTCCCTCTGCTGCGATCTTCGCTTCATATTCACGGAGATTGCCCATCGGGTCCACACCAACCGCCATGCAGTACTGGATGTGTTTGGCGGTCTCCATATGACGTTTCATCTTGGAGAGGATCCCGAAATGATGGTTGCAAACATTACAATGGAATTGTCGTGCTGGCATGCATTCTTTATGAGTTTTCTTGTGTGTGTTAAGAGCGCCCACAGTAGGATAGGATTTCCCGCACAAGTTACAGTCGTGCGGTCGAACACCCGTGTGCACACTCATATGTCGTATATATTGCTGTTTCCCACCGAATCTCTTATGGCACTTGTCACATGTATACACAAACCATTTCTCTGGAGGGGCGATCTCTGGATGACATTGAATGATGTGGTTCTTGACGCCGTCAAACGTCCTGAACTTCTGGTCACAATGATCACACGGAACTGTCGACTCCTTCATGTGAACTTTGCGGTGCTGCCTCATGGACTCTTTCGTTTTAAATGTTCGGCCACACACCTCACACTGAAACGCGTTGTAGTCTCTGTGCGTCAGTTTATGACTCAGTAGTGTACTGGCCCGTGCGAACCCTCGTCCACAGATATTACACTTGATAGGTTTCTCTTTGGTGTGAACTCGACGGTGCATCACCAGGTCTGTCCGGCGGGGAAATGATTTACCACAATACTCACAGACGCAGGGAACAACGTGAGACTTGGCGTGACTGCGCAACTCCTTGTAATCATTGAACGTCTCGTCACAACTCTTACACTTGATTATTGTCGGTAAATTATGTTTAATGGCGAGATGTTCGTCCCGCTGGCGCTGGTTTTTGAAGACTTCGTCACATTCAGTACAGGGTAGAAGTTTGCTGCGGTGTACCTGATTAGTGTGACGGAGAAGGGCGCGTTCCTGTAGGTAACACTTCCCACACACGTCACAAACGTACTGCCCTGACGTGTGAATCTTCTCGTGGAGTTTCAGTTTAACAGATGTTTCTAGTTGTTTCTCACAAGTATTGCACTGGTGTACATCATCACTCTTAGATTCTTCATTATCATCTTCATCATCATCATCATCATCATCATCATCGTCGTCGTCGTCGTCGTCGTCGTCGTCGTCGTCTTCACCGAAATTTTGAATATCGTGTTTTTCTGAGGAGTCTGTGTCCAGCTGGTCATCACTTTCTCTGGCCGTTACTTCCTCTGTATCCCCGCCATCTTTCCTAATGGTATCCTCTTCTTCCTCTGTAACTGCCTGACATGCACTATCTCCTGAGCTATCTTCAGTAATGTTGATTGAATCATCGTGTAATATACCTTTCTCTGGTATTTCAGACTCGGCATCTTTGTCGTCGTCGTCAACTTCCATGTCTTCAGATTCGTGTTTTTTAGACGGCGAGTCATCTAGATATGATGTGGACTTATTGTTTTCTTGTTTACTCACATCTAAGCCACCGTCTTGTGAATCATCGGCATTTTCATCATCAGATTTCACCTCGACTTTGATCTTTTTTCTGAAACCACTAGTGTTCATTGGATCCTTCCGCTTATTGCCACTCGTGCTCTTTCTCTCTGGGGATACTTCTATCGACTTTTCTTTACCTGTTTCCGTTTCATTGCTTTCAAAATCATCCTTGTCTTTCCACTTATCGAGCCAAGGCATGTGTTTTGCTTTCCCCCCACTTCTTGTCCGCATATGAAATGGTCCTTTTGTGTCATTAGAAGGAGTTGTCTGTGAAGTGCTTAAAACAGCTGTTTGTCTTTTCGTTCTGCCATTTGGAGAAGGTACAGATGGAGCTTCACTTCTTGTTTGCCTCTTGGTAGCATATCCCGGTGACATTGGTGTTCCATCCACAGCTTCAGCTTGTTTTGCCTGGGTCTGAGTGTTTGGTGTTTTTGTAATTTGACCTGTTAATGTTGCATTTATATCACCAGCAAGAGATTTCCGAGGTCGGCCACGTTTCTTCATCATAATCTTTTGGGATTCCTCTTGGGTCTTGTACACTAAAATACTTTCTTTGCTGTTAGAATCTTTAGGTTGTATTAAAACGAGAACCTCTTCGCTTTTCCCATCTTTTGATTTTTTGGGATTTGGGGATTTACTGACAGGGACTTCTTCCTCTTCATCTGGTAAATCTGCGCTTATAGATTTGTCTAAGGTTTTCTCAGAGTTAGTCAATGTGGTTGAGTCTGGCGGCAGTGATTGCTTTTTTCCTTTTTGGTCTACTTTAGGCTGTGGCACTGGGGAATTTACCGGACCACTAAACTTGCCACTCTTACTCAGTAGAGACCGATAGACAGGCACATGTGGTATCGCTGGCAGAGTGGTCTGAGGGGTACTGGGTTTGTTGTCGGACATTTTACTCAGTCCCTGGTTCATAGTATTGCCTGTTACCTGACACAAGGTAGTGGATTGTTCTTGTTGCTCTGTTGCAAGGCTAACAAGACCTGGCTGCTTAGTAAAGCCTTGGCAACTTGGTTTCCGGAGTAAGTCTTCGTTACTTTGTTGCGGTTTTGCAAGGCTGACAAGACCTGGTTTCTTGAGTAGGTCTTTAATACCTGTTTTCTGTGTTGCCAGGTTAAGGAAACCCGGTTGCTTAGATACCTGGTTGTTTCCTGGCTGTATGGATATTCCCTCGTGGTTGCCTGACGTCACTGGTACAGCTGTGTTAGGAGTCTTCACTTGTGAGCTTGACTGGCTTAGCCTTGACTCATATTTGTCTACAATGAAAAGAAGGTACATTAAATGTAAATTAAATAACTTCAGTCTATAATCAAATGCCTGTGAGTTAAATTAACTTATCCTAGACTCATATCTATCTACAATGAAAATAAGGTACATTATATGTAAATTAAATAACTTGAGTCTAGAATCAAATGCTTGTGGAATTTTAGGGACAGTGGACAGCCTGTAGCATACATGTATATGTATAGGTCAGTCCCATATGCTGGGGTTTCATTATCTTTCAGGACAGGCAGTACACTTTCAGGGGTACGTTTCTATACAATCTGTATTATCTAATGTAAATTAGCCCAAATCAGGCGATAACACAGCCAGGTTTAACTCCCAAAAAGTAACGGGTACCGTCTGATATTGAAACCCCTGCATATGCATAATTTGGCACCAAGGTGAACCTGCAGTTGGAATTTGAATCCTTTCAGTACTTTCTAAGAAATAGCGACAGCCTAATAAACTCTTTTATTGGATAAAACCCTAATTGTTAAATGCATACAATGCAATGTATAACTAGACACCAACAGGAACCTACATATAAAATTTGAGAGAAATAGCAAGAGCGATAAGTAGAATTAACTATAGAGGAAAGGCAGAACAGACGATAGATGGACCACGGACTAAAGGTGAATTGAATAATCCGCTACCATCAGATGGTTGGCTAAAAATAGTGACATCAATACTTATCAATAATCTTAAGACTACTGCATGTTAACCAACTTTCTTTCACCAATCTGATTAAAATATAGATCCTTATTGTTACGTGTTGGAAAAGACGATCTGACAACATCTCATTAGGGGTCATGTCCAGGTGACCTTTGGAAATAACCAATCAAATTGCTGCTGCCAGAATCTTAGATGTGACTTTAAGGGGATGAAATTGTTTGCAAAAGCTGTCAGAAATATTTTCGTGTCTGAAGTCATCTTGCCCAAACAGCGCAACAAAGCTAATCGTATATGTATACTGGGACATAATGGCTTCAATTAATGTAGCAATGTGTAGAAAATACATTGGATCTGAAGTACACGTACATGTTACAAAGGTCATCCAAACATGACCCCTTATGGGATGTTGTCAGATCCTCTATTGAACTGATCATGAGCGGTTATAAGAATCTGTGTATTTCAATCAGATTGTTCTTTCGCATATACCATTAACTTTCATGAATATCACAAATCAAAGTAAATTTGTGAAAAGTTATCTATACAATATTAGTATCTACCTTACTTATGCTGAAATGTATACGTATTTATTTTTATTACAAATTTTAATCCACAAAATTAACTCTTTGCAAAAGTTATTTTGAATTCAGGAAATCTAAAAGCTGTGAACGAAAGTTGAACTTATAGTACTTGACAAAATAAAATACAAATGTACATCTAAATATCATTCTTTGATTTAACCCATATAAGTTAAATCAAAAACTTTCTGCTAATCAAAATAGTCCTATCCTGTATCTTGACCTGACTAATTGTATTTTTCTATCCTATATTATGACTTACCATTACAATAACTGAAGAATCCTTGCACAAATTTGTTTTTCTCTATGAAGTCTTTGCCGAGCGTCGAGCCAAGGTAAGCACACTGGTTGCCTGATACATTTACTGATATAAACAGAGTTTCCTCCCCTTCTCCTGCAAGTCTTGTGCACTAGAAACAAAAAGGGAAAACAAATTGTGATTCCTTCTCATTCTTCTAATACATAAAACATAACTGATCTCTGGTATGGTCTGACTACAAATCCACACATTGAACGTCTGTTTTACTTGTTCATTACAAATTCACATCAATCAAAAATAAAATAGTGATTGTAATAATACATTTTGATCAATGATAAAGTTAATTTAATATATGCAGTCTGACATGGATAAAAACAATCTTAACATGATAAAAGTTTTTCAATATAACCAGGTTTTAGCATTAGACTTACACTAACTTATAGTGATTTCCCTTATTATTTCATGAAATTGTTTTACTAACAGACTGGGTAATTAAATGCAATCTTAGACATTAAAGATGCTCCATCCCTGACAAAGCATAAACGATACTCATCATTTGAACAGTAATTGGTATTTCATGGTGTATAATATATGTCTAATAAATAATATAAAATAATTTATTTTGCTTTTGGTGCAATCACAATCAGTACTTCAATACACTTTAGACATTATAGTGCCACAGATTTGTTTTGGGATGCAATTAATCATTTTTGATATTTTTTTATCTTATGCATTAACCTGGCCCATTTCATTAAGAAATAAAGTCGGGTCAAATGAAACCTAAAAAGCAGTAATTGTTGTAAAAGATTTAAAATAACAGGGTCATTATTAAGCACTGTAAGCAGGATCTCAAAACAAGTAGCTATATAGTTAGTTAGTACAAGGAATACTGGCAGGGATTTTTTTCCCCAGCATGATTTGAGGCCGAAATTAGGCCCCATTCCCCATGGCAAAGCCTTATAATTTTTCCCAATTCAAGTCTTAAATTTCCCAAAGTTTTTTGATAACTATCCAAAAATATTGCATGAACTTAGTTGGATAAGGACTCAATATTTGCGAATTTGCTTCAAAAAAGCACATTAACTACACTGAAAATAAAAAAATCTTATTTGTTATGATTTATTTACTATTTCATAATTTTCCCCAAATCTTGGTTTTGTCACACATTTTCCCAAATTCAAAGCCACGGGCCCCAATCCCAATGCAGTGAGAAAAAGCTCTGACTGGTAGGTGGGTTGTATTGAATGTTGTTATTTTGGCATCAAGGTAATTAATTTTGTCATAGGTAGCATTTAATTAATCATATATAATTTTATGTGATTGTCATCATGTCAGCTGTGTGGAACGTACTCTATCTATGATATTCAGAGTAACATAGCATCATCATTTATAGTTCAGAGGTCATGCTGTTTATGTCCATATTTGAAACACGTACCAAAGTTTGAACATCTTGTATAATGTTTTCAGTCTGGGTAGATATATAGGGGGCCGCCCCGGCATCTGTGTCTATATACGATCCAACCTCAGCCAGAGCTTGCTCCAAGATATCAGGGCAGTCTGTGGCCATCAATAGTTCCTACTCACCTTCAATATAAAATCATTAATTAATTAAACACTGATATTGATGTCACTATTTCTTTTTTATTAAATACGGGTCAAAGAAGTAATATCGACAGGATTTTCCAGATGACACAGGATCCTATCAAACATAAGTCTGTAGGATACAAATTACTTCAAATGGTATATATGGGAAAAAGAAATAATTCCAACCATGTGGACAAAATAAATTGTCAAATTTTTCTAGGTGATCTACACGGTTGGAATTACTTCTTTGTCCCTTTTTTAATTTAATAGGGATATGCATAGCAGATTATCATAAAAATTAATTTGCAAACAAATTTGTTTCAACCATTCTCAGATTTTTTTCATAATGGTACGAAAAATAAATTGTCACTGAAAAAGTCAGATTTAGTATGAAAACAAAGAAAAAATATTAATGACAATTGTTTTATTGTAAAGAGCCATCATCCTCAATATTTCAGAGGTTATACTATCAATGTCTTTATATCCACCCGTGGACTACTGTATGTCCTAGGATCAATGTCTTTATATCCACCCGTGGACTACTGTATGTCCTAGGATCAATGTCTTTATATCCACCCGTGGACTACTGTATGTCCTAGGATCAATGTCTTTATATCCACCCATGAACTACTGTATGTCCTAGGATCAATGTCTTTATATCCATCCGTGGACTACTGTATGTCCTAGGATCAATGTCTTTATATCCACCCGTGGACTACTGTATGTCCTAGGATCAATGTCTTTATATCCAACCATGGACTACTGTATGTCCTAGGATCAATGTCTTTATATCCACCCGTGGACTACTGTATGTCCTAGGATCAATGTCTTTATATCCACCTGTGGACTACTGTATGTCCTAGGATCAATGTCTTTATATCCACCCGTGGACTACTGTATGTCCTAGGATCAATGTCTTTATATCCACCCGTGGACTACTGTATGTCCTAGGATCAATGTCTTTATATCCACCCGTGGACTACTGTATGTCCTAGGATCAATGTCTTTATATCCACCCGTGGACTACTGTATGTCCTAGGATCAATGTCTTTATATCCACCCGTGGACTACTGTATGTCCTAGGATCAATGTCTTTATATCCACCCGTGGACTACTGCATGTCCTAGGATCAATGTCTTTATATCCACCCGTGGACTACTGTATGTCCTAGGATCAATGTCTTTATATCCACCCGTTATGTCCTAGGATCAATGTCTTTATATCCACCCGTGGACTACTGTATGTCCTAGGATCAATGTCTTTATATCCACCCGTGGACTACTGTATGTCATAGGATCAATGTCTTTATATCCACCCGTGGACTACTGTATGTCCTAGGATCAATGTCTTTATATCCACCCGTGGACTACTGTATGTCCTAGGATCAATGTCTTTATATCTACCCATGAACTACTGTATGTCCTAGGATCAATGTCTTTATATCCACCCGTGGACTACTGCATGTCCTAGGATCAATGTCGTTATATCCACCCGTGGACTACTGTATGTCCTAGGATCAATGTCTTTATATCCACCCGTGGACTACTGTATGTCCTAGGATCAATGTCTTTATATCCACCAATGGACTACTGTATGTCCTAGGATTAATGTCTTTATATCCAACCATAGACTACTGTATGTCCTAGGATCAATGTCTTTATATCCACCCGTGGACTACTGTATGTCCTAGGATCAATGTCTTTATATCCACCCGTGGACTACTGTATGTCCTAGGATCAATGTCTTTATATCCACCCGTGGACTACTGTATGTCCTAGGATCAATGTCTTTATAATCACCCGTGGACTACTGTATGTCCTAGGATCAATGTCTTTATATCCACCCGTGGACTACTGTATGTCCTAGGATCAATGTCTTTATATCCACCCATGGACTACTGTATGTCCTAGGATCAATGTCTTTATATCCACCCGTGGACTACTGTATGTCATAGGAAATTTGAAGGCTCTGTTTGCAATAGCAGATGAGGAGATAGTTTTAAATTGGTTCTTTGGTGTAAATCAAAAGCACCGACGGGCTTTTAATATCTTTAAATCAAGTCTCCGCAATCTGATTAAAATACAGATCACATTATACACTACGTTAATTAATGTCACCTGGTTGAAATAAATCTGTTGTATGGCAATGGGAGAGGTCATCCGAGCATGACCTATCTAGGGTGGCTGTCAGATCTCCATAAAGTAGTGTATTAATGGTGATCTGTGTTAATCAGATTGGAACTTCGACTTATCAATGTTTAGTGTATGTTTTCCCAAATGTATGTGATTGAATTTTATTTTCATTCAATGTCAAAGTGATAATGTGTGGTGAGTCAAAGTGGAAAAACGTTGCTACAGTTTTATTGGATATCCATTATTAGTTATATATAGTCAGTTACTGACCCCCTATAAAGGCATAGAGGGTCAGTAAGATTTATAGTGGGCAAGGGCGAGCTAGCTAGGGCGAATTTTCAAAATCCATTCCTATACACACTGACAGCTTCAGTTTGCGGCCGCCATTTTTTTTATACCTATATGTGGAGGGGAATCATGGGTAATCACCATGGATATGATGCTTTGAAGTATACTTTTTTACTGACCCTTTATGTCTTTATAGGAAGTCAGTAACTGACAATGTAACAAATTTATTGCATCGAGGACCATTGATTTCCTGGTTTCCTATTCGCTTTTTAATGTAAAGAATCTGAAATCAAATATAATCTGAATATGCACGAAAATTGAATTAAGACACTTTACAAGGAAATGACATACATGTTAAATTACGGCATCAAATGGAGCTGTCGTCTAGTACTTGGAAATCAACAGTATCTGAAGTCTCTCTCACAAAGGAGAAGGTACGTTAAGACTCGAATATGGCCCCAAAATTAATTCTCCAGTAAAGAACAACATATTTTGCCACATAACTGTTGAATACATTTGCTAACACATTACATCCTGAAAATATCCCGCATGTGCCAATTGTGTTCACTATGACGTCATCAACATGCAGTTTCCCGCCATTTTTCACAAAAATCCTTGAAAAATCATACTTTTTGAGTGGTTTTCTCTAAAAATGAATGTGGCCGCCTTCGTGGAGCAGAAAGAGATTTTCACACCTTGTGTATCGTGTATTTATGCATATCCATGCAAAATATAAAGTTGCTCCAAGGTGGCGGCCAAATCCATTTCAAGACTTTTCTAACCTAAAGATGATGAATTTCTAGCAAAATCTGGCGAGAAGAGGAAAATCATCAACTTGATGACGTCATAGGTGGAGCACATCGTGTACATGGTTATAAAAAGTTATGTTTTGATGAATGGCAAGTATGAGAGTATTTATTGATGTGAAATTGATGTGGATCAGAGTTAATATTTTTCGGCCTGAACAATTAAGGCCAAATACTGGTCCTATCATATCTACTCCTTTCATAATTTACTCGGATACTTTTTTCCAAAAATCAATAACAAATAAGAAACACAAAACATAACAATTTATCTCAGTTCCGTTATCCAGCAAGTATTACTGACAATGACCTTCACTCGGACATTGGTATTCTCTGCATATAAGTGTCAACGCCGGGCCATGACGGAAGAATGTGCTCTTAATTTTTCGTGGTCACAGGACCAAATTAACATTTTCTACCTCCTACCAGGAAGAGTTCATTGTATCCCAGAATCAGCGTTTTTCATCCATCTATAAAGTATTCTATTCTACCATTTTCTGGAATTTCAGAAGAGAAAAATTTTAGCATATTTGATCCCTTTGCATATGTCAATCCAACTCTCTGCTGGGGCCATATAATTCACGATTTTCGTTGACCTTTGGCCATGGAAGGTTTCTGCGAAATTCAAACAAATTTGGTTCAGCAGAGATGCTAGAAGTCAAAAATGTAAATTGTTTTACTTAAAAGGTCTTTATAGCCATTCTGACGCACGACGGACGATGATGGATGAAGGACGATTAGAAATTAGAATATATACTGTACATTGTAGCTCACTTGAGAATTCGTCTCAGGTAACCTAAAAATCTGTATGTTTATACTATGTGTATTCACATGCATCGATTTGCTTCTGGTTTGAAAACAAATAGCCTACCATCAACTAGAGCCTTGCAGGTAGGGCGTTAGAATTGCACCTGCTGCCCCTATTGCATGATCGTAAAAGGCGACTAAATTTAGGATCTTATCTTTTCTTTTCTTCCTAACTGACTTTATCTTTCCTAATGCCTTCTTTGGCACGGCCTCACTTTTGGCCTTGCGTTGAGCGTTCGCCCCTGTGAGGAAGGCTATGGGTTCTGTCCCCTGGCCGAGACACACCAAAGTCTATAAAAGTGGTAGTTTCTGCTCCTGCTTATAGCGCTCAGCAAACGGGGAGTGGGACGACTGGTTTGCCCGTTGTCAGTATATTGTGACCGGGTGGGGTGTGTTGCTTGGTGTCTTCGGTGGCATGCTTCAGTGATATAGCACTATAAAAAGGGCAATAGTTCCACTATACATGCAAGAAGACATAACATGAATTTACCGCAGTCTCCCAGGGCACGCACCTCGCACAACATACACGCAACACACCGCATACATGGGAGGCCGTCCTTACATGACCATAGCTGTTAATAGGACGTTAATTAATCAAACAAACAAACAAACAAACCATCAACTATTATCTTTTTTCAAACCAGAGCAGACGCCTGCAGTGTATTTTAAGTTACATGTATAATTGTAAACTTGTAAACTCCGGTCAAATGCTTAGATAAAGAATTAAAAAACTTAGTATATTCTTCACTGGGAATTTTTGGGTAAGATGATAAACAAATAATTTTTGCTAGAATCTAACCAGGGGCATGTATACATAATTATAAGATCCCCTTTGGAGCCCCCCTACATCCTCCATTTTGCAGAGCGTTCGTTTCAGAGTACAGATTATCCAACAGTTGCTGATTATGAAATATTACAATTTTATGAACAAAACGTTATGACATTACAAGAATGTCATAGAATTGCATCGGTTTCGTAAATCCCAGAGCATGCAATACCTTAATGTTGGATTATTCAACAATTGTTCAGTTCTTCTTACAAGGACGTGTTGTCCGCGCCAAAGGTCGAACCGGAAAAGGATGAATAAAATAGAACTGGAGGCAATCCGGATCAAAAGTATAAACTTCATCTCAAACTAGTCCTCTTCAGTGTTCTGATAAATATCAATATTTTATGACAAATATAAACCATTTTATTGTGATGAAATTTACATTCGACATTATGTCATAGTTAGGAATCAAGATATGTTTGTTTATTTAATTAGGAGTTTCCGGATTGTCAACTACAGTTGTCGTTTTTCTCAATTATACAAACCTCAATGGACGTTCACACGAAATCTCTTTCCGTCTACTGTGAAGTCGACTGAGTGTATGTATTACAACACAAACATCGTCAATGGAAGCATGTCGATTAATATTGCTTTGGTGACTTTTCTTTTATTTAATGTATATTTTCTTAGACTTATGCACACCAGACAAAATGTTCTCGAGTCTCGAACATTGTCGAATGAATATGCAAGTTTTGCCTGCAGGCGTCTGTTTATCGTATTGTGGTAGAATAAAAAGTTAGTCCTAATTTTGGATAAATTCAAAATTTTAAAAGAATCATTTAAAACAAAAGTAATTTACTCGGAAGCGGTTAGCATGGAGGTACACTGATCATGACTTATGTCGTGTACCAGTGGATCACAGGCGTCTGGGTTTGAAAACAAAATAGAGAAGCAGACGCCTGTGAGAAGATACACTGAAGTGTACCGTCTAGACTGTACAGTGTATGTCGGTTTTTGATACTTAGCCTAACTTAGGCTACATGTATCGGTACATGTACTGACAGGTGACCAGTTCTCGCCGAGTAACACCGCTTGCCACCACGTGTATCTATGATTTTCACACAATTTTACAGCTATAAAGTCATCTTATAGTCTTATAAATTGTTAAAAAATTTGTGTGCGACCATACAAATACATATGGGATGGCGAGAATTGGTGTTTGGCGAGAATTTGTACTCGGCGAGAACTGATACTTGGCAAGAACTGGTCGCCAGCTGCCAGTATTTGTTTTGGTGGATTTTCTCTAGCATCAGCTGTTGTAGTGGAAAATATACATGTATCACCCTCTGACTTACTTTCATTCTTTTTTGTTTTTTTTTTTCGCTTTAGCAGTGTACTATACAATGTAGCTAACGTATAGTATGTTACAATTTAAGATATGATTGATTGTACTATTTTTCCATATTCTTTATGTTTTTTTTTTGCTATATTCCATGGTAATTGTCTGTAATCATTATTTAGTGTTTTCCTATTGCACATCTATCCGTTGAGAGATGGGGACATGCTGGGGTCTTACAAGCTGGGCCCTTAATCTGTGAAGTAACGAATTATCTACAGCCGTAGGCACTATATATAATCTCTAATCGTCTGCGGGACTGCCTCAATTTTATTGCGCGCCCCAGCCCTTCCCCCTATTTGATAGCTATTTATTGCCTCCCATTCCCATCGTAGATGGCTACGTCAGTCAGGAAGATCTGCCAGTGTCGACATCTATATTACACACGGTCATCATTTACTTGTGGCTGATAATTTTTCGAAGTGTTTAATTATGTTCTAGCTATATATATATATATAGTGTTATTGTTAATTTTGGTAACCAGATCTATAGCCCAGCACAGTCCTGTCAAAAGTGTGGGGTGTACCTGTCAAAAGTGTGGGTTGTACCTGTCAAAAGTGTGCGGGTGTACCTGTCAAAAGTGTGGGGTGCACCTGTCAAAAGTGTGGGGTGCACCTGTCAAAAGTGTGGGGTGCACCTGTCAAAAGTGTGGGGTGTACCTGTCAAAAGTGTGGGGTGTACCTGTCAAAAGTGTGGGGTGTACCTGTCAAAAGTTTGGGGTGTACCTGCAGCACTCCTGTCAAAAGTGTGGGGTGCACCTGCAGTACTCCTGTCAAAAGTGTGGGGTGTACCTGTCAAAAGTGTGGGGTGTACCTGTCAAAAGTGTGGGTGTACCTGTCAAAAGTGTGGGGTGCACCTGCAGCACTCCTGCATACAGACATAGTGTACACTAGATAATTATAATATATATATATATATATATAATTATTGGGCAGTTTTCTGTTGGTTGACCGTTGATTGTTAATGGGATAAAAGGCAAGTTCATGTAAATATTATAGTTACATTTTGTTTTAATTGATATGCTCTTAGACTTTTGTTCGAATAAACCTACATAGAGTGAAAGTGGCTCATTTTAAGAGACCAATATGATTCCATACATGCATAGCTACATGTACCATATGTGCTTGTCAACCAAACTTTACAAAAAATTGGATAAAATTGTTGTACAACTCCTTTACATCTAACAATTTTTCATTTTCAATCTTTGTAGAAATATTTAAACAAGATGGCAGCAGATGTAAGTCAGGGAGATCCCATCAGGGAAACTATTCAAGGAGTTGTAAGTATATATATATATAATATATTAGGGCTGGATCAATATATTGATATACCGATACATATCGGTTTTCATAAGCTTATCGAATATTGATACGCAAACATGCAGTATATCGCTGTATCGTTTTAAGAACTCAACCTACTGTTTTTATTATAGAAAGAGGAAATTCCAAGCAAAATTTATTCTTAAACATCATTCAAGTAAAGAGCATTTCAATCAAAAGGAAGTGTTCAAAGCATCTGTGTCATCTAGATGGATTAGAAATGTCTTTTCATAGCTAAGAATACGAATTGACAGAAATAAATCAACACAGATGGTGAACCAAATAAAATGTTTGGTAGGTTTTTGCCAGGTTATAGAATGTTTTATAAAAATTGTCTTTTATCATCACAATATTCAAAACACAATGGTCGACTAAATTTGAAAAAAGAGGTCCAGTATATGCTCAATACGTATCGTGTATTGTTTCAGTGTATTTTCAATACGTATCGTATCATTTTAGACCTTCCAATACCCAGGCCTATAATATATATATATATACAATATTTCATCATCAAGTAGATCTCCATTTTGCATTGCTTTACAAATAATGTTTAGATATGAATCATATTCTGTATTTGTATTCTGAAATTATAATATATTTGTCCTTGTAGCGAAGGTAGGTACTGTATTGAGTGTTATGTTGTTTTTTCTTTCTATATAAAAGAAAAGAAACAAAACGTAACAAAAAAAAAACCAAAATAAAAAAACAGACAAAAAAAACCCATAAAAACAGGGGCCGGGATGGCCTAGTGGTTAAGATGTCTTGACATATTACAAAACAAAGCCTTCTATCACCTCTGACCTCTGGGTCGCAAGTTCGAATCCCATGTGGGGCAAGTGCCAGGAACTGACTGATGCTCGGTGGTTTTTCTCTGGGGACCTTGGCTTTCCTCCACAAACAAACCTGGCACCTCCTTTATAATACATGAATGTAAAAGGACATTAACTAACAAAACCCAAAACATAATGCTGTCTCAACCAACTTGTATACCAATTTAAGGGTAAATAACTCAGGTAATTTGGAAAGATCGAAAGCTTGCAGAATGCTTAATTAATACTGCAATTGATGCTGTCAAACTTAACTATTACTAAATGTCAAGAGTAATATGATCTTTTCCTACCTTGAGGGTAGGACAGGAAAAGGAAAGAAATCTCTAACCGAGGAGAAGATTCAAGACTGTCTAATTACCTGAGACTTGCTGAGAATTTGACTGCTGTGCACGTGAATACTACTCTCAGACTCTCTTAAGCTTGCCCTCGGTAAGACAGAGAAATCCTACCCACACTGAAAGTGCAGATATCTTTGTCGGATTGGGTAGAAAATAATGTTTTTTTCTTCTGACTTTGGAATTAATTATGAATTGTTGTGCTTAAAATAACCATTAGCAGAGGGAAACAGGTGTAAGAATTATGACATTAAGGTTGTCTGCAGTCATATGCATGCAAATCTCAACTTGACTATACAAGTGTACCTCGCTCTTCCCCAAATCAATGTAAGAAGTGTATGGGTTCTGTTCATGTCAGATATTTATTCTTACTAGATCAATCATCATGCTACTTCTTTTCTATTGTTTTCAGTGCCAGAAGCTACAGAGTACCGGTGATGATTGTTTGTTTCTGAGTGTGACAGATAAAGGCACAGCATGCTGTACATTAGGAACAAAGAATTCTTTGTTGTTTATGCGAACCCAGCCTCAGTTGGCAGAGGAATTCAGGAAGTTTTGTTCTGGTCAGTTTGTGATAGATTTGTCCATTTGTTCCTTACTCATTAACTTGTTTTACCACTCACGATGTTTTTAAATGTCCTTGGAACAACATGTCTTTTTTTTACAGTAGCTTAGTAACATATTATCTCAAATATAAACCTTTTACTCATTATCATTTACCCCTAAAAATATTTTTTTTTTATTATTTGTGGAATGATATTATTTAAAAAAGTTTGTGATTCAAAATGGATGCCACGCCTCTTCTTCAAAACTTCTGCTTAAAGGGACAATTCAGTCTAAGAGAACATTAGAAGAAAAAAAAATTAGTTGGTTTTACTGTGATATGCAAGATAAGCCCACTGTAGTGAAATGTATGTGAAATGTTCAAACTCGCTTACTGTCCGCAATTACACATAGTGGTCGGATGTTTTCAATTTGTATGCTGAACTCTGGCCCTTGTCAGTGTAGTAAATAAATTTTTGCCTAGAACTACTCAAATTGTTCTTACAGTAGTGTGTTTGCCTTATAAGAAGTATGTTCTTGTCTAAAAATAATTTCATCACCTCCTCTGTGGTTATGTATTATATTTGTTTTACATATGTGACTTTGGCTCGGGTATGGGAACATCATACATGTTGCTTAATCGTATTGATCAACGATTTGGAATTTCAACAATATCAATCAAAATACTTAACCACGTCGTGAAATTTGTCATACTTTTTGTTATATGTTTCATAAGGAATGTTGAACAATACCGTAATGTCATATTTTGTTTCGTGGTTATGTAACGTAATTAGCCTCATTGAATTGTCCCTTTAATCAATGTAAGAAAGAAGTTTTAGTTTTGTAGAACACTTGACCTGCAAACTAAATTGAAGCACCTGATATGTTATTAGTGAAAAAAGAAAACTTGTATGAAACAAAAATGTTTGAATTATCTCCCTTTAATGATATGGACTGTATTACGGTATGTATATCATTTCAGAATCAACTAATTATGACGTTAGATGCCAGTATTTTCTGTATATGATTTATAATGTGACCTAATTATTTGTTTTATAGATTTATACTCAACTGTCACTGTGGCTGTAAAGGAAGAAGGTTTGGATGGTAAGCACACACATATATGTATGTATCCACAATTTCAAAATTACAGTATATACAGTAGTCTAATGATAATGAAGTTAAAGTAAATAGTTAAAGTCAAACTCTAGATCTAAAAGAGAAACTCTAGATCTAAAAGAGAATGACCAAAGCCCAGTTTCACGTACATTTATCAGAAAATTCTTTAACTTAAAACTTTCAAAGGAAAGCATGCATTATAGAAGTTCAGGAAGATTTTTTCCTGAATCAAAGTTCTTGTAAAGTTATGGAATGTTTGTGAAACTGGGGCCTGATTCAGTGAGTAATTTTGTTAAATCTGGGCTCACGCTACCCATTGCATTTTTCATTATTAACAGATCTATCTGGCTAATTGCGAAAATAAATTCATCCTAATTTGCAAAAATTGCAGAAGGTTTTTTCCACTCGCCCAATATCCAATCACGCTGACCCGAGCTCCAACATCGATGACATTTTTATGCACAATAATTCACTTTCCCTACTGTCGCTTATCAAATACTTTCAGTGATTTTTTTAGGCACATTCGGGGCCGAATAAAGGCCCCTTCCCCTAGAGAAATTTTGCTGTAAATTCCCAATTTCATATAAATATTTTCCCAAATAAAGAAAAACTGTAAAATACAGTCGAAACTCGTTATCTTGAAATTCAACGGACCAACGAAATTAATTCGACTCATCCGGAATTCGACTCAAACGAAATGCCATTAGGTTTGGTCAGAACGTAGTTTTCAACAGTCCTTGCATGCCTTTTACCGTGATCAGCATATTATCGTGATTTTCCAACTTATAAGGTTTGTATTGAATCTTTTTAGTTATACATTGTATGTTTTCAGATGTTTTGGGATTTTTTTAAAATACATTTGTAAATAAAAAAAAAATGAATTGCGATAATATGATCGTCACGATAATAGGCATGCACCCTGATTTCCCGGTGGTATATGTATACTGTCTTCAATGGTTCATACATCAAACTTATACGGAATATAGTACCTGAACAAATAAAAACAAGCATCTTTCTTATTTCAGAATTAAATGCTATTTCAAAATAGTAAAATAAACAATAGTTTTCACCTACCGTGAGCAGACTACACTCTCCGTTTCTACTGGTTAATATAATTTATGGTAAATGAAACAAAAGTAGATTTCTTTATTTCCAACAAAGAAATACATTGTATGACTAAGATACTAGTAGTCTAATACATCTGCAACGACTAGTTAAATATGTAAGCATTGTGGGTTTGTTAAGGATGTACTCCTCTGAGAAGTCAAAATTTTCCTCTATTAAACTTTTTTTCTTATATGGTTTTTTTGAAAGATGGGTTCATGACATAATAAAAAATGCGAAAAAAATGATATGTCTGTGTGCTCGTTTTTTTCGCAATGTCCAATAGAAAAAACACAAGTCTTAAATCTTATTTTTACAAAAAAAAATCCCCCAAAAAAATACCTTTCCAAATAAAATAGTATTTATTTTTACAAATTAAATGTTCACTTTGTATTGTTTATTTAATTATTTCAATTTTAGTCTATATTTACAAAATATATAGGCAAACATTTTTTTAAATCAAAATCAAAACAGAATTTTGACTCCAAATCTGAAAACAAATATGTTACTTCATCAATAAAAAATGTTCCAAAATATCAACAAAAAAAAATAAAATCTTGTATTAAACTTTTTTTCATACTTTGCATAAAGGTAGAACTTTTAATGCCACAAATAAAAAGATAAAGAAAACTATAGGTCCGTGAACTAAAAATAAAAGTTATTTTCGATAAAAGTTACCTCCCTTGACCATTTTACAGAAAATTGCTATAATGACAATAATATTATGAATGAGCGTCATAAATAACATTTTTTATTTTAAGAATTATTCAGATGATCTAGTTTGGATTATCATTATGAAAAAAATAAAAATAAGTACAGTCAAACCTCGATGTATCGAAGTTCAAGGGACCGTCAGAAAAACTTCGAAACATCGAGACTTCGAATTATTCGTGGTTGAAATTAGACCGATGGTTTTTTTTTTAACCATGACCAACTGTGGTAGTTGTGTACATGTCGTCTCCGTTCCGTTAACTTTATAATCATTGTATTTACCACAAAAAAAAAAAAAAAAAAAAAAACGAAGTATGCAATTAATCACATGTATTGCTAAGACTTACGTGTATTAGGCCTAACCCATGTACAACTGTTCGTTTGGTGACTATTTAAGCGATGGTTAATATTACGGAATGAATATAAAAACGAAAACACGTTGTAAAAACGAAACTAAAAAGAAGGAACCGAAAGCGCTACAACTCCTACAAAAATTTAGAATAATTGATTTGCTCCAGTATTTATGCCAAAGTTGTGCAATGTACCAGTTTTGAGTATGAGTTACTAATAATGTGGCTCTCTATTTACCGTTCCATAAATTCTACAAACCGCTACCAATGGCTGCGGCGAACATCAAGAACGACTAACTGTATCTTTGCCGTACTAACGATTTAATAACGCAGCTTGTAAAAACAAAGCACCGGGTATCGGCCTGATTAGTGATATTAATTATCTTGATGATATCAGGCTAGCAACACAAGCTGTCATAATCCCTATTGTTCGGCGAAGGGCCGTCGCGACACAGCTACAATAATGTACAGGCTGTATGTGTGACAGCATACCGCGGGGTATCGGCGAACACCTGATCTGTACAGGTAAATTTTTATTCGAATCATCGAGTGTCAGTTACCTATGATGCTATAACAAATGGTCCATGAAAAAAGTTCGATACATCGAGAACTTCGATTCATAAAACTTTGATTCATACATGGGTTAGTTAGTAATGTTATATAGTGAAGAAATTCGGGACCAGACAAAAAGTTCGATACAGCGAGAAATTCGATTCATCGAAGTTCGAATCATCGAGGTTTGACTGTACATGAATACTGCTGAAAAATAATTTTAAATTAATTTAAGTTAAATTATCTCCCTTTGTCCAATAAACTTAAGATTTTTTTTGAATTTTTTTTTTGCTTTTCTATAAAGATAAGATTTTGAAATAAACTGTTGTGAAAGGCAACCTGTTATATAATTTTAAATCAATCTTATTAAATTTAATGATGAATACAATTATGGGATAATGCCTGCAACAAAACATTATAGCAAACACCGCTCAATAAATTTTCCTATATTTGCATTCAAGTTCATTCACGTGAAATTAACTTTCAGAATAAATTGGAAAGATTGACAAATGAAATAACTTACAATGTATATATAATGTACCTTATTGTTAGAAATTAACAAATATGCAAGTTCACATTTTTCCTCTGCTAAGAAGTACCAAAGAGTAAAATGTCAATAGTAAGTTTCTCACTGCACAAATATACAAACATACAGTAATATGTGTCTTATCATTACAACTTATATGTACATTTTAGCTTTATCATTTGCACACATTGTAATGTTATCTTAGCTTTCATTTTGATTTCTTTCCATCCACTGTGACACAGAATCAATGATTTTCCTTGATTTTGTTACTCTGACACCTTTTCCACATGTTTCAGTGAACACCTTACGCACACCCTCAGTTCCTCCTCTCTTGTGTGCCACTTTCACATGATGAATATTCAGGTTGCTGCCTGCCATTCGCCTCGCCATTCCAACACTTGCAGATATCAGGGGCTGTAGTGATGGCATGTTTGTTCTCACACGTTTACCATGTTCATGGGTATCGATAGCACCCTGAACGGAAAATGTTGCCTTCTGAAAGGAACCATCGCCGATGCTAATTTTACTTGCCATGAATAAGTCCCGAAGAGCAACAACATCTGCTGATGCATCGTGTGCATCATATTCGTTACCAGTAACGTGTTTCACAATGTTTTCTTGAGTATATGACTCCAATCCAGGCGTGGCGATCCTGAAAAGTAGCTTTGTATCAATAAAACCTCGAATTTCTGAATGTTCCAGGAAACTTGACAATTTTCCACAGGCTTCTAACGTATTAAAAAGCAAAGGACAGTCAAAGATCTTTATGTTGTGTCCTACAAGGTAAATAGGTGCACTTTGCCGCTGAATGAAATCTAACAGGTCATCTATATAGCCTTTGACACTGTTACAGCCTGTACTGGTTTACCATGGTGAAATAGCTTCCCATTCTTCAGAGTAAGGCCTGTTACATTGACTGCAGCAGTACTGATGGGAAGTTTTGGAATAACAAATGTACTCCACATATCTTCTCCACAAACTCCAGCGATTTGGGTGATATGGGAGTTGCGAGCTGAAATTTAAATAAAAAAGAACAAATTTAAAATCAGTAAAGGTTTCATAACATGAGTCTAATTAGGGTTTATCCAGCAGAACAATGACAAATCAAAATGATATAGGATTATAATGAATTTACTAGGTATCTAGTCTTCACACTGTCACAAATGTTGTTCTGAAATACATGGCCAAGAGTAGCTTTGAAAGGATAAATAGATAAAGATATATATTTATACACTGTCACAAATGTAGTTCTGAAATACATGGCCAAGAGTAGCTTTGAATGGATAAATAGATAAATATATTTATACCCAGTGTATTTTCAATGTCTTTGTCAATTAAATTCAAGATCATAAAATAATGATTAAAGATACCAAGTTACTCTCTTTAACTTAATTTTGCACTATCAACATTCCATACAAACAAACACTTTCCTTTCTAATGATTCCTAAACGAACACGCTTCCGGTCATGATCAGCCACGCTGAGTGTGATTGTGTAAACATGCGTCATGTTTATGTACAGGTAAGTCACAATTGTAAAGTGACACTAATTAGGAAGCCAGACTTAAGAGGATTATTAAACAATTATTTATTAGCAGTCATTGTTGTAGTGTGTTCCCATAGGCCTGAATCTGCATATACTGATCGCGATATGTGCAGGTAAACCAATCATGTGTTACGACAAACCACAGGTGAATTTCAATTGTTTGTATCCCTGTTATATTTACGTAATTGTTGTTGGTTTTTTTTTATTTAAAATTTTGACTAAAATTAGATTCGAGATAGCGACTATTTTTTTGCTGAATATCCGTTCTAGGGACCAGGAATTGACTTTGACACAACCGGAGTTTCGAGTCATCCGATCTTAAAATACATACACAAAGAAGGACAAAAAATGGGACTTGAAAATTAATTTGACTCAACCGGAATTTCGACTCAAGCGATTTTGAGATAACGAGTTTCGACTGTATACATGTACATATTTCAAGAAAAATACTATGTAAATTTCCCAATTAAAAAGGTGCAGGCCCCTGAAATTATTGAGTAAGAAAATCACTGGCTTTTTCTTTGAATATGCTTTAGCTGTATACCCTTTTTTTCAGCGACATTGCTTTAATAAGCATGTCTAAAACAGTTGATCAGTTACTGTACCATATATATTTTAATGTTGAAGTAATACCAAGTTACAAAAGACAGTGCTTTTTCATTTGATGCATACACTACATTAAGTGATTTAATAGTTTTCATTAAGAAATGGTGTGATACACAATTTGCTAAATGAAATACTTATTTGCTTAAGAGAACAGACTAATTTTCGCAATTTTTGCTAAGCAAACTGGAAAGCTAGCGTGAGCCCAGGTAAAATGTATAATAATTGGTGGTCACTACACACAGGGCTACATTATTTTCAGCTGGTAAATTTAGGCCAAATTCTAGTTAAATGTTTTGGGTCAAATTTATATGGAAAGTGCAAAAAAGTCTATTCATGGTCAGGGCTTATATATCTAAAATAGAGCCTAAGTTTTTGTTATATATACATTTTGACCACTTTTTTATGTTATTTTTCTGATAACGAATACCTATTGTCAAATTAAATTTCACTTTATTGATTTTCTTTTCAGATGCAGATAGTTCTTTAACATGTGATGAAGGATCAAGCAAAGAAGTTGACACTAAAGTCAGTGCTGCTACTCCAGAAGAACCTGAAGGCAGATCTCGACCCAAACGGAAAATGTGTACTCCTAGCAAGCTGAAACTGTATGAAACAAACTTCAGAAAGAGCAGTGAGAATGGGAAAACTTCTAAACCAATAGAGAAACTTGTCGGTTCTGTGAAGGAAAGTAATATTAAAACAGGTAGAAAAATAACTGTTGTTGACAAAAGCGAAGAAAAGGAAAGTCCGTGGAAAAAGATGAAGTCTGTGATATCTTCAGGTGTTAATAAAAACTTGGAGACACCCTCTGCTGGAAAACAAAAGTCTGAGATCCCTAGTAATAAAAAAGTGGAGAATTCTGCTTCGACCAAGAAAATGTCCGAGACAACTCGTGGTAAAAGTACATCTAAACTAGATCAAAGTGAAACTGTATCTCTGAAAGATTTAACTGATGAAGATGACATTGATGAATATAATGATGATGATAATGATGATGACTATGTCGCCGATAACGATTATTCACCTTCAGCTAGATTACCCTCAAAGAAAGTGTCCATTTCCAAGAAGGAGGACATGGATTCGACTACACAGAGTCTAAGGTACAAGTGTGAGAGGTGCAGTTTAGATTTTAGAAGACGCAGCACATTGAACAGGCATCTAAAAAACAAAATCTGCTCCAGAGTGAAGAGGAATGGAAAGAAAGTGGAGCTTGTGAAGCAGTCGCACACTAGTCTTGTTAGCCAGAAGGGGCTGTTGGACAGTCAGGATGATGGTACTAAACCAAAAAAATTAAAATGTACTACGGATATGAAATTAGAGGTGGCAGAAGATGGTGGTGAAGAGGAGACTGAAGATATATCTGTGGTCTCCATAGAAACCAATTCAGAAGACGTAGTTAAAAACAACAAAGTAACAGACGAGGTGCATATTATGAAAATCAAAGAAGAAAAGGAAGACTCTGATGAGGAGAGCTGGGACACATCACGTACCACAAAAACCAAGCAGCGAGTTAAAGTTCCAACTCCGTGTAAATCGTGTAATGTTGTGTTTTCTAGTAAATATACATTACGACGTCACATGATGCATGGTCTGTGTCCTGGGATTAAGCTAGATATCAAAAGTACTATAACAGGTGGGCAGGAGGTGCTGTCCTGTGATATTTGCCCAAAAACATTTTTGTCCTCCATTGCCTTTTTACGGCATTACCAGCGACACAAGCTGGGACCGTCATCTGCATTTATATGCAACATATGCAAGAGTGAATTTTGTCATGACTGGGAACGGGTAAATCACTTGGTGCGACATCATAAAGTGAATGGACCAATCGACTGTCAGGTTTGTAAACACAGTTACCAAAACTACGACGATTACCGCACCCACAGACGCTTCTGTAAGACCACGCTGAAATGTGAAGGGGAGGCAACTCTTAAAATAACAACAACATCTGGGGATAAAGAGAACATCTTTGTGAGGAACATGCAGAATAACAATACTGTGTCTGATGAGATCAGTGATTCCGACAACAGGAGACATGCCTCTAGCCAAGGGGGGATAATCCAGGTTAACAGCGACAATCACAAACAGGACGTGATAGAGCCGGACAGTGTTAGAGTCAAACTGAGTTGTGGCACAGTTGCATTTTTCAAGGAAAGCATGATAAAGAAAAGCTTTGTAGCAGATAAAAATGGATCTACAAATACTCAAAAAGACAACATTCCATCTGACACAATTAATTCTACAGGTGAGGCTCCGTCTTCTGAGAGAATCATGGAATCTTCAGAACAGACTGCTGATCTTGTACAGGATAAAGTAAAATCAACAGAGAATATCTCTGTTGAATCTGTCAACCCTACACCTGATATGGATGTTCCTAGTATCATCTGTACCAAGTGTCATAAAGATGTGCGAGGACTGTATGATAAAGACGACGATGGACAACACTTTTGTAAAATTTGTCGCCGGCCGTACGCAAGTGCTTCCCAATTATCCAGGCATATGGCAATTCACACAGCCTCCGAGTTGTACCGCTGTCACCTGTGCGGGAAATGTTTTGTGGAGACCCGATACTTACAGAGGCATCTGGTAGACACTCATCATGAGCGTTACAATGTCTGTCGCTTCTGTTGTGGACTCTTCACCGAACAGAGATCATTAACAGAGCATTTGAAGGAGAAACACCCAGATCAAGGGGGGATAATGTGTAAAGTCTGCGACAAAGAATGTCCAGATGGCGTTACTTGTACCGAACACGAGAACAAGCACTACAGAGCCAAGTCACGGAAGTATGTGTGTGATATATGTGGTAAGATGTTAAATTCTAAACATTCCCTGTCCATGCATGTGGCATGGCACAAAGACTTGCGTCCTTGGACCTGTGATATCTGTAACAAAAGTTTCCGTACCAGAATGAACCTCCTGGGGCACATGCCGGTACACAGCGGTGTCAAGTCCCATCAGTGCGAGATCTGTGGACAGTGTTTCAAACTGAAGGAAACTCTTCGTCGTCACAAGAGAATTCACGTCAAGGAATCAAGGTATCAGTGTAACAAGTGTGGTCAGAAGTTCCGCAGCACTGACGGTCTGAACAATCACATGGTCAGTATTCACTTAACCGCACATGACATTAGTTCTCTTAAGTTCAAAGTTCGGCAGTGTGATATATGTGGCAAACTCTGTGGTTCTAAGCAAATGTATGAACGTCACATAGTCACGCATACTGACCAACGACCATTCCCCTGCCAGTTCTGTCACCGTAGCTATTACAATTCATCTGTTTTGAACCGCCACATCCGTACAGTTCACAATAAGGAGGGAGTTCATACCTGTCTGTTGTGTAAATGTGAAGTGTCGTCACGTAGCAAATGGGGACGACATCTCCGTACAAGGAAACATAGGGATAAGTGTATGGAGATGGACATCGACGAGGAGACTATTGTGGAGGGTACCCACTATATAGTGAATAGAGGGGGAGAGGATCACAGTGAATTTAATCATACCTTAGTGAAAAGCGAGGGCAATGGTAAAAAGAAACGAGACAGGGCTTCGAAAATCGAGTACAGTGATATAGCAGTGAAACAAGCAGGTCAGACAGTACATGTTGACTATCTACAGGAGATGCCTGAGGAGGAGACGATAGGGGGCACAGAATTTATCCAGCAAATTACAGAGGAAGTTCACGATGCAGGCTTCATACATCAGATCACAGGAGAAGTGCAGAACTCCAGTTTGATACAGGAAATCTCTGATGTTGTTCAGTGCGGCAGTTCCACACTGAGTTCGGAGTATATCAGTCAGATCCCTCAGGGAACCGAGCCGAGGGAACAGAGTACAATCATGGAGATTGTGTATGATCAGCCCGAGTGTATGACAGCTGTGGATAGTATTGTGGAGGGACAGCCGCGTCAGAAAGTTATCTACCTGAAAGTTATTTCCTAGAAACTGATTGCTGAGTAATGCAATACTTCATTTAGCATAGACCTAGGATTTTACATATCTTATAGGCTAATATGATACATGCACTCGTTTCCATGAGACAAAGTTTTTTTTCAAATACCTGGTATGTATTGTTGATGTGCTGAAATCCTCAGTATTTGTGCACCTTTAATGTTTGTAATGTATATTTTGACATTCTATTAAGTTTTTGAAAATTTTAAAAGTTTATTTTGTTACGTTTGCTTTTAAATTTTAATCTCAATTATACATATAAGTATTGGCATGTAAAACTTTCCCAATAAAACATAAATGTACATGCTTTAGTTTTGTAGGACCCTTTTGAAGCAAAAAAACCCCTCTTTTCAATGTACCAACGGTGAATTTGTTAGAAAACAAATGAATATGTATTTCAACAATATTGCATTTTTAGGTCATCTGACCCGAAGGGTTAGGATGACCTATAGTCGTCGTGTTTCGTCCGTCGTCGTCCGCCGTGCGCCGTGCACCGTGCGCCGTCCGCCGTGCGCCGTGCGTTAACTTTTCACATTTTGAACTTCTTCTCAAGTTCTACCAGTGCGTTTTTGCTGAAACTTGCATGAAATGATCCTGCCATGGTCCCGACAAAGTGTTGTTATTTTTCGGGTCGATCCGAAATTCAAAATGGCCGCCACAGCCGCCATCTTGAAAGCACATTTTGAACTTCTTCTCAAGTTCTACCGGTGCAATTAGGCTGAAACTTGCATGAAATGATCCTGACATGGTCCCGACAAAGTGTTGTTATTTTTCGGGTCGATCCGAAATCCAAGATGGCCGCCAAAGCCGCCATCTTGAAAGCACATTTTGAACTTCTTCTCAAGTTCTACCGGTGCGATTTGGCTGAAACTGGCATGAAATGATCCTGATATGGTCCCGACTAAGTGTTGTTATTTTTCGGGTCGATCCGTAATTCAAGATGGCCGCCACAGCCGCCATCTTGAAAATACTTTTTTGAACTTCTTCTCAAGTTCTACCAGTGCGTTTTGGCTGAAACTTGCATGAAATGATCCTGACATGGTCCCGACTAAGTGTTGTTATTTTTCGGGTCGATCTGAAATTCAAAATGGCCGCCAAAGCCGCCATCTTGAAAACACATTTTGAACTTCTTCTCAAGTTCTACCGGTGCGATTAGGCTGAAACTTGCATGAAATGATCCTGACATGGTCCCGACAAAGTCTTGTTATTTTTCGGGTCGATCCGAAATTCAAGATGGCCGCCACAGCCGCCATCTTGAAAACACATTTTGAACTTCTTCTCAAGTTCTACCGGTGCGATTTGGCTGAAACTGGCATGAAATGATCCTGATATGGCCCGACAAAGTGTTCTTATTTTTCAGGTCGATCCGTAATCCAAGATAGCCGCCAAAGCCGTCATCTTGAAAATACATTTTGAACTTCCCAAGTTCTACCAGTGCGATTTGGCTGAAACTTGCATGAAATGATCCTGACATGGTCCTGACAAAGTGTTGTGATTTTTCGGGTCAATCGGAAAACCAAGATGGCCGCCACAGCCGCCATCTTTAAAACACATTTTGAACTTCTTCTCAAGTTGTGCGATTTGGCTGAAACTTGCATGAAATGATCCTGACATGGTCCCGACAAAGTGTTGTTACATCTCTGGTTGATCCCAAATCGAAGATGGCTACCATGACACTATATCTAATTAACTTCCTACATGTTAAGGCCCTTTGGCCTCTTGTTTGAAAGAAAATTTGTTGAAAGAAATTGAAAATGATCCTGACACGGTCCTGACAAAGTGACACCATATGAAATTAAATTTACTATTGCCAAGGTAGTCAGATGACCGTTAAGGCCCTTTGGGCCTCTTGTTTTAAGATAAAACATTTACTGTATAACATTACTGTATAACTGCATAACTGTTTTTGGGTACTGTCTTTCATATTTTATAGCTTTTAAAATGATTTTGTGGGTTGAAATATTTGTGGTTAGCTGATCACATAGCGCTTTGAATATTTTATAAAACCAATTTTGTTTTGATATTTGTGGTTCAGTGTATTATAAACAAATAATTCAATTTTGCTTGTTAGGAGCATTTTCATTGGTTTAAAAATTTACTTTATCAGCCCATAAAGGAAAAAATGGCGTCGCCGTTTGTGACGTTGCTTCTGATTGGCTGAGATGACGGCGTAATGATTTCATAGACAAAAGAGTCCCAGAATGAATTTTGAGTATTGAAGAGATCATCTTTAGTAATTTGAATTATAAGGATTAATTTGAATAGATTTTTTATGTTATGGAGATATAACACAAAAATCTGAGTGTACTCTCATCATAAACCGCTTCGCGGTTTATTTAGAGTACTCTCAGATTTTTGTGTTATATCTCCATAACATAAAAAATCTATTCAAGTTAATCCTTAATGAAAACAAGGAAGACTTCATGTTATACAGTACTGTAAGTAAATAGTACACCTTAGTCATGCAGCTACATTATATTAGCTCAGGGTTCTCATTAAAAGCTGGCAAAAACAGCCGTCTATTTCCTTGTTTACAACGGACTATTTTTGTCAGAAATAAATATTGGACACCAGAGGGACCTGCGGCCCACAAAAACCACCTATTATTAATTTTCGACCATCTATTGAAAAACTTAGTGAGAACCCTGAGGCTACTGATATGAGCAAGTAAAATAAAGGGAAGTAACTCTGGTGATGTCCATGTAGTGCGAGTGAGCATTAGGTGACTATATGTTTGTTGTTAAGTCATTATCAAGATTTAGGATGAAGCATCAGGACATTTTATAAAGCCAAAAAAAAATTATGTCTGTTAAGTGTTACCCGAACGACCCTAATTTTTTACCCCCGACTCTATTTTTTTTTCTGTACTTAAAAGGATACCTATTAATAGTTGTACTCTAGACCAATCTGAGCTGTTAGTAACTTCTTTCGTAGTCAAATCTCAAAAAGACACTAATGCTTAATCATTTTATTGATAAATATGAGCCATATTATGTGACATATGTATGTTTAGTAAACAGCTCGCTATTGCATATGAACTTGACAAAAAATATATACATTGTATATGGGGAAAAAAATCCCAACCTACTGACCATATTTTTTTGCCAATGTAACCCTAAACAGACATTTTTTTTGCCTAATAACAGAAAAACAAAATTCTTATTTACTCTTTAATTACTAATAAAACATCTTGAATTCATTACAATGCATTTGTTGATTTCTTTGTTTGTCATATGACCCACAGTCAATGCATGCTTCGTATGTTGTCATCAGCCGTGCATATAATTTTCACTTTTGGAACTTCTTCTCCAGTTCAACCAGTGATATTAGCTGATACTTCCCTAAAATGATCCTGACAGGGTCCTGACAAAGTTTTGTTTTTTTTCAGGAGAAATGAAATCCGAGATGGCCACCATAGCCGCTATCTTGAAAACACGTTTTAAACTTCTTCTCCGGTTCTACCATTGTGATTTGGCTGAAACTTGCCTGAAATGATCCTGACATGGTCTTGACAAACTGTTTTGGGTTGATTCCAAATCGAAGAAGGCTACCATGATACCATATCTAATTAATTTTCTATCCACTGTAATGAAGGTAGTCAGATGACAGTTAATGCTCTTGGGTGTCTTGTTCTTTCGTACTTATTGCAAAATCTTTGTAGGTCAGTAAGGATGACCTACATGTATATTTATCATGCTTCGTCCGTCGTCGTGTGATGTGCGCAAACTTTTCATTCAGACAACTTCTTCTCAAAAACTTAAATGCACAGGGTACTTATATTTGGCCTGTAGTATGCTGGAATGAAGGGCTACCAAGTGTATTCAATGTATGACCTTAACCTCCATTCAAGGTCACGGGGTCAAAAAGGCTAAAATCTTAACAAGTTCTTCTCAATATTCGAAAAGTCCAGGGTACTCATTGAGCATACAGCATGAAGTGCTATCAAGTTTGTTCAAATGAATGACCTTGACCATCATTCAAGGTCACAGGTTTCAAAGAAGTTTAAATCTTAAAACGACTTCTCAATAACCGAAATGCCCAGGGTACTCATATTTGGCCTATAACAAGCTATGCGCTATGTTCAAATGTATGATCTTGATCTACAGAAAAGGTCACAGGTTTCAAAAAGGTTTAAATCTTAAACGACCTTCATTAAAAGTCACAGGGGTCAAAAAGGCTAAAATCTTAAAACAACTGCTTTTCAATAACCGAAAGGCCCAGGGTAATCATATTAGGCCTGCAGTATGCTTGTATGAAGTGCTAACAAGTTTGTTCAAATGAATGACCTTGATCTACATTAAAGATCACAGGCTTCAAAAAGGTTGAAATCTGAAAACGACTTCTCAATAACCGAAAGACAAGGGGTACTCGTATTAGACATTCAGAGATCGTAAATGGTCGGAACCAAGTTTGTTAAAATGAATGACTTTGATCTTTATTAAAGGTCATTGGGGTTAAAACACTAAACAATTTCAACTATTTCTTGTGTAAAACTAAGAGACCTGATATTGGACATGTGACATCATTGGATGACGGACTATCAAGTTTGCTAAAATTAATAACATTGACCTACATTCAAGGTAACAGGGGTCAAAATGGCTAAAATCTTTTAAGACGTCTTTTGAATAATTACAATGTAATAGGCATAGAGAGCTGATATTTAGCATGTGACATGCTGGGCTGAAAGGCTTCCAAGTTTGTTCAAATTAATGACATTGACCTTCATTCAAGGTAACAAGAATCAAAATGTACAAAATCTTTTAAACGCCTTCTTGTAAATAATTATAATGTAGGAGACTTAGATACCTGATATTTAGCCTGTGATATGCTTGGATGAAGGGCTACCAAGCTTGTTCAAATGAATGATATTGACCTTCATTCATTGTCACATGGGGTCAAAATGGCTAAAATCTTTATACGATGTCTTGTGAATAACTAAGAGGACTAGAAACCTGACAGTGAGCGTGTAGCATGCTTGGATGAAGGGATATCAAGTTTGCATGTTCAAAGGAATGACCTTGACCTTCATTCAAAGTTACAGGGGTCAAAATGTATTTCCGTTCTACTATATATTGTATGAACAGTCAGATAACCGTTAAGGCCTATTGGGCCTCTTGTAAAGTAAAAGCAATCTTGTTTCTGAAAAAAACCCTATACAGTGAAGATGTTAATTTTGTTGATACATGTAAGACTAATTGGACCCTTGAATTTTCTGTTTGTTAAATACAAGCTGGCATACAAATATTTGACTTACTTTTAGGTCAAATATCAGGTCTCTTGGCCTTTCAGAAATTGACAAGAAGAAGCTTTGATATATATTTAAGGGGTTTTTTTGGCCCATGTGACCCTTGATGAAGGTCATGGCCATTCATATTAAGAAAATAAGCATGCTACAGGCCCAATATCATGTATCTAGTCCTTCCATAACATGGTATGAAGTTGTTAGATTTAATGTTATTTGGCTCATGAATGGGACCTAGATTTTATTTAGACTTGATAATATATTTAGGCAAAGACTCATATGGTCAAGTATAAATGATAGCCTTACTAATAACCAACTCCGCTCACTTTGAGAACGCTAATGAGGGATCCACACCTACATGTATTACACTGTATACCAAATGACAAGGTAAATACTATACATTTTAATCAAGTTCATTCAATACGATATCGAAGAAAATGAACTTTTACTCCCGTTGAGTTTGCGTAAAAAAGTCTTTGATTGAATAATTTATTACAATTAGCAGTATGACCTTTTGATTTTTAAATTGGTATAGTTTTCGTTTTCCTATAAAACAATTATTCCCAGCTTTCGTCATATGCAGTGTCATATGTCCTAATATGGTGCTTGGCTTCCTGTTACAAGTCTATTACCAATTCCAGGTAATGTAAGGGTCATGCTTCGTTATTGCCAACCAATGCAGTTACTAATAATAAACACATAATTATATACTGTAGATTTGAACTGCTATCTAGGGGCAGCTGGGGTGATCAAAAGGTAAAGTAGGATAGCTTTACTTTGCTCTAAACTATGAATTTGTGATAAACTGACGCTAGTTCCTAGTGAATACTATTATATTTAAATTGCATTTCACAAATCGACAATAACGATCTGTTTAGGCCGCATGATTGACGAGATACATGTATTTTGTACATTTCGCATTTTAAAACTATGATTTCATGATGAATAAATTAATGCACAATACATGCCCTCAGTATTTACAAGATAATTGATAATCATGTACTCTATATAAAATATTTTATACGTGTATATAAAATTATACATATTTAAGTGAAGACATTATCAAATAGAATGGTTATGGCCTGTGCATCATTAATGCACAAGGACATTTTGTCACCTAACTGTTTATCATTCTTATTGGAATGTCATTTTTCACTAAAATCACTCCATCTGTTTGTGTAATGGTGTGCGTGTGCATGTATTTATGTAAAACGTATATATAGCCTAATTAGTTACATTTTCTATGTTTTGTTGTTATATAATTATTCATTTCAAAATATTGTTACTTTATATTCACCAAAGGAAAGAATTTATATAAGCTTTGTCTGTTATTCGATACTTTTGAATGCAACATCGTATCACTAAAATTTGTTGAAATGAAATATAAAAACTATTTAATCTGCATTATAAAAGGTATGATAGAATCGTCGGAAAGAAATCGTACCTTACTTCAACTCTACGATAATAAAAAGACACCCCAGGACGGGGGGGGGGCAAACATGTCTTTTTGCCCCCCCCCCCCCCCCCCCATTTTCGCCGACTGAAATGTTCTAAAAATACATATTTGAAAGAAAAAAAGGGTCCTCCTGCACTTTTTTCGTACTTCATTCTAAAAAAAATTTCCGCTGCGCGGCGCATTTCCTAAAACGTTCAAGCACATAATGTTCAAACCTTTAATAGTAGAAATTCAATACACATTAACTACACTAAAAATGTCCATTAAGGGATTCTACGTACTACATTTGTATTTCAAAAAATGTCTCTTAAAAGATTACTTTGTTTATATGTCTTGACAAGACAATTAATTCATTATTATTTTAAGTTACAAAACAATGTGCCGATGGTGTGAAGCCGGTATGTTCAGATCGAGCAGGGTTGCACTATGATATGACGACACAATTATCACAATAATCATTTCTAAATGCAGGTTACTTTAAATCGAAAAATTACCATGGTAAGAACGCTTTAAAATCATTAAAATACATCGTAAAACTCATCTCAGCAATTCTAAATCGTAATTTTTTTCTCGGGGGAGACCCCCGGACCCCCCAAACACCAAAATCTTGCGCCTTCGGGCGCTCGCAAATTCATCAAAATGCATCATAAAACTCATCTTAGCCATTCTAAATCGTAATATTTTTCCCGGAGTCGACCCCCAGACCCCAAAATCTCGCGCCTTCGGCGCTCACACGTTAATTTGGCCAATTTGCGTATTCGTTAATTCCTTTTAGCACCCCACTGTCTATAAATGTGTTCAAGGATTATATTTAATGATATATGAAAAAGTATATATGATTGTGTGTTGAATTAATCTCCTCCTGTAGGTGCGGCGAGGGGGTGGGTTACAAAATGGACCTTTGCCTCCCCCCCCATTACGTTTCATCTTCCTACGCCACTGTATCACATACACTGAATAGAATTACGGTTACTGTTTGTGAATGCGCTTATTATTTACACTCTCATTCGGTTAAGTGAATGAATCTTTACCTCCGCATCAAAGAAGCGTCTCGCTTCGAGCGAAACAAAGTAAATAACTGTCATCTCGGCTTTCCTAAGTCTCGCACCAAAATAAATCTTGTATTGTAATATACTAACCATCATGTATTCTCTCTCTATATATATGTATCTAACAACAATTCGGATATTAGATTTCACTGACAAAATGACCAACTGCGATCCCTCTGAGGTCTTTTGACGGTGTGTTCTTGTTTCTCCCACTATTTTATAATAACAGGGGCAGTTATGTTGTGACAGCAGTTATAGTCTGCTTCACATATCCCTTACCTGTATTTTACCTGTGTTCTCCCACATTACCTGGATTTTACATGTCTTCTCCCACATTACCTGGATTTTACACAATGTTTAAAGTTATCTAATTTCATCATTATTTAAACAATATTTTCATATCATATACCATATTTGCAAAATTACAGGTAAAAAATTTACCTGTAAGTCAGTACTTTAGCAGAACTGACTATAATTGGTCTGCCATTGTTCTCCAATGTTTGTATAATTCCTTTGATATCGAAAAAGTGGGAGAAAGAGGAACAAACCTCGCATACGTCCTGGTAATCCAATTATAAAACCACAGTTTGTTTTTATTACCATTCTTCATAAAATGAGTTTACACCTGATCATGAATAGCCACGGAACTGTGTTAACTTTTACCGACTGCACTTACACATTGTTATTGAATGTCATCTCGTCTGCTTAAATACCACTGGGTTGTAAGCAGGTAACATGTATAATGATGTTATTTCGTCTTCTATGTAGTCGTACCTACGCCAACGAAGTTAGTAATTTTCAAGCATTATTGACAATTATATAAAATATCTGCGTTATATGTTTTTTTTTACGATAAAAAACTAATCGCGAGTATTTTTTCTTCATACTTCTATAATTAATTTTCTTTGTTTAAATACTAAATCCTACTTTCTGGATGGTCAACTCTTTTTCTTTATACCTCGATGAAAAACAAGAGACCCATATGCCTTAACGGTCACCTGAGTTCGGATTCAGAATGAAAGCACTATACAATGTACATATAGGCCTATCAGGCCGTTGACGTTAGTCAGTGATTGTATAGAATTTTTAAGAACTTCATTGAGTATTTGGTTCCATCAACTCTGTGAATTCAGAAGATTTTTGTTGAAATTTTAGCCTATTTGACCCCTTTTGACCCAACCCTCTGGTGCCTGGGGAATATCTGACACTGTGCACACACTTGTACAGCTGGTGACTGTAATATATATTACGGTCGTCATTTGAAGATGGATGCCGACGAAATCGGTAAGTTTCGGTTTTTAGCTGATTTTGATGGTTTCAGATGACGTTGTATGTTTTTAATTACTCTTCGAAAGAAGAATTAAACCTGCTGTATCTGAAAACCATGTCGGTTTACACTGAAAGTGTTTACTTTTAACGGAATAAAAACTAGACATGCTAAATCTAACCCCCTCACCAGGGGAAACGTGATACCCCAGGGTCATATATTTCACAATTTTTGTTAAAGACCTTAAGACCTTTCATCTATGGAGAGTATTTAACTATACCACATTTATGAGTTGAAAAGAGCATTTTTGAAATTTCAGCAGTTTTGGAGAAGAAGTCGAATATGTAAATTGTCTACGGACATACGACGCATGACGGACGACGACGGACAAAATGCGATTAGAATAAGTAACTTGAATCTCAGGTGACCTAAAAAAAAAAAAAAAAAAAAAATGGCGCAAAAATCCGACGTAACACAGGAAATATGTGTATCGTGACATCACTATAGAGCCGTCGACGCTGCGTATTGAATGTATGGAATCGTTCATTTACATGTGTAAATGTATTTATGTTTATCAAGTAATCTGAAAAATACATTATTAGCATTGATGTAACTATTGCTTTGAATTTCGGGTGATGAACCGAATTTTGTTTGTAAAATTTTATGAGAATCCGTTTACAGGAAAAAAAACCCATAGAATATTAAAAAAGTCAGAGTTTGAGAAATTGGGTGAGAACTTTTTTTGACGATCAATTTTGATTTAACCGGTCTGGTTTCTACTTACTTTTTTGTGTCTATCATAACATCTATACAATAATTAAGGCATACATCTTACTGTGTTCAAGTATAATAGCAGTCAAACGTTTAGAATTGGGGTGGATTTGAGAACTGACGTAAATCGATTAAAGTTTACCTTAACTTGGTCAAGTTACATTACTCCTTGCACGTATAAGAACACCTCGGCAAAGATTGAGTAAATGTTTTGTTATTTTGTACTTTTGAGGTGAAAACAAACTTTTTTGATTTGCATAAAAGTTATAAAACCTATTTAAATAAAACTTGTCTTACTTCATTTTGTGCTTACATTCTATACATATGACACTTGTTAAGGAGAAATATGAGTCATGTCTGTCTGCTATCAAAAGAAATGATATTTATTTGGAAAGCGAGATGGGCAAGAAGAAGATATAAAATGTAATAAAAGAACCCAGATCATCCAATTTTATAGTTTAGGTATTAACTGCTCTAGGTTTTAAGTAAATATTCATATTGCTCAGTTAACGTTAAGTATGTTTCACTGTACAGGAAATAGATGATCTATTAAATGTTATATAAGGTCAATCAAAATTGTGAAATGTTTGGCTCCCAACCCCAGGCGCTGTGGGAGGGACAAAAGGGGGAAAAAGTCACTAAAGGCGGGGTTGCGAAATCCGCCTACGCTCCGACTTTTTTTCTTCAGATTTTGCAGTGTTAAAGATCTAGGTATATTACTACTTTATATGTGTTTTTAAACCATTTCGCAGTTTTTGAAAATGCATAAAGTTCGGCGGCAAGTGACACGAAAAATATATTTTTTATGTAAGACAAAAGAAAATTATGCGGGGATTTTTTTTCTTTTACGTGCTAACATAAAACTTATTACGTGAGCACGTAAAACATTTTGTGTAAGACAAGAATCCTTTTTTTATGTAAGGTGAAAAAAATATTATTTATGTAGGGCGAATTTTTTTTCATGTAAGACAATTTTTTTTATGTAAGGTGAAATACATTTTTTTTCCGTGTTGAACATTTTTAATTTTTTTTTTAATTGTTTGTGTTAAAAGATACTTCAATCTTTATTTTAAACCGATTTATAACGATATTTATAAATCATATTTACTACAAGTTGATTTTTCTAGCAAAAAAAAAATATCAAATTTTTGGAAGGATAAAAATGAGGATATTGGGTTTGCTCGAATATTTGACATGTTAACGATTTTCCACACTTTTTAACCGCTTTAAAACATGTTATAGTTATAATCTTATAACAGATACTTGTTCGAAAAAAATGAAATCCGGGAAAATAGCTTTTGATAGACTGAAACGTAGCCAGGATAACTTTCTAAAAATTGATATTTACCCTTGATGACTGTAAATTCAAAATTGATCATAGATACCATAATAAAACAACAGTTAGTGATAGAATTTTGTAAACTAGCATATATACTATCAAATAAGTGCATTTTATTCTTGCCTTTTCCCTAATGGAAGATGTGCTCTTGGATGAAACAACTAGTTTCTTTTTTAACATCAGATATCAAGTAATTATTGGAAAGATATATATTTTCGTCAACAACCCCCAAATCTCAAAATACAGATTAAGGTTATCCATCCCTCTTGTGTAGATAAAAACTATTTTAAATTGAAAATTGATTTAAGAAGGAAACAGAGTTACTCTTGATTTTCAAATAAAATATATTTAATCTAAAAAAGAATACCAGCACCACAAAGGCTATAATCCTAACTTTGACCAATCAAGGAACCTTTTTTTCGTTATAATGACAACAAATTATTTAAAAGTGTTATTATCTCATTCGACCACCCCATAACCCCTACATACCAATTTTCACTTTAATCTGACAATATCTAAATTTCAACCAATCAAAGACCTTCATTTTGTTTCCATGACAACCAATCATTTTGAAAATGATACCTTGCTATTCATCATACCTCATAACCACTTAATAATGGCATCATTTAAATTTCAGCCAATCAGAGGCCTCCGTTTTATTACCATGCCAACCAATATTTTTAAAAGTATTACCATGATCTTAAGCATCTAAACTTATTACTGTACACTATTTTTTATTTACAAAGGACTAAGGTATCATAAAATGGAAATGCATAGCTTTGAATACTAACCAGAATTCAGTATTCAGTGGTTCGTTGCTACCTGCACTCGCTATTTTCAAATCACTTAAAAACTGTTTTTCTGGATTCTTATTTCGAAACTAATTTGAACATAGACAGAAAATGTCATGAGAATATTTTTAATGTGGGGTAAACTTGCGGACAAAACCCGTAACAGGATAAAATGAGATAATAAAGAGTATTGTTTCCTTTTCGTTTTTTCCCAAAAGTGTTAAATTTCCACAAAAAAATGATTTCAAACAAAATTTTCGGTTTAAAATCTAAAGGAAACTACTTAGATATAAAATATACGATCTACTCAAATGGTTTATGAATAAAAAATGTAAAATATTTAACCAAGGCTAAACTGTTTTTGCATGTTTGTGCAGGTATTCTAAATGAATACGAAGGATTCAGGCCATTTGGGTCTTTTTAAAATAGCAAAATGAAAAAGTAATGTCAAATTAAATGGATAACTAGTAGTACTTTCGATATGCAAAGTTTCAAGAAAATAGGGTTGTGGGTAGTTTCAATGGGATTTTTAATATTAGCTTGAATACCACCTTTTCATTTTTACCCGCAGATTTAGTAGAATCAAATACTTTTCCTAGATTGAAAGGTCTCAAGGTCCCACCAACAAATGTAAATTTCATGGCCCTGGGGTCTCAGATTTTCCCCTGAATAGGGGTCAAACCAAACTTACTATACTTTATAGAAGAAAAGCGCATATATGAGCATTTTTTGCTCAGTTTTTATAGGAACCGAGTCGAACTTGGTTAGACACTAGCCTGAGATGGTATTTTAACATCACATCCATATCGGTCCTCGCTGATACCCAAAGGCTAGATAGGCGGGCTGAAATGAGCCAAAATCACTAAAATTTCAAAAGTCTTGAATTCACAGATTTGATGAAACCAAACACTTGTCATAGATTGAAAGATCTTAACGATGCTCCATCGCCGACAGAGCATATATGATACTCTTCATTTGAACAATAATTCGGATTTAATAGTGTACATATAAATTATTTTTGTATGTCTAATTAACACAAAAATAATATAAGATCATTTATTTTGCATTTGTCGAATGTGTAATCAGTACTTCATTCCATATAGGATATAGAGTCACAGATTTTTTTCGGAATGCGATTAATTATTTTCAATATTTTTATCTTGAAGAGATATAGGAAGCTCAAACTTTTCAGTGGTGGTAATGGTGTAAATTAAGTAACTTTTGTAACTAAAAAATATTACTAATTCGTCTGCTCGTGTTTGTGATAAAGAAAAAAATACCTTCCGTCAGCCACGGAGCATCTTTAAGGCCCTTCTTGTAATGCATAGATACCTGATATTTGGCCTGTAGCATGCTGGGTGAAGAGCTACCCTACTTTTAAGTTCACTGAAGTTAAATATGTAAATCTTCAAATAACTTCTCAATAATTAAAATGCATGAAAGATATTCACCTGTATCATGCTAGATGAATCTCTCCCAAATTTCCGTTACTTAATAACTACATTGGTCTATTTTGTCAATATATGTATATATGTATCATAAACTAAATATTCTACTGAATAGTTCTTTATATCCAAGATCCTAATTGTTAGTCGAAGAAAGTGTGTATAATTTCAACGTTTGATATTGTATTTTTACAAAGAATGATTTCCACTAATGTATACTTCACCTGTGTTGTATTGTACCGATAGTCAAATGACCACATGTTCAATATCTACATGTATTGAATACGTGACGATGTGAGTGATGAATGGTTGGTTGTGTTTTGTTCATTGAAATGGATAGTATCAACAGAGTTATTTAACAAGTATTTAAAAAAATATCAGTGCATTCAGATCTGGTGTAGTACATAGTATTCCTCTGATTGTGTGATTAAACTAATTGGTGATAGGCACCGTGCCTCGTACCAACCCCACACAAACTCTGATAATTTCTGTAAGCAATTAGAATGAAAAGAATTGTACAAGTCTTTGAATATAAAGTGGAATAAGAGCCATGCAAAATAGATTTTAATTTATTTTAAATCAAGTTGTTAGGTAAAACCATTAACCGGCCAGGTTTATGCGTATTCGATATCAAAAATAAAAACATGCCGAAATGAGATTTAAAACGCTTCATGACAATAAAAGGCATTGTTAGCCTCTTTTCCAAATATTCGCTCGATAAATGCACCTATGAACCCCAAACGGATAACTTTTTAGATAAGATTAAAAGAATCTCTATAAATGTAGCAAGAATTGAAATAATGTCAATTGAAAACACATAACATTAAACATTTTTTGCTGGTGATGGATTAATTCGGGTTCACAATCTCAACGAAAGAACTTACTAAACTATGAAATAATGTTTTGTTGTTGACACTACCAGAAAATGGTGGTTGTGATATACTAGTTTACCGTTGATCTTCAGGTCTTATAAATTCCAAATTACATTTCCCAATAATAATATGCACATTAATTTATGTGACTTTGAAGCGAACGTAAGGGAAAAAATATTTCTTGATCCAAGTTGGGTCCTGTTATATGAAAAACCGGATGTGCTAATTGGTTACAACACATCATTCCAAATATTTCAAGTGAGGTTTGAGAAATGATTTTGATTTCGGGATGACTCTTCTTGTAATATGTCCAAAATTGCTACACAAAAGCTTTCACATTGTTATCAATTTAGCTAAATCCTTGTTTGGTGATCCGAATAGGCTCCCCTCTCCTTAATGACAATACAGTACTAGTCTGTACATGCCATTACGTTTACTTTTCCAAATACAGATCGAATGTATTCTTTTATCAAGCACACTTACGTCATACACACTATAGACTGTTATATGTCCTAATATGGTATAGGTGGTTCAGCAGATTCCAGGTATTGTACACGTAATGTTTTGTTGTTAGTAACCAGCGGGTTGCTATAATGAAACAAAAGTGTGCACGCCATAAACGTCTTTCCATATGAGGTAGTTGGGGTCTTTCTCAAAACAGGAGATTTTTGACAAGACAGGTAGGATATTTTGTTTTACGAAACTTTTTTGTAATATTTGTTTTGCTGATGGACCGTTATGAATCTTTAGCTTTCCAGATCCGAATAAACAAGGTGAGTTTATGCGATTCTGCGGCGTCTTTATGGTGTATTGACTGAAAATTGTACAAATGGTCAGGCTCACTAGGCCAGGTGTTAAATGGCGATTTTCCAAAAACGTAAAAAAAAAAACTAGTTCGCATTATTCGTTTTTGCACAGAAAAATTCTGGATGATACCATCGCGGCATCCTCGCGGAATTTTAAATATTAAAGATGGCGGTCAATATAGTGGATCAACTGAAATATTCTTCAAGTCATCATTGAACACAAGTCTTAATAATGGAGTTATCTCTTATAACTAGAGTTTAAAATAATAAGTAAATATTCAAATCTGTAATTAAATGATAAAACTGCTTTGTTTTATTAGTAATAAAGATTGGTACTTTTTGTGATATTCATTAAGTCAATACTTTAGATTTCGATAACACAGCTTTTGTTTACTAGGGTGTAAACTGCGTTAGCGCCCCATATTGAATATATTCTTAGAGGAATTGCTCCATACAAGCATGGTTAACATAAAAGCGCAATCCAATCCCTATATTTACACTCACACGACTTTTTATTTATACTTTATGCAATAAAATTGTCATTTGAAAGTGACGTAATTATTCAATAAAAGTCGGTCAAAAGTGGGAGCAGCTTACTCAATTGAACAGCGAATTATGACGCTTCACGTAAGATAGAATTATTCATCCGCGACGACAAAAAAGTTCAATATTTTAGTGTTAAATAAACATGCCAAAAAAAGTAAATTTATGAGATAATTTTATTTAATCAGATCAGATTTTTATATATATATTCAATTTTGCTAAAAGTTAATATATAGCGTAAAAACATAAAGTATTTGTTCACGGCCATATGTGTGAACTCGGTGACCGTTGTGCAACGAGGCGAAGCTGACGCACGCTTACACACTGGAGTTTGCCGAAGTTGTCAAAAACCGAATTTCAAGTAGCTCAATATGTGACTTGACGATATTACATCCTTGGGAGCCATGTGATTATATAATCTACGCTTAGATCTATCGTCATCGATAGATTGAATAACTTCACTTGTGTTCGATGGGTACAATGTAGCTGTGTTGACGCGTAACTGTCAACACGCGGATTACTAGCGGTGCATGTTTTATAATACACACGATTAAATTCTCAAAGAACAAAGAGAACAGAGACAAGAGGATATGTTTATAACTGACCTCTGTCAGAGGGTCTCACGCCCGTCCACCCCAAAGACTTGATCGTAGGACGAACACAGACACGGAGGTAATGTTTACATTTGCCATCCATCATTTTTAACAAAAGTGAAAGCACTGCACGTCGCCCCGGTCGGGATATTTTCCCGTTTCTTTATACAATTGTTAATTTAAAAAATGTTTGTATCATGTATAGATATAAAACATATATGTATTGTTCATATTTTTCCAAATTTCTATGAAAAACAACGATATGCACGTAATGTTGCGTCAAAATGTAAACAAAGTCATGTGTTTCTTTAAAAAAAAGTAGCCCTTTACGTTGCATAGAACAATTTCATACGAAAGTTCAAAGTTCAATGTTACCATGCAGTTATGGTAAACAAAATCGGCTAGTACTTGCGTATAGTGAACAAGCCTAGCAAGTGTAAATATTTATTTATATTGTGTAATATTTGCGGTATTTGTTTCATATATGTGATTTCTTCATTTGTTTTTATTTTCATTTTACTCATGAACTATAGATAGCTTCACCACGTAGCTGACAATTATCAGAAGCAAAACGAAGACTTAAAATATCAGTTTTACAGATAGTGTTGAAGTACACTTTCAGATGTTTGGTATGTGGAGTTCTATGATCAGCTCGAGAAGTACTTGACTCCAGCTTAAGATTGATAAAATATTTAGTTTGAACATAAATTCCTGGGGTTTTACACAGGGATGTTCTACATTGAATTTGAATATATAAAATGTTTTATCAAGATCAGTGTATATTCGCTCAATTATTTACAGTGTCCACAAGCACAAGTTAAAGTTATATGTGCCGTAACTGGGCGATAATTTTGACATGCTATGTTTTCAACATTAATGTATTAAAAACCATAAGTTGTGATGAATTAAGCTGTAAAAACCAATCCAATGGCTTCAGATGACTTATAAACATTAGTTATAACACAGAAATGTTGTACTGAAAAAATTGTTGTTTTTATGCCTTAAATATGTTTAAATGAAAACATACCTGCAAAAGTCACTTTATAATTACGAAAAACATTGTAAAAATGTGTAATGAAATAGTAGACCACAATTTGGCTTCATGGTCTCATCGTATGTGCTCATTTCACTTCACTTTTGATGTAAATAAATGATTTTTGGCAGTACTGCCAAAAATCATTTTCAGCTCTTATTTGTACATGTAAAATTAAAACCTATGCATTGAAAGCACTGTAACTTTCAAAAAGTTGGTAATTTTTGGTGATGAATAACATATTAAAAGCTCATCTTGATTCGTGAGTATGAAAAATACGGCACATATAACTTTAAGACATAAAATCCAATATTAACTATTCCAATGGGCAATAACAGAGTCAGTAAAAAGTTTTCGAACTTGTTAAAAATGTTTTAATGTTAAGCTATATGTACCTACAAAATTTCATTAAGTTCAAGATCAGTGAATATTCGCAAAATTATTAACAGTGTCCACAAGGAAAAGTTAAGACATAAAATCCAATATTAACTATTCCAATGGGCAATAACTGCGTCAGTGAATAGTTTTCGAACTTGTTAGAAATGTTTTAATGTTAAGCTATATGTACTTACAAAGTTTCATTAAGTTCCATGATTATAAACTCATATTACTGTGTTAACAAAGTCTAATAACGATGTTATTACAAAGGGGATTAACTCATTAAGTAACAGTAGAAAAATATTGAATAAATTATGAACTCTGCGTTATTACTGATGTTGAGCTTTAAAAAATCTAATCAAGCTCAATTAATATTTACTTAACTTGTCGTGTTTACAAGGAAAGGTTAATTCACAACGCACAATTACGGACAAAATACTATCCTATGTAAATATACGTCACCATGACTGAGGTCAAATGACATAAAATGTCATCAAACGGTTTCACAATTATTACCAAACATTTGCTTATCCTAAAACTAGTTAGATTTGACATCTCAATTATATTACCTGCACAATGAGTGTCAATAATTTGCCTATATCAACATTTATCATTAATTAAACGAGGCTTGTCAGGGGGGATTCGGGTGGACTTTTTATGGGGATTGTTGTACCTTTACTGAACCCAAAACAGTTGAGACGCTTGTGTTAATGGTTTTGTCTAACCTAAATTGCTCATTGCAACACCTACAATAGTCAGATGACATTCAAGGTTCAATGGGATTCTAGTTATTCAAATGCAATCAATATATTTAACATGAGACTGATTTTGTAGCGAGATATCCTCAACGGTATATAATGCACCATGCTGTCGTGCCATTGATATCAAACTGGTTTTTAAAGGTTGGTTATTTTTGTCCATTGAATTTGATAGTTTAATGCTAAATAGCTTTGGATACAAAGTGAAATGCAAATCATACAGAATAGATTTTAATTTAATCAATTTAATTTAATTTAATTTTAGGAATTAGGTGAATCATTTCGCTGGAAAGGTACATGCGTATTCGAAATTTAGAAGAAAAACAAACCATAAATTAGTTTTTGCTTTAAAACGCTTCGTGATAATATAAGGCATTGTTACTCTTTTTCCCCAATTTTCGCTTGATATATTCATCTAATGATAATACATGTACTTGGCATTGCTTTTATATTTTCAAATAGTTAGTAACCAACGAGTTGCTAGGACGAATTAAGTATTTAAACGCCACAAATATCTTTCCATATGAGTAAGTAGTGATCTTTTTTTTTTTCAAATCAGAAGATTATTGACAAGGGCAGGTAGGGTACTTTGATTAACAAAATGTACTTTAAAATAGTTGTTTTGCTGGTACATGTAGACCATTATAAATGACGGAGGTGGGTTTATGCGATACCGCGGCGTCCTAACTGAAAATTGTACAAATGGTTACGATCACCTCCATGAAACCGGAGGGGCGGGGTCAAAAGAGGTCAATTTAGCTGGCTGCATCCATATAAACAATTCTTCTCTAAAGGATGGGTGGTGGGGATTCAAAATTGTATAAATTGTGGGCATCACCCCCCCCCCCCTCCAGAGCCTCAAGGGGCTGGACCAAAAAGGGTCAATCTGGCGAAATTCACAGAAACAACCTTGCAAAACGCAAATAAAAATTCCTATCTGTTAGTTGTATGGGTGGTAAATAATCCCTGGCATCTCCACAATCTTGAAAGACTGGCGACCTAGCAACCGGCATTGAACGAAAAAAATCTTAAGCTTACATAAAAAATTCCAATCTATCCATTTGACAGACCAATATCGGTGAGATGGTATTATGTACATTTCTTGATTTCATATAGTAAGCCACTTCAAGTGTATAGTAATGTCATTTTCTTATACATGTAAATTAGCCACTTAGTTTGATATTGAGTCTCGTCTCGTCCATTGTTCTCTTTTGATACCAATGTTTTGTAAGTAGGTACTGTGTAACTACATTGTATATGCACAAAATGTTTCAATAAGATAGACGTTGTTTAAAGAAGTGTTCACCTATGAAAGAGTATTTAAAACATTCTAAAGATGTGATACATTATTTTATAAAAGCGTTTATATAGGTAAGATATACAAGTTATTCTTTATTGTATATATAAATATACTCCAGGGGTTACTCTGATTTCCTTTGATGTTAATCAAAAGAATCGAATAATGGTAAAGTGCGGTTGATTATGATGCTTAGCAGTTAGTCGTCGCTCTCCATATAATTGCCAAAGGAAATTAACCTATAATTGGTCAGGTTTTTTTTCTGAACTGCTTTCAGTTTTACTATAGGATCGTCTAGAAGTGGATATATTGGCAGTGAAAGTAACCCTTAGAGTATCAACGATTGTATTGTAAGCTATTAGCACAGGAAGGGTTGTCAGTTATTGTTTATATAGAGATATATACTATTCTTATAGATCGGGCAGGTAAACAGACAAAAAGACAATTTGGTATCAAGTGATTCTTTTTTTTGATTTCCAGAATGGGAAACGACCACTCTTGCGATATACACGATTCGCATCCAAACAGACACGCACGCGACGCTTGTATTCAGTATGTATGATTTTAATAACTCGAATTCGAATAGAAAATCAGTAAGCATTCTTACAATGTCAATGATGTCCAACATGATCCGCAATTGATTCTTTCATAAAGGATGATCATACTTAATTAATCAAAATTCTAGATAAATGAATGTCCCCTTGTTATAAATAAAGACATAGAATGTTGATTATTTACACTAAAAGTAGCAAAACACTATATTTTCGCTATCAACGCCTTATTAAAAAACTGGGATTTTTTGTTGTCATTATACCTTGTTTTATTAAGTATATTTTTCTTTCTGCTTATAATGTACAAAATTGGATACTATTTTCAGAGAGAGGAAATCAGCTAGCGAAATACGAGAGTTGAAGAAGCAATATCAGGTAAATACTGTCTAAATGACTTTAACACAAATTCATAATCAGTGTAGAATCGGTCTCTATTAGCCTACTGCAGACTAGGGGACTTGTCTATTTCTCGAGGTGAAGCCTCGACAAGGTCGACGGGAGAGTTGCTACATTCTCGCAACTATATACTTAAACTGTTCTAACGACATGATTTGGCCAATTGAAAGCTTTGTTCGTTTCATACGCTGTATTAGTTCCTGCTTTAATTACCATGGTCGTTTGGGACTCAAATTTCAAGCATATAAAATTTAGACTTGACATATCAAATTATTCCGTGATGTCGAAAGTGATTTAATTTTTCCGTTCTGTGTTTCTTCTATTCAAACTGAGATTCAGATTATGGATCTGATTCAATTTTGGTTTCCAAATAATTTACATTTTCTACTTGTATCATGTGAGGCTCTTTTTCCACGTTCATCGCACACTTTGGTTTCGGGTTGACGTCATTTGCACAGAAAGCGATGACGTCAGTTTCCCTGCTATTTTTGGATTGTCTTGCTGCTATTTATTCCTTTTCATCGCAAAATGATGATGATAACCGATTTACTAGCCAGTAATGAACCCGCCAATACAGTTTTTCATATTTTGAGATACATTTTGCAAGATGTTATCGGCAACTTTATAATTTTAGAAATATCGTCGTCAGGATTTTTTTGGGTTACCTAACTGTGAAATGGATGACCATATATATTATAACAATATTTATGGAAACTACAAGGACAGTTTTCTTATCTTTTAATGGAATTGTTTTTATTGCTTTTTGTAATCATAAACATATTCCAAAATTCATAATTTTAAACATTACATTTCTTTTATCCAAGCCATAGAATGTATTGCAATTAAAATAAAAGCATATCTTACAACAAATTATTTTAAAATTGTTTGCCATTCCGTTAAAAAGTGGTAAAAACAACTAAAATTGATATAAATACGATTCCCATATCACTGGTCATTTTTTCCTATCCTTTTTTATCAGAATTAATATAGTTTTCATGGATAATACTGATAGAATAAAAAAAAATATCTTCATATGTCATAACTCATCTGTGAATTTCGTAGAAATGTTGTTGCGTGAGTTGCACGAAAATCTTGTCGGCAACCGGAAGGTATGATTGAAGTATCGTTTTCCTTGTCAGCTAGGTTTGAATATAGGATGAGACAGACCTTAAAAACAACCTAACTTAATCATCAGCATTGGATAAATTTATGTGTATAAGGACTAGTTTGACTTTCGTTTATTTCTGAATATTTTTCAAAGCCCTCTTTGCGCGAAAAAACGATACCTCGCAGATATCACTACGCATTTTTAGGTCACCTGAGACGAAGTCTCAAGTGACCTATTTTAATCGCCTTTTGTCCGTCGTCGTGCGTCGTGCGTCGTCCGTCATTGTCCGTAAACAATTTACATTTTCGACTTCTTCTCCAAAACTGCTGAAGCAATTTCAATGAAATTTTGCACAAACCTTCTAAGGCATAATGCCAATCAAAATTGTTAATTATATGGTCCCCACCCCACAGGGAGCTATGGGAGGGACCAAAAGGGGTAAAATTTAAAAAATCTTCTTCTCCACTCACAGATGTGATGGCATTAAATACTCTTCATAGGTAGAAAGGTACTAAGGTCCTTTACAAAAATTGTGAATTATATGACCCTAGGGTCTCAGGTTTCCCCCTGGGGAGGGGGTTAAGTTTACTATAGTTTATATAGGGAAAACACATTTTTGAGTATTATTTGATCATTTGTAATAGGAAAAGAGTCAAATATTGCCAGAACTATCAGTATGAGATGGCCATTGAATCCTATTAACCAATTTTCCATGACTGACCCCAAGGGGCCTTAGGGGCGGGGTCAAAAGGGGTCAAATAGGCTACAACTTCAAAAATCTTCTTCTGAAATTCTGGAAATGGTAGAATCACATACTCTTCATAGATGGACAGGTCTTAAGGTGTTTTATATAAATTGTTAATTATATGACCCTTGGGTCTCATGTTTCCCCCTGGGGAGGGGGTCAAGTTTACTAATTAGTTTATATATGGAAAACACAATTATGAACATTTTTGCTCAATTTTCATAGGAAATGAGTCAAACTTGTTTAGAATTATTAGCCTCAGATAACATTTTAATATCATGTCTATATTTGTCCAGGTCAACCCCCTCGGGCAGAGGGGCGGGACCAAAAGGGGCAAATAGGCTAAAACTTTAAAAATCTTCTTAAATACTGGAAATGGTAGAATCAAATACTCGTCATAGATAGACAGGTCTTAAGGTGTTTTATGAAAATTGTGAATTATATGACCTTTGGGTCTCAGGTTTCCCCCTGGGGAGGGGGTCAAGTTTACTTTAGTTTATATAGGAAAAACACATTTATGAATATTTTCTGCCTAGTTTCCATAGGAAATTAGTCAAACTGGGTTAAAATTATTAATCTGAAATAGCATTTTAACATCATATCCATATTGGTCATGGCCGACCCCCAGGGGCCAGAGGGGTGGGGCCAAAAGGGATCAAAATGGATAACATTTCAAAAATCTTTCTTCTAAATTCACAGATTTGTTGGAACCAAATAATCTTCATAGATTAAAAAGTCTAATTTATAAAATCACTGACTGATTTCAAGGGCCAGATCGGCAAATATATACATGTAGTGTTTATATGCATGTCTTTGTTTCATTCTGTATCTGAACTCAGGTGACCGCTAAGGCCCATGGGCCTCTTGTTTGAAAATTAAACCTCGTCCCATCTTTCCGGTAGCATGTAAATAGTTTACAGGTACAGTGTGTGTAAATTTATTTAATTTTTCAGAGTGAAATATAAGGTTTTGTAGTGAAATAAAATGTGATATTTTTCACCCGAGTGAGCATATCACTTTTGATATTTTAACTCAATATTGACAAATCATAACCAAGCATTTACAGTGAAAATATAGATCTCAGACTGGTTGTAGGATTAAAATTTTGTTCAAGTACTTATTTGTAAGTAGCGTACAGGACATTCTAAACAGAAAAATATTACATTTTGTTTTCGTCATAAACGAATGCTAAGATTACATGTCATTAAATCTGCATGAATTATCAAACAGACAAGCGGCTCACTGGGCCTTAACGGCAATCAGACTATTCATTCAATGCAGCATTTTAAAGTAGAAGTACACAGTAATAGCAAAAAACTAATTTGGATAAAATACAAAACTCTGAATACGCTAAAACGTTTTCCATGTTTGACTACCAATTAATATTATTTATTCTAAAGAACTTTTTAGTTGATATTGTCTGTTTCCGATATGCTTAAGCATATAGGTCAGGGTTATTAAAGTGAACAAAATTTAAAGTTCTTAATCCAGAATGTTTGAGGCTTAAATTCTGAATACTCTAGGCCTTCATCATACTGCACAGCCATTCCAAAAAAAATGGTCCCACTTTTTTATTTCTCTAAATAACTGTTGTCGTTAGCTCACCTTGTAAATTTGGCACGGATCCAACTCCTCCTGATAGGTGTAAATTTTCACACATATCAAATCTTAATTGAAAAATACAGAAAAGCTTTTATTTCTACATTGTATACTTCTTTTAACAAGCCGTATTCTGGTTAAACTATCGCAAATGTCGATGTCGCATTGGTTAGTCACAAGTATAATTTGCATAGGATGCGAAATATAGTCGGCCAGCATTAACAGTTGTGCATGGATTTGTTCGCAGGAAAGTCAAGATTACCTGCAAAAACACGTTTTCCTGTTCCGAGCGGGGTTCGTTTTACAATGATTAAATTGATGATGTCGCCATAGTCTATATAACATCCGTAACAAAAGAAAATATGTAAAAAAACAACGTCTGTTTTAAAAGATTTTATGATATTCCAGTATAATGATATTAGGAATGAATCACAGTTTCATAAAGATATTCGTTTGTTATCAACATGGTGTTGTTAAAATACTTATAAATCAGGATACTGATTTCAACTTGATGTCTAATTTAAGGGTCTAACTTCCATAACGGCCGTTTTCTATATATGCAGAAAGCCACTGTTTAATTTTTGCTTTTTATTATCAAAATTATATAAACAGATTCCGAAAAAAGAGTGTAGATGTAATAAAACATATAACTGGCTGTGAAATGTTAAAAAAACACTGATTAGTCTAACATCCGTAACATCTGACATCCGTAACGAATATTGAGTCGCAATCCTTGCAATCTCACGGAACTTTTTCGCTGGCGGTTTTTCTTGTTGCTCACCGGCGGAAACGCAAGACTGTGCAGACGAACAATTTCAGATATGAAATAGCCAACGGAACCAATGGACAGAGACAAAAGGTAAATTTATGTATTGCTTATGATGTATATGAATGTGATATAACTCAAGCAAATTGACAATTCAATCTTATTTGCTGAGGCTATGTGGAATTCCGTTTGAAATGCATGCTAGCAGACGCCAACATTTGGTATACCGGTGTACATTGAAATATGATACCCCGCCTTCTTTATGTGTTAAGAATGTTACGGAAGTTAGAAAAAAATAAATGAATTGAAAAATAAGCCTTCAGCCGGTACTGTATTCGATATTCTGGTAGTTAGTTTGCATAATTATGTGTATATCATATAGAGATGGGCACCTTGATTAAGTGTATGTATTAACTCTCTTATCGTCCTCCTTATTAATCCCGTATGCCTCGTTACGGATGTCAGATGACATCAGTTTTAAAACAAAACTCTTTCACATAGGTCGTTTTACAGTGCTTGGTTGGTTGCATACAACGTGAATATTATGTTATGACAAAAAGTGATATTTCTTGCTAAGAATATGAACATAGAAATATAATATAGCTCAAAATATGATTAAAATCTACCGTTACGGAGGTCAGAATTGACTTCGTTATGGATGTCATAAAAATATTTCAACACATTTATAAAGAGAATTTCGGTTGTTTACGTCAAACAAACATCAATAATGTTGTTTTCATGTAGATTTTCCTCTATCAATCATTATTACGTCTTTTAACAGGGCACCACTTTCCAACGCGGAACGTCAACGGCGATGGCGAGAGAAACAAAAACAAAAAGACCTTGAAGACTTCATGAAGAGAGAGGCTAAACGAAAACGTGAGGCCTATATTCCGATTGATTCTCTCGCGTCTTCAGCAAAAAAGAAGCGTAGAGACGAAGGCAGGAAACGGTCGAAGAAGTGGTACGACAAAAACAGCAAAGACAAAAATAAAGAAGACGAGTACCAGGAAGAGCTGTCTTCAGGATCACAAAAACTGATTGTTCGCTTACCTCAACGGAAAACACCCACGACAGGGCTTAAAAAAAGATACAGCAGGTCACTGAGAAAAGCATACCGGGACAACGTGGAAATGAAATCTAAGAATGAGGAACTTCAAAGGTCAAATAAACGACTACAAAAAAGGCTAGAAAGAGTGAAAAGGGACATGTTGAAAAAGAACAAGCTAGATGAAAGTTCGAGAGTAGAGTCTTCAGAAGAGAACGACACCCATGTTGAACATGAAGAAGAAATTGAAGAACCGACGGTTCCGGATATGGTAACACCAAAATCAAAAACAGGCAGAGAAATGCGACAACTCAACCTCCAGAAAGATACAGTTGGCACTCCCAAAAGAATAAGAAAAAAACTGAAGTTTATCGAGAAAAAGATATTGCTGGCAAACACATTAACAACAGAGGTAAAAGAACACTTGGTAAAAAAGAAAAAGAAGAAAAATCAGATGGCTTGGAAAGGTATTTCTGGCAGATACAGGTGTACCACAATGATCAGCAAAGCACTGGGAGTTAGTCGGAAAAAAGTACGGAAGCTTGGGGAAGCTAGGCGATTCAAATGTAAACGGAAACTGAGTGACAGTGTCACAGAATTTTTAGAACGCGAAGACAACAGTACGACATTGCCTGGGAAGAGGGATACAAAGACAGAAAATTTGGAGAAAAAACAAAAAAATGTATTGTCGGACTACATGAAGAACTTGTATGGAAAATACCGGTTCGAAAATCCAGATAAGAAGATATCGAAATCCCAATTCTATGCTCTAAGACCACAACACGTTGTCCTGGCAAATTTTGCATCGCGGAAAACGTGCCTGTGCTCGAGACATCAAAATATGGCCCTAAAGCTAAGGGCACTCATCGCAAAAGGTGTAAGATGTTCAAAGAACCCAGACGAATGTGTAAAGGATAAGGATACAATTATACAGCAAATACGCGATTTGGAAGTCACAGAAATTTCCTACAAACACTGGAAGAAGGTACAGGAAGGAGATAAATTTCGCCATAAAGAGGTTGTGGAAACCAAAGAAAAAGAAGAATTTCTGGACCAGTTTTCGACACAATTTGAAGATTTTGAAGATCATGTGGGTCGCGTCCAACATCAGTATCAAGAGCTCAGAAAGCTGAGACAAAATTTGCCTATTGGTGAAGTAGTCGTTTGGATGGACTTCGCTGAAAACTATCAATGTTCCTCGGTAGAAGAGGTACAATCTGCGTACTGGAATGCTGCTATGGTTAGTCTTCACACCATGGTAGTATACTATAGACCTGATGAAGATGAAAGGGGAATGCAGAGCTACGTAGCGATTTCGGATGTCCTGTCTCACAATGCCGTGTCAGTGTACGCAGTGCTGTTGAAACTTATACCACACATCAAGGGCTTGGTTCCAAATCTCTCTACAATCCACTACCTCACAGATTCCCCCACCAGCCAATATCGAAACAAAACAATCTTTCGTTTGATTTCCATGCACAAAGATGAGTTCGGCGTATCAGCACGATGGAACTACCTCGAAAGCGGGCATGGGAAAGGACCATGCGATGGCTTAGGTGCGAGCGTGAAACGAGGGGCGGATGACTTTGTGAAGCACGGAAAAGCTTCAATACAAAATGCAGATGATTTCTACAAGTGGGCCGAGAAAGCCATGGAAGATGGAAGCAAAGGTAAATACTTTGTGTATGACCAGAATGATTATGACACCGCCCAGGCTGCTCTCCAATCCTTGCCATCTGTTAGAGCTGTCACTGGAACGTTCAGAATCCACTACGTTTTGTCAAGTAGGCCAATGGAAATTCACACACGCGAGACCTCATGTTACTGCCAACAGTGCATAGAGGATGTGACCAATACAACGTGTGGTGGATATGCAAAACACTCGTTGGTACCTAAGGAAAGAAAGGGTCGAACACAAGAACAGCAACTTAGAGGATCTAACACGTTCCAAACGAACGATACACATGAAGGAGCTTACGCACCTCACATAGACGACGCACACGAAAGGGCTAATGGGCTACAAATGGACGACTCACATGAACAGACTATAGGGTTACAAACGGACAACACACACGGAGGAGCAAATGCGCTGCGAATGGACAACGTACAAAAAGGGAATAACACATTACAAACGGACGACGCAGCTGACAAAAAAATGCGACAGAGAAAGAATTTTAATGTTGGGGATTGGATTGCTGGGTTATACAATCGTAAATGGTATATATGACAGATATTTGATGCCGATGATGAGGACATCCATGTAGACTTCTTGGAAAAAACCGGAAAATGTTCAAACAGCTTCAAATACCCCAACAAACCAGACCAAATTTGGATCGACCAAAGTGACATTTTGCACATTTTGACTACGCCTCCAGCGCTAGTTGGATCTCGCAGGAAAGTTTTCAAGATCAGCGAGTTTGACTACGATACTATTGAGGAAAATACGAAATGCATATCTGAACTATAGACCTATTTGACAAATGGTTTGTGTGCAGGGTTGTTGGGACCTTGCAAGTGTAATGATAAATCTGACTTCCGTAACGGAGGATACGAATGCTTTTATACTTTTTATTTTTATCAAGTGTTACCTGTAGGGTTCTTACTGATTGATAAATTGCATTTAATTTGTAATGTGTATCTCAAATAGCTTCAATGTTATAGAAAATAGTTCGCCAAATAACAAACGCTTTAAATATTTTGATTTTCTGCACATTTCTTCTAACTTCCATAACAATTACTACTGCTGGAAATACGTCAAATGGTCAAGTTATATAGGCCGGGATCTAGGGGGGGGGTCTACGTGCACCCCCCACAACTTAACGAACCAATGTTTTTCTGAAGCCTTATGACCCACTGATAACGAAATCGAGAGGTAACATTGTATAAACTGGGATGAACTTCCGGTTATGACGTCATCAAGATGGCCGCCATCTCGAATTTCACTAAAGATTGAAAAATAGTCATAACATTGACATTTTTCAACTGAAGAAGACAAATGAGGCATCAAAATGACAATAATTGAACAACAATTACATATCAGGACCATATAATCCAATATATGTAGTTATTTCTATGCAGGAAATGAAAAAATCGGATTTTAAGCTCAAAAATGGTAATTTTTTAGCAAATTTTTCATATTTGGCTTGACGCAGCAAAAATGTTTGCCAACAGCAAACTATTATTTCTAATCAGTTATTTGACCTCTTATCAATCAGTAAAAACAATACCAACAAAAAACAATGTTAACATTGTATCAGCTCCGGTTATGACGTCATCAAGATGGCCGCCATCTCGAATTTCACTAAAGATTGAAAAATAGTCATAACATTAACATTTTTCAACCGAAGTAGACAAATGAGGTATCAAAATGATCATAATATAACACAAAATTCATATCGGAACCATATAATCCAATATATGTAGTGATTTCTACGCAGGAAATGAAAAAATATGATTTTAATCTCAAAAATGATAATTTTATAGAATTTTTTTCATATTTGGCTTTACGCAGCTATAATTGTTTCCCAACAAGAAACTATTATTCGTAATCAGTTATTTGACCTCTTATCAATTAGCAAAAACAACAACAACAAAAATGTATGGAAATGCAAAAGAGAATTATTGTTTTACCATCATTTGGTTTACAAAACATCACCGGGTGCGTATACAGGGTATATGATTGCTGTTTTTTCCAAACCGCTGACACTACAGTTTCCGGATGTCTTAGAACTTCCCAAAGATAACATTGGCAATTGACGATTCATATCTTAACACATTTGAATTTTAAGTTGGCTTAATATCTAAGTGGGACTTGATAATTTCCTAACAAAATCCATTTTCATGTTCGAAAGTTTGTAGACTAGTAGCGTCTCAAATTGAATTTTTACTGCACAACGCCAACTAATAGCGTATCAAATTAAAACTGAAGAAAGCATTTGTTTCCGTTAATACCACGACACTTTCCGAAATTTGTTTCTTTTAGAAATAGCGCATCCACTGTTCTGTGTATAACGTAAGGAAATGTCAGATGGTTACTGCAGTATCACATATTTCTTTCAATAGTTCTTAATAATAATTATTATCTTTGTGCGTGCTTTCTCGCCAGAGTGTCGATGAGCTGATGAGCTGATGTGATATTACATTACCGGTTTACCATCGTGGTTCTAACTTGTCAACCGTCCATGGCCAGAGGTAACATCAAGAACATCGGGTTCGCGGATGTGGGAGCTCATCCTGTTTTCAACCTAGTGATTATCACATATTGTATATGATGTTCCAGACCTCTCCGGTAGGATGGAAAAGACACCAGAGCCACATTCTGCGAAGGGTTGAGTTGCATCTCCTTAATTCGTATGAAGCACAATTCCTCATTCTTGTGAACCCTCAGTGACCATAGATGACACAGGTGAATTATTTGAGGCCATAAATGAGGTCTACAGTGAAGTTCCTCTCTTTGCCAAGTCTGGAGAGCACTGTAGAAAACTTTTTCTGGATAGTCTTCAATGGTGTATCCATGCATACACCAGATGCGACACAACCAGTACCTTCAAGGGACATGGGAAAGTCTGACCAATGAAAAACATTTAACATTTATGACCTCATTAAAGACCTCGAGGATATCACCTGTGCCATCTATGGTCGCACGAGTGTCCACAAGGTTGATGAATGGTGCTTGAATCATTCAACCATTCAAAGAATCTGGATCTGGTGTAATTTCCTGAGAAGTCTGAAACAGCATATACAATATGTTAGAATCTGAAGGAGATCCCATATCCCTGAACCTGTTGTTCCTGATATAAACTCTGGCCATGGATGGGCCATGAAAGATGTCAGGCTAGAACACCACTGGTAATGTAGTGTCACATCATCTCATCGACATCGAAGACGACGCTCTTGGATACTGATATCTCGATTACTCTGATTTGGACTGCATGTACCAGCTACCAGGCATGCCAAGTCACGTCAGAGGATAGTGCAGTGAGGTGGGAAAGCACGCACAATGATAATGGTTATAATTGAGAACCAGCGAAAGAAATATGTGACATTGTGGTAGCTATCTGACATTTTGCTAATAATATGCATAGGAAATAAACGAAACTGTGACTTGTCCTACCCGAGGCTAGATATTCTGTCAACTTTACATTCATGTTTCCTACTTATAAATCGACAATAGTCAAACTTATTTAAGGAACTTATAATACACCAGGAAACTGTAGTGTCAGCGGATTGGAGTTAGAAAAATAGCATATACCCAGTATATGCACCCAGTGATTTTTGTAAACTAAATGATGGTATAACAATAATTCTGTTTTGTATCTCTTTATATTTTATTGTTTTACTGAGTGATTAGAGGTCAAATAACTGTTTACGAATAATAGTTTGCTGTTGGTAAACATTTTTGCTGCGTCAAGCCAAAGATGAAAAATTTGCTAAAAATTACCATTTTTGAGCTTAAAATCCGATTTTTTCATTTCCTGCGTAGAAATAACTACATATATTGGATTATATGGTCCTGATATGTAATTGTTGTTCTATTGTGGTCATTTTGATGCCTCATTTGTCTTCTTCGGTTGAAAAATGTCAATGTTATGACTATTTTTCAATCTTTAGTGAAATTCGAGATGGCGGCCATCTTGATGACGTCATAACCGGAAGTTCATCCCAGTTTATACAATGTTACCTCTCGATTTCGTTATCAGTGGGTCATAAGGCTTCAGAAAAACATTGGTTCGTTAAGTTGTGGGGGGGTGCACGTAGACCCCCCCTAGATCCCGGCCTAATATACCGATTTATACCAATACAAATTGCTGAATATGTTTCCTTATAGTTTGCAGTAGACGGTAATGTGTCCTAGTATAAGAGTTCGTTTCATAAATGTGTTTGTTTTATTTCGATGTTCAAGAAATAAATAAATATACCGAAATTGTAAAATTGCACATTTTTGATATTTCCAATAAAAAGTGATGAGTATATATCTGGTATGAAGGTACATGTTATATGAAACTACAGTACCTGCAGAATTTGTTATTATCTGTGGAACACATATTGTGTAAAAAGTATTTTTCCTCTGGAGCTTGAAATTTATTTCTGACTTCCGTAACGAAGGATTTACCTCATATGGTTCAACGTCGTGTAGTTAGAAAACTATTTGCATTTTGTGTGTGAAACTTTGGAAATTTAATAACGAGTTCCATTTCTTTAAAAAAAACCAATAGTCATTCAAACACACTTTATTTTTCCACGTTCAAGATTGCGCACTATTTTTATTTGGGACCATTATTCTGGAATGGCTGTGAAGATTGTCATTAACTTGCATTTGACCTCTGATACTTTGAAAGTATAGTAGCCCGTTAATTTAGCAGGACACAATAAACCGATTAAAGATGTTAGTATATGTATTTGAACCCAGTAACTTTTCATGACGGTCAAGATAATTCTTTTAAACAAACTTGGTAGCCGTCCGTCCCCGAATGACAGGTCTCTTAGTCTCCCAGTCATAGAAAATAAGTCATTTAAATGTTGTAGCCTATTTGGATCTTGTGACCTTGAATGAAGAACAAAATCGGTTGTCCTTCATCTTAGCATTCTACAGGCCCAATATCAGCTCTGAGGGCATCTTAGTTATTGATAAGAAGCCATTAAAACATTTTAGCATATTTGACCATATGACCTTGAATGCAGGCCAATGTTATTCATTTGAACAAACTTGAAGCCCTTCCTCCCAGAATGATACAGGCCCAATATCAGTACCAAGGACTTTAAGGTTATAAGAAGTCATTTCAATCAAAAGTTTACGAATGATGCACGACGACGGACGAAGAGAAATGACTCGTGCATCCTATAAGTATGATTAAAGTCTAAATTAGTAACTTTGTGTTAATACCTATACTTTTCTTAGAATAAATACAGGTGCGAAAAAGATCATTACCACACGACATTGGAAAGCAAAAACAGTTGTGAAGAAAGGCAAGTATAGCAGAACAAAATTAGCATCATTGACTTAATAAAATTTTGTCCTACAAATGACAATAAATATCATGACCAAAAAAAATATGAGGCCAGAGATGTTCAATAAGCTTTGATGTCGCAAGTCTATTCTAATAATAGGCATTATTGCTTAAACCCGATTAAAAAAATATAAAGCTTATTCCTGGTTCGTATTGAGTATTATCAATGCTAACCTTACCAAATAGAATACTTAGTCGTCGGGGCGGGCGGGAGGGGTGGAGTTAAATAATGTTAAAAAGTAGTTAAAGGTCTTGATATTGAATTATTCTTCGGTGCATACGATGTCAGTTTATCAATATTTTAAAAAATAACTCGTTTTATTTTAGTGATAAGAGGAAGCATGAGCTTGAATTAGAAAGGGTACGGAGTGCTAGGAGGTACACCTGTAATGCAGGCCATTCGCACAGCAGTTTCGAAGAGGTCCAGTCCTGTCATGATTTGTAAGTAGTATGCTGCCATACCTAAGTTATTACCCTTTATTTAAGGATTGATTGTCAATTTTGTTGCTTGCATTGACTGATGAAGAAAGTTAATCTCGTGCAAATGAAGTGAACTGCGAAGCAGTTCATGTATCATTTGCACGAGATTAACTTTCTTCATCAGTCAATGCAAGCATCAAAATTGATAATCAATCCTTATATTTACATTAACCAATTTAGAAATTCCGCTGTTAAAAAAAGTCAAATTATATGTGTTCGGTATAAGATTATTATACAATTTTGCAACATTGTACCAGTTATCGTACATGTATGTACAGCTACGGAACAGCCGCCAGTCAGTTCTTCTCGTCACCAAGGCAACACAAAATGTAGTTCCGAAAATAACTTCATTCTTTGTGCGTTGTTACGATAAAAAACGGCGATTTTGAAATATTGTTTTTATATTCAAGAATTAATGGCTTAAATTTTATCATAAAATATTATTATGTAGCTTCAAATACAAAAATTGCTGCGCAGTACTAGCAGTGCAGTCAATGTGTAATCCGGTCGCTCGATTGAGCAGGGGTCCGGTTTCGAAGAAAAAGACGATTGTGGTGAAAATGCTGAATAGTTGGTATCTAAACATAATCAAACCTTTTAAAACTCAATTATAATTGTTATGGAATTAACTGAATGTTGTATTTCCGTCTGATAATTATTTGTAGCTGACATTTAAATATGTATTAACTAAACTTGTTGTGAAATCCAACCCCTGTGTCTATAGGATGTGATGCAGTCCAATAATCATGCTTCCGGGGCTCAATAAAACGTGTTAAAATGCGGGACGTAGTCGCAGATCACTGGAAGACTTCTGTGTTATTCTTGAAATGTGATAGCTTCTCTGTCTACTGGAGTTTGGGGATTAAAATTCGGTATAAAGTTAGTAGAGGAACATCGATTTGAAATGTTGGCGGTTTCCAACGACCCTCCAATGCCGTGGATTTTGACATAGAATCGTTTCGTTAGGCTTAATGTCACTGAAATTAGCCTGTTTGCTATTTGAGCGTATTTTCATGGAATCTATCGTTTCTAAGCTTACATGTATGACACCGTTTCACATATATTGTACACATTAAACTATTTGCGTTCGATTATGCCTACTAGGCTATGCGATGAGTGGTGAACCTCACTGCGTTCGGTCCTAACGTGACACTAACCCAAATTACACTTTTTGAGGATAACATTGTTAAAATTTTCTTACGTGTGCTTGAATTAAGATATTTCTCTAAACATTAAACAAATAAATGCTTTTAGTTTTATTTTCATGCTTTGTTTACTTGTCAGCAGTGCATATATTTATAGGCCTAAATAGAGAGCTTTGAAGCATCCCCGGTTCAGGCTATGCTCAGCATTTTTTTACCTGGGCTTGAACCTAATTCAGTGTTTCATCAAAATACGTGTAAAATATCTCTAGGCGACTATAATATTATAATACTGACAATTTCTAATATCACTTTATCAAGCATTCCTGTCTGTGTTTCTAAATGTACAACGATAGGCCGCATCGCAGAAAATTCGTTCAAAACTGAAGCGGCGTAAAACTACAATGTAGGTCAAAATGTAAACAATGTCAAAATGTATTCTCACGCCGGTCAGAGGTCAGCGCGTGGCCAAGCATCTTCATTGGGAAATGAAGTGATCGGAGTTTACTAGTTTCATTGAGGTGGAGCGAAGTGAAAATGTAAATATACATGTATGTTGCTTATATTTTCTATTCATAGTGCAAATGAAGAAATTGACGCCCACGGGTCTTAACGTCCCACTGATTATTAACACAATACAACACGGTCAAAGTACCCAGTGGAGAACGTGGAGCATTCAGTTAACAGTTTTATTAGCATTAAATGCCATAGAAGGTTTATGCACATTTTCAATGAGTTCAATTTGGTTGTTTTGAAGCAGAAATTGAAAATGGAAATTATTTACTTTAAATGACGGACGACGCACAACGAAAGACATAATATTAGAATAGGTCACTTGAGATTTCGTGGCAGGTGACATAGACAGTCAAACAGATTAAAAAAATACATTCTAATCGGTGACGTCAAACAAAATTATGCAGTGAACGTCACAATATATAGCCGCTTATACCATCTCTTAAACTCAATGAGATTGACAAAATGAGTCTTCCGTTGCAGTTAATACATCATTATTTTTTTATAAATGGTATGATGTGAGATATATATTCATATCATTTTTAACTTTTATGACTTAATTTTTTTTGTTTCCATACTAAATCTGGATTTCTGATTGGCCGATTCTTTTTCATACCGCTATTAAAAAAATAATCCGAGAATGGCGCGGAAATCCGACGTTATGGTGACGTCACAATAGAAACGTTGCGTATAGACTTGGAATCATGCGTGTGAACGTATCTTATTTTATCAAGTAGTTAGGAAAATTAATTAAAAGCATTGGTGTCACTATTATTCAATATCATCGGATTATGACATACATTTTGTTTGCAAACTTTTGTGAGAATCAGCAACACGGATTCACACAGTTTGCAAATAAATTTCTTTCATACCCCGATGAAATTACAAAAAATAGTGACATCAATGCTTACGTGAAACACAATCTAATTAAGCTACCGATATTTTTTCTCTTTAGATAACATAGTAGTCACGTTTTGCTGACCTTTCTTTTCTGATTGTCCAACCAGCTTTTCTGATTCCATTTTCTTGAAGGTCGAAGTAGTTGTCAGAGCTTGCAAAAATCATGGTCATATATGTTGGTCATTACACACATGTATGCGTCAGTCTGTGTGTCCAATATTACGAAGAGAAACAGTTAGAATAAGCCACAGTTTTCCAAACCACACACACAATTACACAATACAACACACTACATACAAGGGAAACCATCTCCTAATAACCGTAGTTGTATGCAACAACTTCAAACATTATCAATAATCATACAAACTTATCGGATGTAACATTTAGAAAGTCATATACTATATCACAGAGCTATCAGCCCTTGTGTGTAGGTATGAATTGTGACGTTATGTATTTGCGAGAGTAACGTCATACATTTAAGAGAAAACGACGTGAAATTCGCTCACAAAATAATGACGTCACAATATATACACTATATATCTTTAAGAAAGGTAACTCTGTAATATGCAAATATGGAATGTTTAAACTAATTTACTTATTTCGTTTTACAGCAAACTGAAAAAGACGTACTTAAATGTGTTGAAGAAAAGATGCGAGATGTATGTATATTCGTCTTTTGATATAACGTATCGATCACGTTCTTTTCTTTTGCAATAAAACTATTTTCATTTGTCTTACTGATGGTATTTCGTGCGCTTGATTATTATGAAAAATAACTATTAAACTATAATGAATAACATCAAAAACCTTAATATTCTTTCTTTTTTATTGCAGTGGTAACCCCGGTGGTAAGCCTTCTTTTTATCTTAATGATAAATGCAAAAAAGAATCGTAATACGTTAATCATGTTTGAACTTTAGGCGGCTGGTTGCTTTACGTAATCCTCCATATTATCTGGCTACAAATACGATCCTTCGCGTTCAAAATCTACATGTATTTTATTATAGGCATGGCGGATATGGGGTTTCCTGGAAAGTGTATGGCACTGGAATACAAGCCTTCTGTTATCGTGGAACACGACTCGGACTCGGATTCGAATTAAATATTCCTTACTTTCTTTTTAATGTTGATTAAATACCCTTTCCAAAGTTACTATTTTTATGAATTTCAAAATAAAACGATTCACTTACAGAAAGGTTTTATTATAATTAATATATCATACAAATATAAATTCGATTACATTCGATGAAAATGCAAAGGACATTGCTCTGGGAAATTCAAAAAAATAAAAATTCAAATGCAAGAATGTTTGAATAACACGTTTGATAGCTTAACAAGATGGTTCATATTGGAATCCGAAAATGTAAGGTACCACTTGCCCAGTTACTTGTAATTTACAGAATTAATCTTTCCAAAAATCGGAATCAGCATCCAGTTCAATGTTACCATTACCCTGTAACGAAGTTAGGGGAGGCAGTGTAACAATCAATGAATCAAGTTCATTCTCAGTAAATGGTTTATTAACCAACTTAATCTCTAGACAATTACAGCATGGCGGCGTCCATCAGGTAGGTCTGACCATGTGCTTTGGCGGTGCCTAATTAACGAAGCATATGGCTGTTAGATAGTTCCGGAACGGACCAAATATCCGGAATTCATAATAAATGTTATATCATTACAGGCAGTATTTATAGTTATGCCCATTTGTTACACAACGATCGACCGAATACTTCTCCTACACTTACTTAGATTTGTTGATAATCCTTATACAGTTGAGATGTGCTTCATCTATTATATATTTCCAAGTTTAGTGCGTGCGTGTCCGCACTATTATCTTCGTTATCGGCGTTTACTTCCGCCTAGCGCAAATTGCAATTGTGTACACGATACTGGAAATCACTTCCTTATTCTGCAAAATTACAATCAATTTGACTTTTGATAAACAAATAATAACATAAATTCAACGATATCCTGTAACTATAAATTGGGAACTGTTGGTAAACACACACATTTGGTGTAAACTCCAACGCTCCTTGAAGAATCTTAATATTTGTTCCAGGGAGAAAATATATCTTGTTTTCCCGGCTTTATTTACGCATGTTCAGTAAAAGTAAGATTTTATGGAGTAAGGAGTTCGCATGCACCCAATGTCTAACCGACATTTCTAGTTTTAGACTTATGTCCCTTTGTTTCAATATATTAGACCGGCATGTTTTGTGTTTTGGATCAAACACTGAAATACTATCTGTGGCGATCGGGTTTTAGGCGGAGGTTTAATTTGACCTCCTGGAGGGGAATTGACACTTTAAAGTATCTATGATAAAGCCATATTCATTGTCAAAAGACAGAATTAATATGTTTGTCAGGTGAATATTAGTATTTTTGAATGAATGTGTAAAAAACATTTAATCGTGATAACCTTAGTATATAAATTACCTGCATCGTGATTTGAGCTATGAAGAGTTTGTAAGACGACATGTCGTATCTGATAGCAATAATACTTAGGAAAAAACATTATAATGTATGCACGAAGTGACAAAGACCTATACTTAACTGATTAACCATCACAGTATACTACAAGTTTTACAGGGCTATTGAGATAACAAAAGACAGATGATATCACAGAATGTGTATTTACGATATCACAGAATTTCACGATATGACAGAATGTGTTTTACCGCAAAAAATAATTTAAATCCCGACACTTAACAATACCCACCTCGAACGTTGGGGATTATTTAACGCCGTATGGTAGTTGATATGACCATTAAATGACGCTAAAAGAGCAACAGGTACATTGTATTTGTAAACAGGTGTACGGTGTCTGTACAGCGACCCATCACTTGGCATTACATGTAATTGTGTTTAGTTTGACCGTGATCATGTTTCGCTTAAGGGATATATTTTAGCATACTGCATACATGTACTTTCATAGGGTGAAGGTGCCGTACCCGATCTGTCGTATAAGCTACTACTATCCCGGTCGTGTATTGTAATTTTATGTCTAGTTTGACTAGGCCTCCATACAAAACAGCCACCATACAAACTGGTAAAAGTGCTTACCCTATGACCACAGCATTATAATGCATTATTGGTTGAAAACACCATTGACAGACTTTATAGTGTACAATCTAGGCTTCAAATAACAACAAAATCGGTAAATGCACATTATCCTTAGGCATGGTCCGTATTTGTTATTTAGATTATGTTCCAATAATTAAATGTCAGGTAATATAATCATTTAGATCTCTTTTTTCACTTTAATGATTTCGTATTTTTTTTTAAATTTAGTTTTTTGCTATTTTGTGTTTGCAATACATCTGTACATTAACTGCCTCTAATAAGTCTTTCGCAGATATCAAATTCAACCCTGACAATATGGCTTAATGTGAAGTATGTAGTCCTTAAGGCCTATATATATATATCTGTAAATACGAAAAACAGAAATAACCTCCTTATTTTAACTCTAGAAATTTAAAACTTATAATGAGAAAGAACGATTATTTTATTGGTTTGTTAAACAACATTTTCGGAAGCTCTTGTGCAAGTAGTATTTTGTTTTAATTTACCCTGGCTTAATTATGGATTTCCGCTTTCATTTGTTTGATTGGTTTGATTAGTTTAATGTCCTATTAACAGCCAGGGTCATTTAAGGACGTGCCAGGTTTGTTGGTGGAGGAAAGCCGGAGTACCCGGAGAAAAACCACCGACCAGCGGCCAGTGCCTGGCAACTGCCCCACATGGGATTCGAACTCGCGACCCAGAGGTGGAGGGCATGTGGTAATATGTCGGTACATCTGAACCACTGGGCCACCGCGGCCCCACATTTGTAAATTATTATTCTCCGCAATCATATATCATTTATTGTAGCATTTGTTGTTATTACCAAATTTATAAAGTAACTTTAAAGTACTAATGTTTATGAATTATGAGTTTGAATTAAATTTTCGAAAGAGATACATTCAGAAAACACAAAACACCAGGACGATAATGCTCCTCTGTGGCTATATTTTGTTTATAAAGAATCCCAACTAAGATAACCTTAGTGGCATGCTAACGCAAAATAACTGAAGATCTATTTCCGATTTTTCGAAACAAAATAATAATGACTGAATTCAAAAATTCAGTTTTTCTCCTGATATAATTTATACGAACAACTCAATTTTGACTTAAGTTTGTTTCAATAAATAGGAAAAAAGGTAATATATTCTTATTTCAAGAAAACTATGACATTTTAATGTTATTTTGGTAATGATTTCGAAGCGAACTACAACCCATCTCACTACTATCTCACTACTATCATCTTCAAGTAGTCTAAGGAAGATCCTCACCTGCTGTGTGTGACACTTGACCTTTATCTGGGATAGTGTATCAATAAGTACCTGGAACTCATCACCAGGTAAAGTATGTGTGCTCCTACACCTGTTGTTTGGAAGTTTAGATCGTAATGTTGACAACATGGACTGTCTATCGGACGAGAGAAGGACAAAAGTGGATTGAGGTATTATACCATAAAATGGACATCTATTACTTCATCTTCAATATGCTTATCTGTATTGCATATTGTCCAGGTATGTAATGCATATTTTCTAAGAAATTACACGTTTACTTCCATTCTTTCCTGTTACGAATTCATCTATTTTATATGTTATTAATGCTACCTATTTACTGCATCAATTCATTGGATGTTTTTATCACATTTTCTATTAAAGGCATTTAATCTGATTCTAGCTGAGATGAATAACAAAAAAAACATGTACATTGTATATGCATTTAATTGAAATAACACACATCATTTGCCAAATAAAATCAAAAGTAATGCTTAAAAACTTTATAAGAAAATCTTTGTTTTATTTCTTACTTTAGGTTTAACACAAGGTGGACCAATGTCACAGAATGGGAATTTATTCAAAGGCTTGATTGGTAATACAGGTAACAACGGACAAGGCATATCTCCGTACAATGCTCAGGGAGGTTTGGCAGCCATGACCGGATATGGAGGAAATTGTCCCCCTTTACAAGGGATGTCTATTAGTAAAACACAGTCGAGTTCTATAGGATACGGAATGAACCCTGTTCGGAATCCGATCAATCCAATTCAACCATTCATGGGTAATTATCGTACACGTGTATTACATGTATAGTCGGTTATTAACTTGGGTCAAAACATTTCGGGGTTTTATGTAAAAACGAGTAAATAACATTTTAGCGGTTTGAAATATATGCTATCTGACAATTACGAATGGTCATCCATTACTAAACATTTTTTGCGGATCCAATTCTAGCGGTCATAGCGATGTCAGGCGTAAACGCGAAAATAGGAAACGAAAAGGTATCCCGCGAAAATTACCGGCTGTGCAGTATTTTGTTAAGTATAAAATTTGTCTTTGTAAGACATTCAACCTTCGCTAAATCACTATTTCCTTTCAATGAACGAAGGGCAATGTACTTTGATAGAACGATAAATTTATTTTAACAATTTTGTCTTTATCAAAGAGGAATACATTAAAATATTTAAACAGATAAAGTGGCGAGTAGCACATTTGAAAAGCGTACGTCTTCGTCGTCGTAATGAGCTTAGATGATGATACTATTCTTTTTATCAACGACAGGCATGAATTCCGGGTGCAGATGTACTTTGACCGTAAACATGGAAGGCTGTTTCATCTGTCCTTGTGGAAATACTGGTAATGTCTTTTTTTTGATAATTCAGTTTAGATTTCAAAGAAAGTCTAGCGATCTGTTATTTGTAATTGATGTCATTTTAATGTACATGTATAAATGTGCTTTAGAGACATACGGCATTTTGTATCTTGTATATTTACTATAGCGTAATCCGCTTCTTCTCTTTCTCGAAATTACATGCTAACTCGCTAAAATAAAGTTATTTACAGTTATAAATGTTGTGAATTTACATAAAACAATCCTGCAAATATGGTTACAGTATTGCACATGTTAAATAATCTGCTTATTATCTTTCCCAGTGAGACCGTTTCCGACCACAGCTGTCGGAACGTTGATGACCCCTGTACCGGAAGTAATCGACACCACAAGTCTTCATCCAGCATCAACGAGGCCGTCAAGTATCGCGATAACAATGGATGCTAAGTTTTCTAGTGTATCGACTACAGTCTCTGGCAAGGACAGCAGACCAACACAATCAAACGTGGATTCGAATCACGAAAATAAAGCTAGTTCTGGACAAATCACTGCTCAGATTAGTACAAAACAACCGTCCTTACTCAATGGAAATATTGATATCCCGAACCAAAACTTAAGCTCTGATGAAAATACGCCTAAAAATATATTAACAAACCAACCCGTAAATCAAAACATTTCAACGTTGAGTGATAATGAGAGCGACTTCACTGGTGAAAGGAGTTTCCCTTCGGCGGTTTCTCTCGGATGTTTATTTTTCCTGACATGCGCAGTGTGTTGTGTACTGGGATACCACTTGTTGGTGACGAAAAAACAAATTAAACATCAAGGAAACGAGTTGTACTTTGTTGAAAAATCATTTAGACAATCTATTTCATCGAATAATGATAGCATGAAAAGTGCCGATGAAATAATATATTCTCTAATTGGCAGACGCAACCCACCAAATCTACCGTCGAGGTCGCCCCCTTTGACACCGACAGCGCCATCTGTTTCTCCTTCCGGTCATACCAGCTTTATGTTCCCACCGGAAGACGTTAGACACGACTATTTGGAGTTAATATAAATGTATTTGAGTATAATCATGTGGAAGAGAAGACATTGTTTAGTTAATTGACGATTATAATACAATTGAGGTTTTATAACAATTATTAAAAAAACATTTGTAATCAGGAATTAAAACGAATCAGCTAAAAATGGATTTCGTTCTTTTTTGATCGTAAATGCATGCACTCCCTAATGCATTGCTATTTTCCTCAAACCAATGCTGTATATTAAACGCCGTTTAAGTTATCGGGTGAAAAATATTTGGTACTGTAAATTAACTTTCTTTCGCGGCTACTTAATTTTGCGATTTCAGTTACAAAATGAATTCTCGTATATAGAAATTCGCGGGTTTTAAAATTAAATGGGGATTCCTGTCAATATACATGAAGTAAATATAAAATTCGCAGAGATAAACTGATGTGGATCGCGAAAATAAATCGTACGCGAAAGAAAGTTGATTTACAATGCAATCTATATTTTGTATACATGTATTTAACATGGATTCCATAAAATAGACCACAGTGACCTTGATTTTATGGAGACACTGACCCACATAGGTAAATGTAAGACATGATTATGACATTTTGAAAAGAAATGTTCTGAGTGGGAATAATGCACATTTGGTAATCAAGTAAAATTTTAAATAATAGGATGTTTTGTCTTTCCTCGTTAATAACATGATCAAAATAAGATGTCACCAATACCAAACATTAATGAATATTACGTTTACAACAAACATTTCACATTGATGCTGTAGGGCATGGTCCACTTTCACCATTCTTCATGTTATACATGTTTCCTATGATGCCTCTACTGTGATATATATCAAATAATGTATAATAACTTGAATATAAAATAGTTCTACGGAAACTTGGCCAGTTTCAAAAACATTTCTAGCTCTCGAAACTGAAGTTTTCCCCTTAATATCTGTAATGCTTTTCAATAGTGATATGTTTTAATCAGGTCCTTAATGTTTAGAAATGTTCGTGAAACTCGGTCCAGGGAATAATGGATGTTATTCAAAAGCGTTCAAGCTCAATTTTTTTATTAGCAGGTTTTCCTATATGGTATGGTAGCAAAGTTTATAAAAAAAACTAGCGCAAATAATAATGACCATTGCCAAGCATTGCTTCAAAGCAGAATAACAAATAAAAAAGTACAATAACACTTTGATCAATGTAAGAAAACTAAACTCAATATAAAAGATAACATATGATGACAAAATTAGATGTTTGCAACTCATTTTGACTTTTTATTTTTGCTTATACAGGCCTAAAAAATAAGGAGAAAAAAACACTCATGAAAGATCCTACATATACATATATTTGCATTCTGTGTGTTTCGTCACTATATGACTCAACCAACTGACGAAAACAAACATTTACCTCTGAATACACTATGAAACATTACGCCAGTTTCATATCAATACAAATAATCCTCCACAATATTTTAATTTATAATCTTTAATGTGTTGTTTCTTGATGTAGAATCAACTAAGGTTTACTGTAATAAGGGAATCAAATATTATTTTAACTGTAAATCTTGTTTATCGTTTGTCATTTGCAAAGCGGAAAGCGGAAGCTCGAAAACGCGACGTTGTGGAACGACGTTGTCATCCAGCTGTTCCATTTATCTCGTTTCACGTCGTATTTGTGTGTCATAATTTTAGATATAATATAATAACCTTTCAATAATTTTTATTTTCATAAATAATTATAATGTAAATATATGTATTAAATGTATTTTTCTAATTTTCATAGCGGCTATGAAAATAAGAAAAATACATTCAATCCCTATGCATCAGATATTATATTACATACCGACTGTTTATCGTTCCAGAGACACTTAAATGCCTTACCCAATGTTTACATAGTACTTGGCAATATCACACTGATGATGTGACGTAAGTTCCGCTAATAACCTAAATACATAACTGAAACTAACAAACTGACCTAATCTTCTGTATAGTGGCCATGGCACTATCATGTTTACTAATGTTGTGTTGTGATAAAATTTATTGTCCCACATCCTTGGAGATGACTTAACTAAGCACTACTTCATGTGGAATCTTTTTGATCTTTGCGAAAGCATTTGTTATTAATAAACCGACATATTTCAGTGGAAATTTTACCGGAATGGAATTCTAAGCATGCCATAAAACACGAAATAAATATCGTAAGCGTTAAAGTTTGTATTTGTTTTTTTTCTTAATGCAAGAAGTTTGTTATCATTAACAGACACTTCGTTATTTGTTATACACTACACAAGGTTTCAAAGTCCTGAAAAAATCGTATTAATTCAACACTATGACAACATTATTTTATGAATGTATCGATCATGAAATAGTCTTTTTCTTAGGAAAACAATACCTCCTGTTTCATTTAAACGTCCCAGAACCGTTTCAAACAGATAATGCTTAGCTTTCCGTATGAAATATTCGCATGCTCCACAATCTAAACGTGTTACTTATTGGTGCGATCAAATCTGTTGAAGCGTGATTATTCCAACGTAATGTGATAAAAAGTGGAGGTCACCATGTGGTCATCCTGTGGTCAGCGAGTGTCCACCTGTCGGTGTTAGCCTTCCTATCTATGATGAGGACACACCTGTACATGTGTTGTTGTCTGGGCGATACTAATATGAGTGTACCACTTCAAGTGTTTCCACACTATCCCACTGGAATTATATATTGATCGGGACAATTTGTAAATTTACGTATGGATTGGGTGTTCGGTTTGATCCTCCTGGTCGTGCCGATCTGCAAAGGTAAATATTATTCTATAAAATGTCAGCAATAAAAAGTAATATATCATCGCAGGTAGACATTAATAGAACATTTGATGTTTATTTTAACTGATATGCTTCTTAACATAATCGTATTCTATCGGATAATCTTCATTAGATAAGTATAAAATGAATCTATTATGTCAGAAAGGAATAAATCCGATATGTGACTTCGACTTACCAGGCGAGGCAACTCGAGCGAACTAACCACAAATGTTTCACAGATTTGTCTCTCTTGAAGCGAAGACCTTTTACCATTTCATCATTTTTCTGGCTTGAAGTAGGTCTCTAACAAATATTTGTTTCCTATCTCATCTAATGCTGACCGTTTTAGTCGAGGATTATTGTAATGGTATACAGATATAACACAAATGTCGGAATAAAAACGGTTTATAATGGGAGTATACTATTTTTTGGTCATATTTCCATCGCATAAAAGGGTGAATTCATATAATTCAGCTCATTCCAGTAAAACCTACTGAGACACGCTTTTCTTTTAGATATCGCTACTTCATTGTATTAACAAATCAGACCCATCAGTATGAGATGAAATTGTACAAGTCAATAACAATACACGTTAGGAGATTGAATTTTTCTGAACATACAGATCATGGTCGACTCCTCTTTGGAGTATATTGTAACACTCCATGCATTCTTTTGTTACATTCTAACTATTGCGTAAATGTGTTGTCTGGCCATACCAGCGCTTTTGTATATACATGTAGCACTCCATTGTGCTGTATAGTTTAATATCTGTCTACATTGTCCCGCATTACTGTTCGTATCCTATTATGTTATCGTGTTCGTTTTGTATGTCTTGATAAAGGGGAAGATCGCCTCGAAAATTTGACAATTTTGTTTTGTCCACACGGTTGGAATTACTTCCTTGTCCCAAATGTAGCACTTCAAATATAAAAAGTCATAAAAACGTTTACAATGAAAAAGCGCTTATCGGATTTTGTATTGTTTGGTTTTTCTTTGTAATTTGAAAACAGCAGCTTTATGAATTGCGTCATGGCATTATATATGTTAGATGTAACATCACGACATTGCTTGTTATAATGTGGTCATTTTAGATGCAACAAGAATTTAGAAAGTAGAAGAAAACTATATGTACAAGAACAATGCGGTGACGTTGTTTTTGTTTTTTTTTGCTATTTCAGGTGGTGTAGTAACACGGAGCCAATGTAGCGCCTTGCCTTACTACTGTCCACAATGGTGTATGAGTACCAGCAACGGATGTACAGTGTGTGATTGTTCTAAATATAGCTCTATGGGAATGGTCAGCGGAATGTCCGGACTAGGAGCGGTTAGTGGGACAACAGGACTGTCCATGATAAACCCAGCAAGCATGATCGGATTCGGTTCCGGGAATTCTCAACCGTCTCCACTTTTAGGGAAATTTAATTTGAATCTTCCCGGTGGCTTTAATTCGGCCAGTTCGGGGATGTCGAACCCTTTTCTGACTGGGAGTGCAGGGTCTGATCCCAGTAATCCGAACAGTTTCGGTAATCTGGCGAACTTAGGAATGGCTGCTGGAGCAGGAGTCCCGTCTAATCCAGGAGGCAGCAGTGCTGTCGGAGGAGGTAATTAATAACTGTAGATAACTGATTTATAAAGTCATTGTTATCATGAAAAAATCCTAAAAAAAATTGTAAATATGGGAAATTGATTTATTACCGTGACCGCATATATATAATATATCTACTGAAAAACTATCCTTTTATCGGTTTATTGATATCGGGTACATCATCGACTATGATGCAATTGGACAGTTTTCTATTTATTGCATAATAAATGTTATTTCCTATCGAATATTTTCTTCTAAAATTTTTAAAGATACAATTCCGGCCCTAGATGACCTAAGCTGTTGATAGACTGTAAAACTCAAACAAACAATTCTTTGTTCAGATCTTAGTCTATATTGGAGATTAACCGTTGTAATAACTACTTTGTCCAATGAATATTTCCTTAGAGCAAGCAATTTCGGGTTCATATTCAAGGAAATTATATCGAATTATTACTTCTGTTTTAAGGTAAGCTACAACAGACGGGACAGAGCGGATCTCAAGGTAAAAGTTATAACATGCTCTGATTTTAGCTTGAAATCGCCTGCGTTAGAGATTTATAAACATCATTATTAATTAACTATCTATGTTATTACACTATTATGGATTTTCGGGCCGAGCTGTATTTGGCCAAACTCGGCCAATATTGAAAAACATTGACGCAACTCGTCTAATATGATATTGGCCGACTTTTTTTCGTATTGGCCGACTTTGAAGTCGGCTAATATTGAAAAACGCGCCAAATCGAACGCGCCTCGTCATTCGGAAGTTCTCGGTGTTATTAAGTTATTTGACCTAGCATCTAGAGAGTTTACGAGATCAGTCAACAAACAACATGGATATTGACGATTCCTCTGTCAAAAGGGCCAGGGACAAATATGCAAAAAACGGCGAAGTTGTGCTTTTATCAATGTAATATTTTATCAATGCATTTTATCAATTTAATTAAATAAACTTGTTTACAACTTTGCATTTTGTTTTGGTTTTTAATCTTGTATTTTGCAGAGTCATTCAAATCATTCACTGTCAGTTAATTAATAAAAGTGTCATAAATCAGCTGTTATGATATTGGCCCAGTTATTAGGCCTTGGTCTGTCACATTGGCCCTCGGCCTTCGGCCTCGGTCCAATATCACAGACCTCGGCCTAATAACTGGGCTAATATCATAACAGCTGATTAATAACACTATATCATAAAATTGATATTGTTAATAAATGAACAGACTTGATAGTATATTTTTAGTTATTTTTCCAGGACCAATTTCACAGTCCGGATCCGGAACAGGAAGTGTCCAACACATGACAACCAAACAGATACAATCCACAAAACATTGTAAGAAAATAATACGTACCAGATAATCACTCCATATCCATTGATTTTGATGTGGTTAATAATCATGTATGACGTCCTTATAAAGTTTTATGTGTTGTAATTTTCAAAATCACGAACCCAGAAGAGCTTTTGACAAAGAACAAACAGGTCGAATAGTTGATCAATGACATTTATGGTAATATTTTAGATCAGTGACGATATTTTAGATATGATAAACACAAACGAAAAACAAAACTATTAATTTGAAATAATTCGATAAATTTTCATCAAATGTAGAAAAAATACAACAACAAAACATAATAAAAAATAAATTGATAACAAACTTTCCATAAAATCATTGAGTTCACAGTGTTAAGCGTTACAAATGATGTATGTGCACTTTTTTATATCAATCAATCACCAAGACAACATACATTTGTTACAGCTGCGATCCAAACAACGACGACGTCAACCAAATCAACGACACCACCACCAACAATATCCACGTCACAACTACAGACAACAAGATCGGGTACATGCGCACCGTTACGATGTACGCCTCCATGTGACCAAGGCGTGGTTATCGCCCCTGATGGATGTCCAATGTGTCTGTGTCAACCATAACGAATGTATTCATGCTGCTATGAATAAACCAATAGAAACCAAAGTGACTTGTATTAACGTAAAATATACAATATATATATATATATATAAACATATATTTTGAAGTTATTTTTTATTAAAAATTCTGGATGTTGCCTACCAGTAAGTGGTTTAGCAACAACACAATATAAAACGGCTTAATATGCCGTAGTAACGACTTAGTATGTCTTTATAACGACTTATTATCTCGTAATAACGACTGAGCATGTCGCAATAACGACTTAATATGTCTTTATAACGTCTTAATATTTCGCAATAATTACTTAGTATGTCGTTATAACTGCTTAGATTTCGTAATGACGACTTAGTATGCCGTTATAACAACAGAGCTTAGTCGTTATTACGATATACTTAGTCGATATTATGATATACTAAGTCGATATAACGAAATATTTTCTGTTTCATCATTCATTATGGTAATTATACACATTAACTTAAATACGACTTAGTATGTCGTTATAACGGGTTAGTTTCTCGAAATAACGACATAGTATGTCGTTATAACGACTTATTATCTCGTAATAACGACTTAGTATATCATTATAACGGCTTAGTTTCTCGTAAATGTAATAACGACTTAGTATGTCGTTATAACGACTTATTATCTCGTAAATACGACTTAGTATGTCGTAATAACAACTTATTATCTCATAATAACGACTTAGTATGTCGTTATAACGGCTTAGTTTCTCGTAATAACGACTTAGTATGTCGTTATAACGGCTTAGTTTCTCGTTATAACGACTAAGTATGCCGTTATAACGACAGAGCTTAGTCGTTATTACGATATACTTAGTCGATATTATGATATACTAAGTCGATATAACGAAATATCTTCTGTTTCATCATTCATTATGGTAGTGATACACATTAACTTAACTATGTTCCCGAGTACAGGATACCTCGGATATCATGGAATCAACTAATAAATCACCAAGTCAATAAAGTACAAAATTTGGTGGAAAATAAGAAATAGAAGTATCGTTTATTTTGATTTAGCAGTCGTATAGCTCTTATAATACTATCAATCTGTGGTAGTCTACAGTTTATACAGTTTACATCATACTGGTAGCAATAATCAATATATATACTGACTTGATATTTGATCTGTATGAAAGAGAGACACGCAGTCATTGTATAGCGACACGTTAGAAGAAACAGAGTACACTTAGAATTAACGCAAGAAAAATCTGCTTACGGCTTTATTATATTACACAAGGTTAAAGTACAGAAACCCCATCTCTTCATTATATGCAGTGCGTTCAATGTGCCCATTAGTGGATGTTCACGTCAATATCCATAGCCTTACAAACACTTTAACTAATTCCAGGATTGAATTTGCCATTAGGATAATAATGTTATATACGAAGAGATCCGGATAAGCTTTAGGAACCCTTCTGATGTTATCGACAACGTCCGAACGTGAACCAATATCCGGTCACAATCATATCTATTGCAACAGGCGTGACACGTGAATTAATTTCAATCGCGCGCGAGTCAAATTGAATCGGAAAAATATTGCGATTGGTTCCGGATTTTACACGTGACCTTCACAACCACTCATATCGGTATTTCATCTTTGATCCTTTTAGACCCGTATTTTATAACTGATTCAGTGGCACGCTTGACCGATGGTGCGAACACTTGTAATGAAAAGGCATTATAAGTCTATCACAATATAGTGAACCATTCAAGTCTAATACATAATTACTTACACTGGCTCTTGTCGTGACACCGTTTGCAAGATTTATTTTTCGAATGCTTTTAGTTTTGTTTTACGTCTTTTTGATAGAGCAAGACATTGCAATATGGTCAGTTATTTGATCATCAGTGTACATATAAATTGTAGTCTTTACAAAACAATTGCAGGGAACAATTAAAAACAAATATCTGGCAACGTTTTCTAAGCTTTTTCCATCTATAGATGTCTCAACGATTTCGAGGAGGCGAAATATAATAATATTGCAAAAGATCGTGTACATCTATTTGTATAAGATTTCTCGTTTACAGATCAAAGCGATCATGTAAATAAAAAAGAAGACCATGAACCATCTCTCTATTTAACAGACAATAGACGATTGTATCTTTGGGCGATAAAATCGTATTACAGCCGGGAAAGTTTCATCAAAGTCGACAAAGCGAGGATAAGCATGCAAGGCACAGACATTGGTTTCAGCTGAAAGATTTTTGACATTTTAAAGTTATTTGTATCACGTGAGTAACATCTTACACCCGGAGGGGAGAGTCCCGATTTCTTGTCTTCCTTACTAGGTATCAGTGTTATGCAATCGAATGTCACGCAAAAATGTCAACCATAGTGCTACTGAATTTGTAATTTTACAATTCATGTCTTTTATTCTCTTTTTTGTTTCTTTAAACGTTTGATTTTCAAGTGTTTTAAAATACAAAGGAACATTTTCATCGAAGCGATTCAGCCTTTGAAAAGTCAGAATATATAGGATTATGTTATAAGCCTTGGTCACACCTAAATGTCCTGCCACAGGTACGTCATGAGACAAACTCAGAATATCTTGCCTATACCTCGGTGGGACAACTATTTGATTGACAACCTTCCAGTCTTCTTCGGGAGACACATCAGGGGGGTGCCACTTGCGCATCAACACACCTGACCTACGGAAGTAACAAACCGGGACTTTCTCAGCCTCTTCCTCACTCAAAGCACCATTACATAATAAGGAGATTTCAGGATCTTTTTCCTGTTCTACTATAGCTCCTCTCTAGACAAAGATGATTTACTCGTCATATCAGCCAAAGAAGTACCTTTGTTAGGAACAACTCTATCACTATCAAAGTCTACAGGATTGCTCAAAAGAGCACACTTACCCCCGACATTATCTATATCATGAGCCAAGAAAGTGTCACCTAACCCTGGACTATAATGATCCTCAACTACTTCTCACTCATTGAACGAGTTACAGCACAAGAAGGGAAAATACCAGGAAATTCCTGTTGAATAGTCTCAGCATCACCTGTTTTATCAGGGATACTGGACACTAAGGGATCTACCCTAACTTTCTCTCCTGCCAATTGCAAGTCATTGCCTAAAATGAGCGACACGCCCTCTATGGGAAGTTCCGGTCTAACACCAATGGTGACAGGCCCAGTTACCAAGTCTGACTTTAAATAAACACGATGGAGAGGCACATTAACAAAACCTAACTCTACACCTTGAAGCAAAGCACTACTACCAGATGAGGTCTCCTCAAACAAAGGCACTACACCATCTAATATTAAAGAATGAGAAGCCCCAGTATCTCTCAAAATCTTAACAGGTTTCAGGTTGGTGATATCACTAGTATAAGTGAAATAAAACCTTCAGAAATGAAGGGAGAGTACTTCTCCAAGACACTATCAGACTCTGAGCTCTTAATCTCAACAGACACTTTAGAATCTTCCACAATATCACTAAGTTTCTGACTAGGCTTTGACATAGCTGACACAGAAGGAACTGACAGTTTACGCCTTTGCTCCTTACGCTGGAGAGAAAAACATTCAGACATAACATGTCCTACTTTCTTGCAGTAATTACAAACAGGACCAGAAGGAGACCCCACACCTGCCCTATGATCTGTTTTAGAATCAGACTTAGTCTTATCACCTAATTTAGGTTTGTCGTTAGAAGGGCCACTAAAGATTGGGTTCCTAGGCTGACCAAATTTACTAGTACCTCTGGTACTGTTTATGTCTTGAGAACTGTTTTTAACAAATAAGCCTTTGTGGGTGAGAGCGTAATCATCAGCCATTGTAACTGCTTCACTAAGTGTTTCAACTTTTCTCTCATCTAAATGAGTGTTTATGTTTATGTGGACACAACGTTTAAACTCCTCTATCAACAATAATTGCCTCAATTTACCAAAATCCTCATCAATTTCTTTAGAATCAGACCACCTATAAATAATGGTTCTTTTTCTCTGGCAAATTCTACATGAGTTTGTTCATCTCTTTTTCTCGAGTTTCGAAATTTCTGGCGGTAAGACTCAGGAACTAACTCATAAGTTTTCAAAATAGCTTTCTTGACTACTTGGTAATTTGAAATCTCATCTACAGACAAAGAAGAATAAATGTCTCTAGCTTTACCTATTAAGACACTCTGAAGAAGCATTGTAAGCTTATCTTCAGGCCATTTCATACTATCAGCTATTTTCTCAAAATGCAGAAAATACTTGTCAACTTCTTTCTCTTGAAAAAGAGGAACTAACCTTATGTTTCTACTAACATCAAAACCTCTGTTTCCTTGTAAACCCCTAAAAATTGGATTACCTGAACCGTCTTGAGAAGCTAGCTCTAATTCTTTAATTCTAAGTTATGTTTCAGCTTGATTTTTCTGCTTCTCTAGTTCTAACATCTGATCTCTCTCGATCTCTTTTTCTTTTGATTCTCTTTCAATTTCTCTTGCTCTTAACTCTCTTTCTTTGTCTTTTTCTTTATCTCTTAACTCCATCTCTTTCATTTCCTTCTCTATTTCCATTGGTCTTAGTTTCATTTCATGTTCAAGTTCCATTTGTCTAATTTGAATTTCTGAACTGACTGTTTCCTCTATACTATCTAATGCACTAGAGTCAAATTTGCCATTGTCAACAAAATATCTTATAATTACATTCCGAATTTCAGCTTTCCTCAAATTAGTTTTGATAGCTAGGCCTAAATGTTTACGCAATAACAGTAAATCCTTCTTATTAACTTGCAAAAGAACTTCCAGGGATGGCGCTTTAACAAACTGTTCTACCTCCATAGTAGTCATGTTTATCTAGCTGTTGGTTTCAAATGTAAACTCAAAGTTTGTACACAAATTTTGCAAATTTCTTAATTAATTTTTCAAAGTTAGATTTCACAAATAAAATATCGATCCCGGACGAGCCCTCAATTCTGTTATGACCCAGAATAACAGAAATGAGAAACCAGCAGCTAAATTCAAAACACGGTTTTATTATATATACAATATTATACAGAGATGGTTTACAATATCTAAAGTAATTGGGGGTGGTACAAGAGTAATACGATGATTTAAAGTATTACGTATCTGTATGCGAATGTCCTGGTATAATTCTTGATCCTTCCAGGTTTCAGATTCACAATAATCACAAATCCACGATGAAAATGAATGTCCACAGATGATTTGTAAAGTTCCAGACAATATGAATAAATCCACACAAAGTGTTGTAATAATCCACAGATAAAGTCACAATAGCTCTCCCAATAGAATCTTATATGGCGATGTACAATTCTCGATATGTCTAATTACAGGTCTCATTACAGTTCTGATTAGCCTTTGGCAGCTGGAGTATATATAGCTAAACCCTAATTCAAGAATATTGGAGAACCTTCTACTTCTAGGAATATTTAACTAAAAACAGTAAACAAATAAACACACATAACTTTCTTCTGGAAATAGATCATTCTAGATCTCTACTTATACTAAACATGTTTACAAACATATTTGTTTATACATGATAATATTCTAGAAAGTTCTATAACCTGAATTAATAATATGACCTTTATATGATGTATTGATAATAAAGCTATAGGAGTTATCTCCCTTATCTAATAACTACACGTTTTTAGTGTCATACATAACAATAGCTATACTATCTATCCCTAAATATTATAATCAGCAATATGAATATCATTCCTAATGATTACTCAGTGCCTCTGAGTGATCATGATAACACAGCTTCAAAATATTCAAACAGAATTGATTAGCAACAAATACCGAGTGATCTTTAAGCCTATACGAGTAGTCTCCCCTACCTGGGGTGATTCGATCATCCCTACTCGAACATGTATAACAAGACACTATTATCAATAAGGACCTTTCCCTAAGGCCTAACACTACCGGGCTACCGAGTACTCAAAATCGCCGAGTACTCTCTGCTACCGAGCACTCACGTTTACCGAGTAATCTCAGCAATCACTCCAGCAATGATTCACACACAATCACCTAGTACGCAGAGTAATCACCAGTACTCTCAATGATTCGTATAAACGTAATCATTCAACGAGAGATCCCAAGGCTCAGTTAACAACTTACTCTCCAGAGTATTTAACGCGGAGGAGGAAAGCGTTGTTCAGGCACGTCAATCTCCGATCTCAACGCTACCGTAAGTTATTAACAACTGACGCATAAAGGAAAGCCTTGTTCAGGCATATCTATATTTACCTTGTTACGTGTTTTCACTTCAAGAGCTCGTCCAACAATAAGAAAAACTCTCGCGAAGTGAAAAGTTTTACATGCCGTCACGCTATATATATCGTTTCGGGGCAGAAAAAAACTCTCGCTGAAACCGCGGCTTTATATACAGCATGCTGGGCAACGACGGCGACATTAGCGCCTTCTATTTACAACAATCCCATGCCCTAGAACGCTTAACACATATATAGCTTAACATTACAAGCGTCTACCTGACGGCGATACTAACATACAAAATAGTGCGATTCAAGCGATTCCGGATAGCATGGTAATGCAACCGGAATTCGTCACATATTGAGTGTAGGTCAATTTTATGTATTTGACGAAACCTCAATTCTTGTCGATAATTAGGTGGCATACAGACCACATATTGAATAAAGCATGTTTTCATGAAGGGCCACCAAATATCACTGACTTGGATTTAAGGGCACGGCAGTCAAATAGGCTAATGCATTTCGTAGTGTCTGATAAATAATTAAGAAATATTTGAGTATGAAACATGCTCAAATGTGTTTGTCCTTTGCAATTGATTGTATCAATAGAGTTATTTAATAAATATTTAAAAATATAAGTGCATTCAGATCTGGTGTCGTGCATAGTATGTTTTTGATTGTGTGACATGCACCGTCCCTCGTACCAACCCCACACAAACTCTGACAATCTCTGTGAGCAATTCGAATGAAAAGAATTGTAAAGGTCTTTGAATATAAAGTGAAATAAGAGCCATACAAGATAGATTTTAATTCATTTTAAATCAAATTATTAGGTAAAACCATTAACCGGTCAGGTTTATGCGTATTCGATATCAAAAATAAAAACATGCCAAAATGAGATTTAAAACGCTTCATGACAATAAAAGGCATTGTTAGCCTCTTTTCCAAATATTCGCTCGATAAATTCACCTAAGGACCCAAAACGGATAACTTTTTAGATAATAATAAAAGAATCTCTATAAATGTAGCAAGAATTGAAATAATGTCAATTGAAAACACATAACATTAAACATTTCTTTTGCTGGTGATTGATTAATTCGGGTTCACAATCTCAACGAAAGTACTGACTAAACTATGAAATAATATACACTGTTATATGTCCTAATATGGTATAGGTAGTTCAGCAAATTCCAGGTATTGTACACGTAATGTTTGGTTGTTAGTAACCAGCGGGTTGCTATAATGAAACAAAAGTGTACACGCCACAAACGTCTTTCCATATGAGGTAGTTGGGGTCTTTCTCAAAACAGGAGATTTTTGACAAGACAGGTAGGACATTTTGTTTTACGAAACATTTTTTTGTAATCTTTGTTTTGCTGATAGACCGTTATGAATTGTTAGCTTTCCATGTCCGAATAAACGAGGTCAGTTTATGCGATTCTGCGGCGTCTTTATGGTGTATTTACTGAAAATTGTACAAATGGCCAGGCTCACTAGTCCAGGTGCTAAATGTCGATTAAAAAAAAAAAAAAAAAACTAAAAAAACTAGTTCGCATAAATCGTTTTTGCACAGACACATTCTGGATGATGCCATCGCGGCATCCTCGGGTAATTTTAAATATTGGAGATGGCGGTCAATACAGTTGATAAACTGAAATATTCTTCAAGTCATCATTGAACAGAAGTCTTAAAAATGGAGTTATTTTTTAAAACTAAAGTTTAATTAACAAGTTAATTGATATATTCAAATCGGTATTTCAATTATAGAACTGCTTTGTTTTATTAGTAATAACATGTGATTGGTACTTTTTGTGATATTCATTAGATTTCGATAACACAGCTTTTTTGTTTACTGGGGTGTAAACTGCTTTTTTTACAGATATTTTAAATGACGCGTCATAATAAAATATCTGTTCAAAAATGAAGTTTACACACCAATAAACAACAAAAATAAAAATCATTCCTTTAAAATATTTACATTTTGACCACCGTTCTTATTTAAAGATGCTCTGCTCCACCGCTGACAAATGGTATTTTTTCATTATCAAAAACAGGAGCAGACGATTTAGTATTTCTCTTCAGTTACAAAAGTTAATTACTTTACACCATTACCACCATTAAAAGTTTGAGCTTCTAATTTTACTTCAAGTTAAATATATGAAAAATAATTAATTGCATCCCGAAAAAAATCCGTGTCACTATATCCTATATGGAAGAAGTGCTGATAGCTTCCACCATGACCTTGTTCACGGATGATAGGTTGGGGGCTTACCTCGACGGCCATTGCCAGTCGTGTTACTGGTCTGGGGATCAGCTGTCCGAGCACATCAATGTGCTGGAGGTGAGGACTGTTATGTTGGCTCTGTAGGCTTTTCAGAAGATTCTACAATCCAAGGTGGTTTGTGTGGCTACGGGAAACTCTACATTTGTCGCGTAACTTGAGAGAAAGGGAGGGGGTATGTCCTTAATGTACTCGCCATCCTTATTCTTCTCTGTCAGGAACTGTAGTTGACTCTCTTAGTCAAGCATCTTCCAGGCAGTGTGAATGTTCTGGCGGATACTCTTTCAAGGCATCGCAAGCCGTTTCTGACAGAATGGCAATTAAATCCCTTGAGGGCATTTGCCATGTGTAGACTAGGCATCATATTGACCTTTTCGCCACATCCCCGAACAACCAGTTGCCAACCTTTGTCTATCCGGTGCCAGATTAAGTGGCCTGGACAGTGGATTGGGAGGGGATGCATGCTTATGTATTCCCTCCTTTCAACCTGGTGGACAGGATTATGATAAAAGTTTAAGGAGCATAATTCTTCCCTCCTTCTGATAGCCCCCTGTGGCCGCGTGGTTTCCGAAGGTCTTGTCGGTTCTGGTGGATGTTCCTCTACTTCTTCAACGCATGAACCAATCTTCTGCGCCAGCCTCGGTCCCGAACGATGCATTCACGTCCCGATATCCACATTTACGCTTGGAAGCTATCTCAGGAGGCCTCGCTCAGACAGGCTTTTCTTAAGACGTGTGAGTTCGCATCCCCGATCAATTAGGTCTTTCTCACCTGCCGTCTGCAGGTAGGGCGTTAGAATAGTACCTGCTGCCCCTATTGCATGATCGTAAAAGGCGACTAAATTTAGGATCTTATCTTTTCTCTTCTTCCTAACTGACTTTATCTTTCCTAATGCCTCCCTTGGCATCGCCTCACTTTTGGCCTAGAGTTGAGCGTTCGCCCCTGTGAGGAAGGCTCTGGGTTCTGTCCCCTGGCCGAGACACACCAAAGTCTATAAAAGTGGTAGTTTCTGCTCCTGCTTAGCGCTCAGCATACAGGGAGTGGGACGACTGGTTCGCCCGTTGTCAGTATAATGTGACCGGGTGGGGTGTGTTGCTTGGTGTCTTCGGCGGCATGCTTCAGTGATATAGCACTATAAAAAGGGCAATAGTTCCACTATACAAGAAGACACAACACGAATATACCGCAGTCTCCCAAAACACGCATCTCGCACAACATACACGCAACACTACGCATACATGGGAGGCCGTCCTTACATGACCATAGCTGTTAATAGGACGTTAATAAATCAAACAAACAAACAAACAAACCGTCTACCAGTTATGGAAGATCTCCTGTGATTGGTGTATCGCCAGGAAGATTGATCCGGTTAAGGCATATGTCCAGCTGATTGCGGATTTCCTTCTCTACTTGTTTAAGGAACAGAAACTTGCCTCTGGTACTATTGCAAGCTATCGCACGGCTATTTCCAGTGTACTGTCTTTTCATGGTAAACAAGAGGTAGGGTCATCCACAACTTTGTCTGCCTTGATTAGGACGTTCAGTCATGACAGGCTTAGGATACGGTAGTTGGCTCCACAGTGGTATTTGTGCTACAATCACCGAATGGGGGTTCCTTATGAGTGTTTGGTGTCAGTTTCCATTATTTTTTACTCTTGTCTTCCTGTTTGCTCTTGCCTCAGACCGTAGCAGGAGTGAGATTCGTCTGTTCACTTTTCGTGCCTTCGCTGGGCAAGAGATAGCTCTGTCGTTGCCCTACTTACTGATCCTGCCTTTTTGGCAAAGAGTCAGGTTTCTGGTTTGTGGTCGGATCCTATTAGGATTCATTCCTTGACAGTCTCTATTGAGTCTGAGGAGAATAATCGGTTGCTTGGTCCCTGTCGGGCGCTTAGGTTTTAACTTGATAAATCTATTGGGCGAGGTACTATTCTTGCCGATTAAACAGGGAAAGCAAGATTTCTCCTCGCAGTCCATCTCCATATGGATATGTCAGGTGATCATGATTACTTATGAGCAGTCTCATGATCAATATGGGGCGAAATGCAAGGTGATGAATCATGAGGCTAGAGCCCTTGTGGCTTCTTTGGCTCTCATAATGGGTCCTTGTTCCAGGACATCATGTCTGCTGCCTTTTGGCGTGGTCAGTTTACTTTCACTAACTTTTACTTCCGGTCCCTTTCTTCTCATTCTGATGGACTGTTTTCCTGGGATCCGGTTGTAGCGGCCCAGTCTGTGACTGTTCCTCCGCAGACATTGTATTTAATTTGTAGTTTTTAACTTTATGCGAACAGGCATCACAGTGGTACACCTCTTTTCACGCGGAAGTTTATCCAAATATTCAAGGAGAACAATTCGAACTCAATGGTACGTTACGTGAACCGAAAATAGTTCTATGTTTTCTAGTTGTTTTTACTTAAAAGAAATGGATTATTATGGTTTTTGGCCTGAATCATGGATAAAACATGTGAACTAGCCTTTGGGGGGTCCATCTTGCTTATTCTGCTGAAAATCATAAATCTATCATTTTATAATGCACAAACGAGGGTTTGTTCAATTCCGAATGACTGTTACAATGTACAAAGTGTTTTGTCAATCAAGTTTTTCTCTTGTGATGAAAGTTATGACATTTATCGATTTTTTAGTGAAAAAAGCTGAAAATGTCATTATTATGATCTTATCGTGTTTAGAATGTCTCAATCATATTAAAAATGTCTTTATATTTGCCTTTGTGTGTTGTCTGGTTCTCTGTCTATGTCTATATATACGAATGTGTCATTTTGGCCATGTTTGATAATTGAAATCAAAGATGTCCGCCTCATTACCCCATGGGACATTAGTTGTCACTGGCAACAAGCATAAAATGAAAGTAGACATCATACCGGTGTCATATCAAATTTGTATCCACCATCAAAAAATTATCCACCATGACATCAATAGTGATTGTTATAATTTTAGTTGGCAGTTAATCAAATGGTCATAAAAATATACCCCTAGATATTACACTATTTCCCCCTAGATACTTTTTTATGGCCATCAAATATGAATCCCCCCTAGATATTACACTAATCTCCCCCTAGATCCTTTTTTCGATGGCCGTCAAATATGTATCCCCCTAGATATTACACTAATCTCCCCCTAGATACTTTTCGATGGCTATCAAATATGTATCCCCTTGATTTTAGACTAATCTCACCCTAGATACCATTTCGATAGCTATCAAATATGTATCCCCCCTAAATATTACACTAATCTCCCCCTAGATACTTTTCGATGGCCATCAAATATGTATCCCCCTAGATATTACACTAATCTCCCCCTAGATACTTTTTCTATGGCCATCAAATATGTATCCCCTCTTGATATTACACTAATCCCCCCTAGATAATTTTTCTATGCATGCATGGACATCAGATATGTATCCCCCTAGATAACACACTTATTTATCCCCCGTTTGTAAAATTCCAGTTAAAACATAATGAGGATTGAATTATTGATGTATATATATGCTTCCCAATTCTTAAAGCTATATAGTCTATAGCGGGGTGAAATGTTTGATGCTGTGAAAATCATTCGAATTGAAAGATAAACATGTTTTTGATCTATGCAGGTTTAGATGAAAACATACCTGCATAAGTCCATTCACAATATTACTGAATAACACTGTGGAAATGTGAAATGAATTTGTAGACCACATTAAATCTTTGAATTAGTTTTAAGGGTTTTAATGCATAAGTACACATTTCACTGTATGATTGGTGCAGAGGTTGATTTACTGCCAAAATTCATTTTGAACTCTTAATTATTATTTGTATACACATAAATTATGATATATGCATTCCATAATTGGATTTAAAGATATTTACTTTATTATCTCCCCTAAGCTATTTCATGAGCGCCATACATGCATGTACATACAGTAGTATTTTAGTTTAAAGATGATTTCATTGAAAAATAATAAGAGAAGATTATAATTGATTTTCAAATTCATTTATATATTATAGTAGATAGTAGGATGTTGACGCATATCAAACACAATGAATGATGTTATAAAAATTTAGAAATGTGTACAGGTAATTTTTCAAAACTCATAATGACAGCTCAATGTTCAACCCCATCCAATATCTTCAGTCTGCATTTGTGTTTGCATCCATAAAATGCTAAAACAGGTCCCCACCTATTGTATTAATTGTTGTGTGGATGATTAAAGTGTCATACATCCATATGTATTAATAAAAACAATGCTAGCTATATGCTCTGTGATAATCCCTGATAATTATATCCTTTCTTCTACATGTGTATTACAAATAATGTCAATTAGTGATCATGGTATTGTATAATGTATTTTATCTTGATCAATGCAGACACTTTAACAAACAAACTGATCATTAAAAAATATATACATCACATTGTATACACCATTTATTTATTGGAAAATATTAGGTTTCCAATTTGCAATAACATTTATATCTGCAGGCATGTTCATAATGCTTCATTATATTGGTGTCTTCCCCGAACACCAACTCTAATTATATATTAATGATCGAATCATATTGGAACTTATATATCAGCATAATATACCACGATATTAAAAATGTTCCTGATTGTATCTAATTTAATTGTGTATTATTTTGTGATCACATAATATTAGTGAAAGCATTTCTAAAAATAGTTTTTTTTTTATATATATTCTCTATAATCCTTATTATTTCCTTACTATATTACATTTATATACATGCATGCAGTTAGTATACACAGCTGTCGCTTTAATTGTATATATACATAAAATGCAAGTTTCATGTTACATCTGTACACTAAAAAGTATAATAGTTACATTTCAAACCATATTTTATCTCATAGTTTCGTTTGGGATTGTTGTTAACTTTCACTGTTGTGATGATGTGGTAGCTATATACACACAGGTAATTTTTATAGGTGCCCTCTACCTGTATCAGTGTCAGATGTGACCCCCACTGTGCTGTGATGTAATACAGGTAGACCAGGTGTAATTTACTACCTGTAAAGTCACCTTGTCACCTATATAGGCATATACTGCTGATTTTCTGTTCATTTTCTCAACATTACCAATATTTATTTAGAAAGCATAAACAATGGGGGGATACTTTTTTGATAGGGGGATACTTTTTTGATGGGCAGAAAAAGTATCCGGATACTTTTTTATGGGCAGAAAAAGTATCCGGATACTTTTTGATGGGGGATACTTTTTTGATATGACACCGGTCCTAAAAACACTTATTTCGAAAAACTGCCAGATTGGTACATGGGAACCTATTTCTCCTCCCCCACTATATAAGACACATGATCTTGTCTGAAAGTAATGTCATCAACTCCTCTGAGGTTACGTATTATATTTGTTTAACGTGGGTGACTTTGGCTCGGGTGTGGGTACTGCGTATATGTTGTACCTACTTAATCGTATTGATCAACGATTTGGAATTTTATGCTAGGTTTACACTATGTTCCCGGCGGCCACGGCAGCCCCGTTTCAGGCCACCGTGGACAAAACGTGGTGACCGCGAGACAACGTGAGATAACGCAGAAGGACGTGATAGACAAACGTGAACGGTCGTGATTAGCGTGGATGCCGTACCAGATTTTTAAACTGTCAAAAAATTTGCCACGGCAGTCACGGTACAGATGGTGAACGCCACATGACGTAATAAAACGGGATTGACGTAACAAAACGTAACAGTGCGTACGAGGCCGTAACAGAACTTCAATACGGTCCGTGGTGGAACGGGCAGCAAGCACGTTCCCCGGAATCTCACGGTGATTTCGAGTTTTGTGACGTTCTGTTGCGTTTTCCACGTTTTATCACGGTTGATGCAGATTGGCTGCACGTTTTGTGCCGTTTTGTCCAGGTTTTTCAAGGTTTTTACGGCAAGCCAAGGTGGATGAAAACCGTTTTGATGCGTTCTGTCAAGGCATCTCACGGCTTGTAGCGTTTGAAAGTCCGACGTGATACGGCTTGTTACGTGTTATTACGGTTTTGCAAGCAAGATATGATGGAGTATGGCCTGGTACACATTTGCAACTTCATTGAATTATTTGTATTAATAAATAGAAAAAGTCATTATCAAACACATTTAACCCCTCAAATTATACCAAAGCTATTATTGCAAAAAGCAGATTAAATGAGTACACAAAAACAAAATATTTGCGTAGAAACACTTGGCTATAATAATCATATATTTATACCAAATATACTTTTAACAAATTTTGTAATTAAAACGTGTTTGAAATGACATTTTCGGCAATGAATATTGTTTCAGTTGCTCCAAAAAGCCCGGCATCAGACTTTCATCCTAGTAAGCCTTGGCGGACCGTGAAAAACGTATTGGAGTTCGATCAAAACGTGTAAAACGTAGCAGACCTCATCAGATCGTAACAGGTCAGGAGAGAACGTAGTGGTATCCTTGATAGACCGTACTAAAGTCGTAGTGTTCCTTTATTTTCCGGGAACAGCACCTTCCCCTTTATCCACGGTCCACCACGCAATCCGTAAAAGACCGTGGCAAAACTTCACAAGACCTAGCTCAACTTGAATACAGATACAAAAATAGGCAAAATTCCACGGCGCACCACGTTTCGGGCAAACGGGGCTACCGTGGTCGCCGGGAACATAGTGTAAACCTAGCATTAGCGGTATCAATCAAAATACTAAACAATGTCGTGAAATTTGTCAATATGTTTAAAAGGAATGTAGAATAATACATGTATGCCATATTTTGCTGCTTCGTAGTTATGTAACATAATTAGTCTCACTGAATTGTCCCTTTAAAGGTCCGTAAATCATTAGGCTAATTCAAGTATAGTGAACCAATGAATGTAATCATTTCAAAGTATTTCTATTCATACTTTATTCAACAGGTAGGATATTTGTTTTGTTAAAACATTCCTCCTATTTTAAGTAAATGACCACGTCATTCTTTGTAAGGACAAGTTGGTATGGTACGTGCACTTATGGAACATTTATTGATATGTTAATCAGCAAATATAAAATATTATAAGACTTTAAGGCTTGCCGAGGGTTTTGCAACATTTTGTGATCCCGAGGGTAGAATATCCCTATCCTTCATATCCACTTATGAAAGAGTATTTTTCTTTCATACATCGACGTTTTATTGCAATTTTACAACTATAGACGTATCAACCTATCCAAGATGGCGGCTTAGGTCAAAGGTCATAGGGAAAAAAAATCTCGCACTGTCAAAACGTAAACAGTGCCCTCACGTTGTTGTTTGTTATTGTGCGCCCCGTTTCTTATTTCACCGTGAACAAAGTTTAGTGTTGCTTATCATACTTTAATTCAGGAGCATTATTTCAAACAGGAAAATGAATAATAGCCTACAAGATATAACGCTAAGTACATGTTTAATTTAGCAAAACCAAAGCACAATTTACCGGAAAATTTCGCACATGTTGCACATTTCTAGATCTTTGACAGCGTGATTAAATATGCAACACGATTTGACACTAGGCCTACAATTCATGATACATTCATATAAATATTTTTTTTTATTATTTCATAATTAAAAAGCATTGCAAAACTGTCATGGGACCTACTATAGACCGATTGCCAAATGGTGCGTGGCTGACTCGGTCTCAACTAACCTTGTTTTGTAATGATCGTCACATGATAAAAAGAAAAAAAACACACTGACTGTTACTATAATTATTAGGTCAGTATTTGATAAGCCTATGAGTGTAAATAATTGACCCAAAATTTACCAAATATCTAATATTTTATATATTCAGTTACCACCAATTGGAACAACAGCAAAGAGAATATTATAATTTAACAGCCTTTCTAAAATCATTAAATTATTTGTCTAATATCAGAAACATATATACATAGAGATTGGCAACTCCACCATTTTTACGATCGGCAGATGTACCTCTGTATGTGCTTAGGGGTTTTTAGATAAACTCTTAAATAGTTAAATACAGCAGAATAACTTTGATATGTTATAAAAGTTCAGTAATTTTCAGATGGTTTGAGTACGATTTTGGATAGAAAAAATAATATTTTAACCTCTATATATCAATAAAACAAAATGCGCTTCCGGTTTTGAATGTCTGATTTTCGAAAAACCAGGTAAATTTGCTGATTTTCATGCTTTCAAAAATCACATTAAATAACATCAATAGGGAAAACTGGTCACATCAAACCATGATATAATGTTTAAACTTTGGGTTGATGCAAAATATCATGTTTAAAAGAATACAATTAAAATTAGTTAGCCAAGGGAAAATGCTTATAAACCGGAGGTCCAGCTGCCTGTCAACAAAGACAAAGAAGGAGTTTCCAATCTCTATGTATATATGTTTCTGCTAATATATATTATTATATAATATCTTATATGAATGCATGTAGAAGTAAATAATGTATATTAAAGAACTGGATAAAATTTAAAATTTCAGTACAAGTACTGGGGTACATATTTCACCACAGTATGTGAATAACATTAATTAAATGGGTCAAAATATAGAGACTTAAAATGGATAAAAAATAAGAAAGACAGTTATTGAAGAATGTTGAGATGATTAGTGTTGTGTTGAAAATTGACATGTACATCAAAATAACTTTAATAGCTGTATCTATTGTTCTTCTAGATCATAAACATACATACTATTGTTTCAATGTACACACTTTTTGGATACCCATTACTTTATTTTAATTAATTTTATATGTCCAGGCTTCATTTTGTTTTCTCATTGATTTTTTATATGTTTTCAGCATAGATGCGTGCAGTATATATACATTAGACAAATCTTAGTGGTACCTTGATAGTGAAGCGAATGATTGTAATGTAAGATATTTTGATTAGAGTTATTCCCCTTGATTTCCGGAAGTTTATAATGATTCTTTAATTAATTATTGACTAATCAATGTGCAGGTCTGGAATATTGTAAATAGTTTCTAATTTTACAGTTACATGTAGGAAAGATATATTAGCAAATTAAAAGTTGATTACTGTTGAAATAAATAAGTATTTAATTATTGAAATTCTGTCTACCAGGAATAATTTACTGATTCTAAGTTAAGTAGCTCAGAATGATTGTCAATGGGGAGCACGATGTAAGAGGCGAATCTCTGCTTCGGCAAAAGGTTCTGTCAGTGACCAAGCTGAATAAGTTTGGGCCCAGCTGAGAAAGTTGGGGTTCCACTGTTGCTACCACTATGGGGTATACGTAACAGGGTACTGCAGTACAGGGTGACGTACTGACGAGTACAGGGTAACGGGGTGTCAGTTCGATACCAGGTGTTCAGTAACACAGGGCGGCGTGTTGCTTGAACAATGAGACAAGGTTTGGCAAAGCACTCGGTGCCGCGGTAAAAGGGTGACTCGGTATTGTAGTCACAGGTGTCTCGGTATTGGTGTCGTGATAATGTGTACTTTGTACACGAGGAACTGACTGTCATAGTGAAGCAGCCTCTTTACTTAGACCTGTGGTATTGAAGATACAGGGTGCTCAAGGTGATTCAGTTGTTGTATTTACCAGGTGTAAATGAATCGGATCATGGTTGTTAACATGTGATTATGAGTCAAGTAGACTAACCATTTATTTGTATATATTGTTGGCAGTATTTAGTTTGTTGTGTTTAACAGTGCCTGGGTCCAAGATAGAACTTGGTAACGGACCGTACTACAGTTGTAGTTGCAGTACAGAGTAGCAACAGGCATAGTCGGTCACGCGACCGTTACAATAGTTTACATGTAACTTTAAAGTACATGCAGCTTTATATGTACATATATGTAGACTTATCAGTAAAGAAGAACGGAGATTTATTGTGGTCAAGGATCAACTGTTTACATAACAAAACACATGATTTTGATTTGCATTTCCTATTTCCTGATCTATTTTAACATATGAAAACATACATAATATATGAAACATGTACATGCATATTTCCTCTGGAATACACATGTAGTTCTCCTGTATATAGAGCTACTGATTGACTTTTAATTTTCCAATTAAACCTTGTAACGTAGTTATGCATTTATCTATGTAATACATAGAGATTGAACAGTGTTTTGATTGCGTTAAAGGTGGTATGAACGCAATGGGACACGGACATATTCAATGTAGCGCTAACGCGCTACATGTAGAATATGTCTGTATCCCATTGCGTTCATACCATCTTTAACGCAATCAAAACACTGTTCAATCTTTATATTTACATAAATAAGTCTACTTTTACGTCACATTTAAAACGGTGATGGTTGCTAAGTTGGGTAACTACGGTAGTCAGGATGACCGAAGATATATTTCCGATTGTTGAATGTTATAGCTGCAGTTTGATTTGAAATATAACAATGACACCTTTAAATTATTTTTAAATTCTGTTTTTTTTTCCAATTTGATAATGTATCAATAATGTCCATTTCGAATAAAAATTGAGATAACCGAGGCGGAACGACTACCGGTATATTATCGCTGTCAGGGTAGTGATGCGGTCCGAAGTGGAGCGAGCCGCCATATTTGATTTTCAACCGAGGAAAGTAACTGTGAAATAGCTTGTTGATGAAATGGTATGACTGTTGAGCTGCTGAATGTTTGTAATGTATGTATCGGTCTACGTACGCGATATAGACTAAATTCTTCATAGTCATTTTTATTGTACGGATGAAAGACAAGTGTTTGCATGGTGTGTGAGTGACGTAACTATGGAATCCCTCGAACATTCCTGAGGAAAGCCCCCGGTTGTAGCCTCGACCTGCGATTCTTTTTGTTGTTTATTACCGTTACAATGCTCGAACACATATTCTGTTTTGATGTCAAATACATTTTAATTGGATATAATAACAACTCTTTATTATTATTTTGAATCCGACAACGAGGAAACTTTGTTACTTCATACAGTAGGCCAACCGAGCAGGCTAATGACGAACATGATATTGTCTGTGCCGCCAAAGGATTAGTCTTGAGACAAATAGAAGACCGACATCGTTTTTTAGTTTATTATTAATTTAAAGCAAATCTGTCATCTGTGAAAAGGTAAAATGTAAATTAAGTAATTAAAGTTTCTTTACAGTATCATATGACGCAAAATCTTACCGAAGCGTGAACTAGAAGTAGTACGATCCTACTCTGGGTTTGTATTCATACGTCGTTGCGTTTACGCTAATTTGAACGCAACTCCCCTCCCGTTGACTATATAGGGGCATATGTAAATATAACGTGAGGAACAACATAACAGAATATATATACACACAACATGTACCATTACAGGTTTCAGTGTACTTTTTCAAGAATAATTAGTAAAATAAATGAAACTTATTCTTTAGTTGCTTGTGTATTATCCATCAATTAAATAAATTCATGCCATCTATCCAATCTGCTGAGAAAGGCAGAGTAATTATATTTCTTTCTTAAAGACACAACATTATCTTAATTTGTGAATGGAAGATTTATTAGCAGAAACATATATCAAATATTTATAGTTAATACTTTAAGATGTTGAATAATATAGGAGTATGTGTCATCATGCACTCTTCATTCAAAACCAAATAAATACATGTATATGTATACTTATAAACATTATGATATACATATATCCATGTAAAGTTACACTGATGAAAACACTTCCAAATATACAGCTTCAACTCGATGTATTGTCATTTTTCTTTTATTGTACTGTATATAGGGAACCATGAAGGACCATATACCTAAAACACATTTATATGGTACTCAAAATCAGTGTATACAGATGATGTAATTCATTACATATACATGTACAGCATGCAGTGTTTGAAGGATTCTACAGTCAGATCAAAACACTAATTCCAAATTTAAAATACCTGTATTATTGAGATTTGTTGTAATGAGTGTCCAACAGGAAAAACACAAGATACTTAACTTAATATTGTATTTAATATATAATATCATATTTAAGCTGATACACCATGTATGTCTTCTAAATACTACTAATTTATTCATAAGATTCTTTTCACAATCCAGTTTTATGAAGAAAATATACATGTACCAGTCTACATTTGTAGAGAATAATGGAAATGATAATTCTACAGTTTTCCTTTAGTGAACATTGAAATAAACCTGTACAAAAAGGATATTCTTATATCCACACGCACCTGAAAATGTGTCTCCAATTCAATTCAAAGGTCCCTTTGTTATGATTTGACAAGATTATACAATAGCTGAAACACATGTTTCCGAAAGAATTTCAAAATATGTTTAAAAAATACCAATAATTTCTTAACCTTCCTTGGATTGTCTGACATACATTGCACTTCATGGTCATGAGTTTATTGCCCTAGACCAGCCAGTAGTACACATGTAGGTATGAAAGAAAAGGTAATGAAGGTACATGTAGGTAAAGGCCCAGTCATACTAATAACGTATCATAACTTACAAGGAGACTAAAGTACAATGTACCTCAGCGTAGCTTAACCTACGCGCTTTAACGTATTTGAGCGTATAGACTAGCGTATCTCTACCTCAAATTTAACCCGCGATTGTGATACGCTATTAGATATTTGTTGGAAGAGTATCATCTTGCTACCGTGACGTAAAATAGTAAACCTTAGCGTAATGTTATGCAACGTATTGGTAAGAGTATCGAAACGTGCCAATAACATATATAGCAGTCGACCTCTGCTAGCCGCCTACGTAATTTATTCAAGGGTTGATTGTCAATTTTGTTGCTTGCATTGACTGATGAAGAAAGTCAATCTAGTTTTTCTTCATCAGTCAATGCAAGCAACAAAATTGACAATTAATCCTTATATTTACGTTAAAGTTGTATGGTCTATGACTTTCGCTCAGAGTAAAAACTGCTTAAGTGTTATACATATTTTCCTCCGTCTGTCTAATTTTACCGTTTTTTTTTATAAAGTTGCAGCACTGGAATTAATTTTAATTATAAAAGTAAAAATCTTTTTAACGTGTACACGTGAAAAATAGGTTTGAAAGATGCCGAATCATTCCGATCTCTTCCGCACATCATCGCGACAATCTCGAAGTAAAACGAGAGTTGTGAAACCAAGAGAAAATGTCAACAAATTTTCATAAACAAAACATGTGGTTGAACTCAGCAGACTGGATCGACAATGAAAATAATGATCGCAAATGACAATATTTGATACACACAATATTTACGGCAATGTGTGAATTGGATGTTTCAAATACTCATTCTGTGGATATATGCTAGCACGATTTGTTCATATTAGCCAGAAGGAAAATATGAAACAAACAAAATCAGATAACCACAGTAGTAGATGACACAAGGAAAAAATATGCCCTAAACGATCATCATTGTTACTCAGAAAAAAAAAGATTTGTCTGTCAGAACTATATCATTCTTGAATGAACCACCAGAATATGTGGTACTCATTTAAAAATAAATTGAATAATCGTTGGAAAACAGGTAGCATGACATAGCATATGCGATTGTAGCGTAACTCAACAATAAACCGTGTAACAATATCATATACCTTGCGATACTTTACGTTATCGTTACGTCAAATCGTGGGTTGATAAGGGGATACAAGTGCGCTAGTCTAAACGGTCAGATACTTTAATAATATACACACTGAGGTAGATTAAAACAAACTGAGGTTTCTCTCTCGTATGCTGTAGTTGTAAGTATGGCCAGGCCTTAGCAGAATGAAATCAAATAGAAAACAATAAATATTCTTATAAATAGTCTCCATTTTCATGAGCTATTATTGATGACGATTGACATCATATACCAAAACGTTCAGTAGGTTGTCTTTTCACGTAAAATGTCATTTTTTTGTTCATGCCGTGGGGTCAAAGTTAGTGGTCAAAGTTCATGTATTCAAGTATACAATATTACCAGCTTGGTAGCCAGAACTTCAAGTTTAAACGATTATTACCTTTAATCATTTACTACGCTATAAATGTATAGCGGAATGCTTTATGATGCTCAATACGTTCAAATAGGGTGGTAAAGTTATTCACTTATCAGTAAACATACTGATAAATAAATGCCCATTCTTTAGATAACTCTATACAATATTATTTTTTTTATAATTAATGTTGCTATATTATCGATATCGATATCGATGTAAATCTGGGATCGTTTGTTAAACATTATTGCCATTATACCTTGTCTTTTTAGATGTATTTTTCTTTCAGTCTTTATGGGTGTTCAAATTAAATGCTATTTTCAGAAGGAGGAAATCGGCTCGAGAAATAAAAGAGTTGCAACAGCGATATGAGGTAAAGTATATCTAAGTCAATCGGCCTCTATTTCCTTTCAATAGACTGGGTGGTAACAGTTTATATGTTGTGTTTAATTACCCAAGATTATTTTTCTGAAACCTTTAATAAAAATGGCAATGCAACAAGTTGTGAGTTTAGAGGGTTCACCTGTCCGATCACGTGGGGTTTTCGGGGAACTGCGCGCTCTTAGATCCCTCGCACGTTTTCAACCAGCTATCGAAAATAATTTATATCGGTTATATAACTTGTCTCGCGATTGCAACCGATGTTAGATAAATAAAGTTTATAAACATAGCTATGCCCTATATTCGCGTCGCCTGTAAATTTGCAAAACACTGTAAATTGTAAATAAAAAAGAGGTATATTCATTAAAGATAACATTAAAGGAAACGTTACTTAAACATCCATTTAATCAACAACCTCGTTCAGAGTTCACTGCATTCGACTGATTTTACAATGATTAGGTCATCCTAAATTATAATGTTATAACATATACGTTTAATTAACAGCGATATAGATGTCATGACAATCATTACCACACGACATGGGAAGAAAGACAAAGTTGTGAAAAAAGGCAAGTATAGCATCAGAACTAGCATTATTAAGTAAAGAAACTTTATGCAAAGATAACAATATCCATCAGGACGAAATCGTTCAAGAGCATGAGTCAAGGGTTGTTCAGTAAGTAATATGTCATAAGTCTATATCTATTATAGACATTATATATAGCTCAAACCGAATGTTAAGTAATTGAGCATCTTGCATTCTGGGACCGATTGGTCACCAATACGGTCGACAAGCAGTCGTAATCGTCCTGTAATAGTGTGAAAGTAAACCAAAATTGCTTTCAATTTGTATTGTGTCTAGCGAGTTCATGGTTCTCATCAACAAACTCGGTATGGTCACAGAAAATGGAGAAAATCAGAATGTGTTAGATGAACATTATCAATTGTATATAACTTCACCTAATAGAATACTAGGTCGTCAGAGCAAAAAAATGAATACGAACGACGTAGTGTTAAAAAGTATTTAAATGACTTGATATTGAATCATCATCCAGTTTCGAAATATTAAAAAATAAACCGTTTTATTTCAGCCAGAGGAACCATGAGCTTGAAAAAGAAAGGATACGGAGTGCTAAATCCTACACCTGTAATTTCGGGCACAAACACAGCAGCTTCAGAGAGGTCCAGTCCTGTCATGACTTGTAAGTATTATGATGTCATACATTATAACGTATCATTATAAAAAACCTACCGTTTCAGTCAATGTTTTTCTTTATAGCATATATAGGTCTTAAATTTTATATTCATGACTTTTCGATCCAGTAGATAATCAACATTAGTGTACAGTAAAAGAAAACGACGTCCATTGGCCTTAATGGTCAACTGATTATTGACACAATACAACACGGTAGAAGTATCCATTGAAGAACGGAGACCATATTATTATTTACAATTTTTATTGGCATTTTCTGTAATAGAAAATTTATGCAAAGTTCATTTGAATTCGTTATGACAGTTTTGAAGAAGAATTTGAAAATGGAAATGGTTTACAGATACACGACGGACGACAACGGACAAACGATTAGAATAGGTCACACGAGATTTGGCGTCATGTGACATATCAATTCAACATGTTTTAAATAATGGCGTCAACAAGATGACGGTCGACATCCTTATACGTCACAATATACATAACCACTTGTAGTCTATTAAACTGAATGGGATTGACGACATTGATTATTCCGTTACAGTCAATCCATTACTATTTTGTTTATAAATTAGGCCATGGGCTAGGAAGGTCCCACATGCACCCCCCAAACCTCCGAACCAATATTTTTCTTAACCCTTATGACCCACTGATCACAAATCAAAATATTAACGTTGCATAAGTTGGGATGAACTTCCGGTTATGACGTCATGAAAATTTAAATCTTAACAAATTTGACTTGTCTTCTTCGGTTGAAAAATGTCAATGTAATGACTATTTTTCATTTTTAGTGAAATTCGACGTTATAACCGGAAGTTCATCCCAACTTATGCAATGTTAACATTTTGATTTGTGAACAGTGGGTCATAAGGGTTAAGAAAAATATTGGTTCGGACGTTTGGGGTGGGGGTGGGGTGCATGTGGGACCCTCCTAGCCCATGGCCTAAATACTTATATGTTATACATGTATGCAGTGTTTTGTAGAAACTTTTGATGAAAGAATATACTAATACGTTTTCTCAGTTTTCAGACTGGCCAACCAACTCTACTGATTCCATTATCTTGTAGAACTTGCAAAATAATTGTCGTATATGTTGGTATTTACACACATGTTTAAAGTGTTTCTCCACTATGCGTTAGTTAGGGTGTCCAATATTACGAAGAGAAACAATTAGAATATATATTGTTATGTTTTTATCAACTTATTTATTCAGATAATCTGCAACATTACAGAAATCATACACTGATACTGTAGCTTATTTTGTTACTATCATGGCCGCTAGTCCGCGAGTGCCAGAACGAGGCTTCACTATAGTTTGTATCCAAAACTCGTATTGAAATAGTCATAGTCCGTATCATATAAGTAAACTTCATACAATGAATAACATCACAAATATGCTATATTTTTCCAAACCGCACACGCAAGCACACAATGGAACACATTGTATACAGGGTTAATCTACCTCTAATTTCCGTAGTTGTATGCAAAACTTTAAACATTTTCAACTAAACGGACAACCGTATCGGGTGTAACATTTAGAAAGTGTGAATGCAAGTCATATTCTATATTACATATTATCTTTCCTTAGACGTAGATCTTGTGAAATCATATATTTGTGAGAGTAATGCCATGCGTTTCAGAGAAAATTACATAGATTTTGCTCACAAAACAATGACGTCACAATAGATACACTAGATATCTGCAAAAAAGTTGACTGTGTTATATCCAAAGATGGAATGTTTAAACTGAGGTTCTTATTTCGTTTTACTTTACAGCAAACTGAAAGAGACCTACTTAAATATGATGATGAAAAGATGCGAGATGTAAGTACAATCGTTTTATGGTATAACGTATCTTTTCTTCTGCAATATTAACTTTTTCATTTGTCTTGCTTTTGGTCATTCGTGCACTTTAATTATGAAAAATAGTTAATAGATCATAATAAATTATGAACAAAATATTGATTGTCTTTCTTTCTTTATTGCAGTGGTAGCCGCGGTGGTAAGCTTTATTTTATATCAATGTTAAATAAAAAAAAGAATCGTAATATATACTTTTGACGGTTGATTTATTTACGGAATTCTCCATATTATCTGGTTACAACAACAATAACGCGCGTTAACGTTTACATTTTTTAAAGCAGGTATGGCGGAGATTGGATTTTCTGGGACAAACTTTTTGGCACTGGAATACAAGCAGTGTGTTATCGAGGAAATCGACTCGGACTAAAATTTCATCACATTCGTCTTAATGTTTGATCAAATACCCTTTTCAAAGGGCCTATTTCTTATTATGAAATCCAAAATAAAATGATTCACTGAAAGAAAGGCACAATAAAATTATTGGAATAATGATATATTAGTTGTTACTCCCTTACTTATATATATTAAAAACCATAAGATTAAATACGATAAAAATGCAAAGGACATTGCTCTGGGAAATTAAAAAATATTTTAAAATGCAATGGCAGGAATGTTAGAAAAAGAACATTGTTAGGCAGCTTAATAAGACGGAGGCGTTGTTTACAATTACGCCCATTTGATACACAACGATCGACCGACTACTCCTCTAAATCTACTGGAGGGATTTCCATGAAGTTTGCTGGTAACAATCCTTATACAGTATATATCGAAACAAGATATATCCAAGTTTATTGGGAGCGTCAATAGGATCTGACAATTTCACATAAGGGATTATGTTCATATGACATTTATACCACTTGTACTTGAGATAAAATGCATTTCCTATACCTTTCTCTGTCAAAAAAAAACGTAATTTCGTCCCAGTGTATATATACAGTAAGCTGTGTTGTGCTCTTTGGGCGAGATGTTTACGTACACGAAAATAATTCTGACATTTTTTCAAACTACTCCGTCCCCTGAAATTCACTTTTAATATTCTGCAGGTAGCAATTTGATTGGCCATTTGCAAAGGTCATTCGTTACAGGATGTTGTCAGATCCTCTTACCAAACGTACGTAGTGATATAAAGGATCTGTATCCATACTTTTATCTAAGTTGCGTACGTTATGTTGGAAGTCACTTCCTTGTCACATTCCATAACATTCAATATGACTGCATGACGCTAACCTTTTAAAAAACAAATGATAAATATTAAAACATATATTCCGCAATATTTTACTATGATTTAAGATTTCAAGATTGGAAACTGCTAGTGAACAAACAAGTTTTGTGTAAACTTCAAGTGCCGTAGCACACAAAACAGTTGGAAACTTCCAGAACAATACAAAATCATGGTTATCACGTCGATAAACGAAAACGTTCAGCACAACTTAAAGGCAACTTAAAGCGTTGTTTATCTGAATTATATTTGATGTAGGGCTGCATGGATATACGCAGCGGTACACTAACGTAGACTTTACACATACACCATGCATCGATAACTACAGAGTTCTACTTTCGTTTCCGAGCGTTTAGGTGAAGATGACGTGTTTTCACATGTAGTAATGCTACAAGGGTAAGAATTTTAAATATTTGTTACATGAAAAATAACATGTTATGAAGGATTTAATGATGCATGCACAGTAAAAGTAAGGTTTATGTAGGAAGTAGTTCGCAGGCACTCAATGTTTTACCGTCATTTCTAGTTTCAGACGTATCCTCCTTTGTTTCAAAATATTGTCTGTGACGATGGGGTTTGGTGTGGAGGGATAAGTTGGCATGTCTATGGCGATGGGGTTTTGAGGCGGATGGATAAGTCGGCATGTCTGTGGCGATGGGATTTTGAGGCGGAGGGATAAGTCGGCATGTCTGTAGCGATGGGATTTTGAGGCGGAGGGATAAGTTGCCATGTCTGTAGCGATGGGATTTTAAGTGGAGGAATAAGTCGGCATGTCTGTAGCGATGGGATTTTGGGTGGAGGGATAAGTCGGCATGTCTGTAGCGATGGGATTTTGGGTGGAGGGATAAGTCGGCATGTCTGTGACGATAGGTGTGGGGCGGAGGGATAAGTTGGCATGTCTGTAGCGATGGGATTAGGGGTGAAGGGATAAGTCGGCATGTCTGTAGCGATGGGATTTTGGGTGGAGGGATAAGTCGGCATGTCTGTGACGATAGGTGTGGGGCGGAGGGATAAGTTGGCATGTCTGTATCGATGGGATTTGGGGTGAAGGGATAAGTTAGCATGTCTGTGGCGATGGGATTTTGAGGCGGATGGATAAGTTGGCATGTCTGTGGCGATGGGGTTTTGAGGCGGATGGATAAGTTGGCATGTCTGTGGTGATGGAGTTTTGAGGCGGATGGATAAGTTGGCATGTCTGTGGCGATGAGATTTGGAGGCGGAGGGATAAGTTGGCATGTCTGTGGCGATGGGATTTTGAGGCGGAGGGATAAGTTTGCATGTCTGTGGCGATGGGGTTTTGAGGCGGATGGATAAGTTGGCATGTCTGTAGCGATGGGATTTTGAGGCGGAGGGATACGTTGGCATGTCTATGGCGATTGGGTTTTGAGGCGGAGGGATAAATCGGCATGTCTGTAGCGATGGGATTTTAAGTGGAGGGATAAGCCGGCATGTCTGTGACGATAGGTGTGGGGCGGAGGGATAAGTTGGCATGTCTGTAGCGATGGGATTTGGGGTGAAGGGATAAGTCGGCATGTCTGTAGCGATGGGATTTTGGGTGGAGGGATAAGTCGGCATGTCTGTGACGATAGGTGTGGGGCGGAGGGATAAGTTGGCATGTCTGTAGCGATGGGATTTGGGGTGAGGGGATAAGTTGGCATGTCTGTGGCGATGGGATTTTGAGGCGGATGGATAAGTTGGCATGTCTGTGGCGATGGGGTTTTGAGGCGGATGGATAAGTTGACATGTCTGTAGCGATGGGATTTTGAGGCGGAGGGATAAGTTGGCATGTCTGTGGCGATGGGGTTTTGGGCAAAGGGATAAGTTGGCATGTCTGTGGCGATGGGGTTTTGGGCAGAGGGATACGTTGGCATGTCTGTGGTGATGGAGTTTTGAGGCGGATGAATAAGTTGGCATGTCTGTGGCGATGGGATTTTGAGGCGGAGGGATAAGTTGGCATGTCTGTGGCGATGGGGTTTTGAGGCGGATGGATAAGTTGGCATGTCTGTAGCGATGGATTTTGGGTGGAGGGATAAATCGGCATGTCTGTGGCGATATGTGTGGGGTGGAGGGATAAGTTGGCATGTCTGTGGCGATAGATGTGGGGCGGAGGGATAAGTCGACATATCAGTTGATGGGTTTGGGCGGAGGGATAAGTTGGCATGTCTGTGGCGATGGGGTTTTGAGGCGGAGGGATAAGCTGGCATATTTGTGGCGATGGGGAGAGGGACGGAGGGATAAGTTGCCATGTATATGACGGGTAACTACATGTATATATAATAAAGCCATGATAATTGTCGTGATATAATTAACCTGTATCGTGATTTGAGTTTGAATTCACATTGTTGGAGTTATAAAGAGTTTCCTATCCGACACGTGACACTTGATAACATTATAATGTATGTTCAAAGTGACGGGGACGTGTAATTAACTAATTAGCCATCACACAAATATGTATATAGTATTTACGCCCCACTAACAATAGACATATGTCATGATCCCCGGTATCACAGAATGTGTATTTACCACAACAAATTATTTAAATCCTCACATTCAAAAACATCCACCACGAACAATGACAATTATTTCATTTAGTATGGCAGTTGATATGCCCATTAGGTGACGATAAAATAACAACAGGTACATTGTACATGTGAACAGGTGCATGGGGTACAGCGACCCATATCTTGACATTAATGTGGAATTTAATTGAAAAATGATGGACGTTGACTGATAGCCTCTGTGTCCATATCATAAGATATATTACACAGATTATATAATGACAATGGAAAAGTAAAATTATCAGTAATTATTAAACATGTTGTCGTTAAGATGTTTGTTAAGCAGAATAATAGTTTTCGACTTCAGTTTGTTTCGAGAAATCGGAGCCAGGTAATATGTACTTATTCGAACAAAGAGATATGACATTTTTATGTTATCTTGGTAATGATTTCGAAGCGAACTACAACCCATCTCACTACTATCATCTTCAAGTAGTCTAAGGAAGATCCTCACCTGCTGTGTGTGACACTTGACCTTTATCTCGGATAGTGTATCAATAAGTACCTGGAATTCATCACCAGGTAAAGTATGGGTGTTCCTACACCTGTTGTTTGGAAGTTTAGATCGTTATGTTGACAACATGGACGCTCTATCGGACGAGAGAAGGACAAAAGTGGATTGAGATATTATACCATAAAATGGACATCTATTACTTCATCTTCAATATGTTTATCTGTATTGCATATTGTCCAGGTATGTAATGCATATTTTCTGAGAAATAACACGTTCACTTCCATTCTTTTCTTTTACGAATTTATCTATTTTATATGTTTTTAATGATACCTATTTACTGCATCAATTCATTGGTTGTTTTTATCACATTTTCTATTAAAGGCATTTAATCTGATTCCAGCTGAGATGAATAACAGAAAAAAAACATGTACATTGTATATGCATTTAACTGAAATAACACACATCATTTGCCAAATAAAATCAAAAGTAATGCTTAAAAAGTTCATAAGAAAATCTTTGTTTTATTTCTTACTTTAGGTTTAACACAAGGCGGACCAATGTCACAGAATGGGAATTTATTCAAAGGCTTGATTGGTAATACAGGTAACAACGGACAAGGCATATCTCCGTACAATGCTCAGGGAGGTTTGGCGGCCATGACCGGATATGGAGGAAATTGTCCCCCTTTACAAGGGATGTCTATTAGTAAAACACAGTCGAGTTCTATAGGATACGGAATGAACCCTGTTCGGAATTCGATCAATCCAATTCAACCATTCATGGGTAATTATCGTACACGTGTATTACATGTATAGTCGGTTATTAACTTGGGTCAAAACATTTCGGGGTTTTATGTCAAAACGAGTAAATAACATTTTAGCGGTTTGAAATATATGCTATCTGACAATTACGAATGGTCATCCATTACTAAACATTTTTTGCGGATCCAATTCTAGCGGTCATAGCGATGTCAGGCGTAAACGCGAAAATAGGAAACGAAAAGGTATCCCGCGAAAATTACCGGCTGTGCAGTATTTTGTTAAGTATAAAATTTGTCTTTGTAAGACATTCAACCTTCGCTAAATCACTATTTCCTTTCAATGAACGAAGGGCAATGTACTTTGATAGAACGATAAATTTATTTTAACAATTTTGTCTTTATCAAAGAGGAATACATTAAAATATTTAAACAGATAAAGTGGCGAGTAGCACATTTGAAAAGCGTACGTCTTCGTCGTCGTAATGAGCTTAGATGATGATACTATTCTTTTTATCAACGACAGGCATGAATTCCGGGTGCAGATGTACTTTGACCGTAAACATGGAAGGCTGTTTCATCTGTCCTTGTGGAAATACTGGTAATGTCTTTTTTTTGATAATTCAGTTTAGATTTCAAAGAAAGTCTAGCGATCTGTTATTTGTAATTGATGTCATTTTAATGTACATGTATAAATGTGCTTTAGAGACATACGGCATTTTGTATCTTGTATATTTACTATAGCGTAATCCGCTTCTTCTCTTTCTCGAAATTACATGCTAACTCGCTAAAATAAAGTTATTTACAGTTATAAATGTTGTGAATTTACATAAAACAATCCTGCAAATATGGTTACAGTATTGCACATGTTAAATAATCTGCTTATTATCTTTCCCAGTGAGACCGTTTCCGACCACAGCTGTCGGAACGTTGATGACCCCTGTACCGGAAGTAATCGACACCACAAGTCTTCATCCAGCATCAACGAGGCCGTCAAGTATCGCGATAACAATGGATGCTAAGTTTTCTAGTGTATCGACTACAGTCTCTGGCAAGGACAGCAGACCAACACAATCAAACGTGGATTCGAATCACGAAAATAAAGCTAGTTCTGGACAAATCACTGCACAGATTAGTACAAAACAACCGTCCTTACTCAATGGAAATATTGATATCCCGAACCAAAACTTAAGCTCTGATGAAAATACGCCTAAAAATATATTAACAAACCAACCCGTAAATCAAAACATTTCAACGTTGAGTGATAATGAGAGCGACTTCACTGGTGAAAGGAGTTTCCCTTTGGCGGTTTCTCTCGGATGTTTATTTTTCCTGACATGCGCAGTGTGTTGTGTACTGGGATACCACTTGTTGGTGACGAAAAAACAAATTAAACATCAAGGAAACGAGTTGTACTTTGTTGAAAAATCATTCAGACAATCTATTTCATCGAATGACGATAGCATGAAAAGTGGCAGACGTAACCCACCAAATCTACCGTCGAGGGCGCCCCCTTTGACACCGACAGCGCCATCTGTTTCTCCTTCCGGTCATACCAGTTTTATGTTCCCACCGGAAGACGTTAGACACGACTATTTGGAGCTAATATAAATATCTTTGAGTATATTCCATGTGGAAGAGAATACATTGTTTACTAAATTGACGATTATAATGCAATTATTGTTTTATAACTAATATTAAATAATATTTGTAATCAGGAATTAAAACGTATAAGTTAAAAATGGATTTCATTCCTTCTTGATCGTAAATGCAAGCACTCCCTAAAGCATTGCTGTTTTCCTCAAACCAATGCTGTATATTAAACGGCTTTTAAGTTATAGAGTAAAATATTTGGTACTGTAAATTAACATTCTATCGCGGCTACTTAATTTTTCGATATCAGTTACAAAATTAATTCGCGTACATAGACATTCGCGGATTTAAAATGTAAAGGGGGTCCCTGTCACTAAACACGATGTAGATTTTAATTCGCGGAAATAAACTACGTGGATCGCAAAATTCGTGAAAATAAGTCGCACGCGAAAGAAAATTGATTTACAGTATAAATATACAATCAATATTTCTGATATTTATACAGTGTATACAACTATATATCATAAATTCTACAATGTAGACCACAGTGACCTTATTTTTAGAGATAGTGGCCTACATACGTAAATATATGCCCTACAGTAATTATGATGTTTTGGAAGGTAATATTCTTTGTGGGGATTGTCACGCAAGCATGTATACTCTGGAGTTTGTAATGTATGTTTTGAAATTATTTTTGTCTTACCGAGGTAAGTATCTTTAACGGTCAGGTATTGCTGGGCGGAAACACGTCACAGATAAGTGTGCACGGACTGAGCTGTGAACGGCGGTAGACATATGCATGTTTCTTTGTTGTCGTGTACCCGGTATGGATTTACCGACATATTACGCCGTGTGATTCAGGCACAGATTACAGACTGTGGTAAGTAACCTTTCTGCTTTACTTCTATATTATTTGCGTGGGTATTTTGATGTTGTACCCGTTATTATCGAGTCAATCAATCTAGGTATCTGTGCGCTCCAGTAAATCATTCAACCGTGGCCATTACATTGTATTTATCGCTTCAGTAGGAATTTATATAATTTGTTTGTTATTTCATACTATATCTCATGTATTCTATGTGTATGTTGATATAATATGTTGTGATAATATGCAGTTGTTTATGATATTTTAAATTACATACCTTCTATCGATTCCCGTTTTCAATTATAAATCTATGGAAGCCCAGTTCTATTGTTACTTAGTAGAACGTGGTGAGTCCGCGCGCGGGTGTAAAATGTATGGAAGCCCTGAGCGGAAGATTATTAGTATATACCAGTAAATGTTATTTTATGTACATTTTGGAGCCGCACATAGGTATTTAGTGCTTTAGGTATGCTTTAGTCAATTCATACATAACTGGTTATGTAAAGATAATAGTCGAATGTTATATTTTTTATATTATTCTGTATTTAAATCTTAAAAAACGTTACGCGTGTAAATGTGAGTGATTAGTCTATTTTGTAGTATTAATTATTAATTGTAGCTTCGCATGACGGGATTTGAAGCCCAGGGATCATGATTCAGCCAGGACCAGCATAAGGACACCCATCTACATTATTAGCATCAGGACCGACCCGGATACTACACCCTCATCCGACAGGGTTAGGTCAGCGATAGTTCTTGGGGTTTGTTCAGCAACAGGTTGGCGGCTGTAGATTGCATCAACCCTTTTCCTACGGGAATACATTGGCAGTGCTGTCGATATTGGGCATTGTTGAGGCCATTATGTGTGGTATCTTTAGACAGGTTCTTACCTGCGTGAACGATTTTGGCTCTGGATTGATCTACCATTAGAGCGACATAAATTGTGCTGTGGCTCTGGATTGAGCTGACTCTGTGGAGTGCGGATGTTGTGCAAGAACTCTGGTTTCCCATTGGTTTCTTTATTTGTTATTTGCCTGAAGCTACACTGACATTTTAGGGTAATTAGTATGAGAATGAGAGAGTTAGTGAGAGTGAATAGTTGTTTTGTGAATATATGCTATTTCCAATACTAATCATTCATTGTAAATAAATATCATCAATGTTTGTAATCAATATCTTCCGTTGTCATTTCCTGTAGTAACAACCGACGCTCTTCCACGTTAACAGGGATAATGTCGATTTTGTGATAAAGACAAATTTTAAATACATGTACAACGATCATGGTCTATAATTAGAAGTACATTTGTACGTATACGATGTTTTGTCTTTCCTCTTTGATAACATTCCTAGCTCCTTAGAGTTTTTCATTAAAGTCTGTAATGCTTTCCAATAGGGAATTTGAAGTTTTAAGGGATTCCTTAGTGCTAAGAAATGTTCGCGAAACTGGGCCCATGGAAGAATTCATGTTATTCAAAATCGTTACCGGTATTCATACTAATATTATTATAATATCATATTCTGCTTGACACATGCGCAGCGGCAATTTTACTGACAAAATGACAGCTAGCGGCTCGGCTATAGCTAGTGAAGATTAATCAACAAAAAATTATTCGACCATGTCTGATCAAATACTACTGTCTTTTACCAATATCAAATATTTTCAGTTATAATAACTGTTCTATTCAACGTTAACATTACGGATTTCAACTGTTTAATATTATATCATTTTCTCCTGCTTGTGTGAGATGTAAAATACGATAAAAATCAAAGTCTCAACGTTACCTTATGCAGTATTTATCATTGTGATATCGGAAAGATCATATTTGTGACTATATATGACACAGTGATAGCCAGCTTATATTCACCTTTAGTTATAAATATCATAATTAGATATAATAAATATTATAATTAGATAGTATAGCTTCCAACTAGAACGAATTATGTTGGGGAAATGGCTACGAACTTTTGACTACTGAGTCAAGCAGACACATATTTTATGGATCAAAACTGTTTATTTTTCATTACAATGAATAATAATACCACAGAAACGGTCAGCTTACGTTTCAGTAGTGATTCATATTTCGAACCAAGACAATTGGACAGAAAAAAACAAATGTTCTCCGTTTAATCAGAAAACGAATGCAACTTCAGTATTGTAGGGGAAGCAACTCAGTAGCGCAAATTGGATGATATTTGAAGATTAAAAATGACAATATGATACAATCAGAAACAAAGATAGTCTATATGGAAATCGGTTAATCATTAAATCATAGTACGTGTCTTAATGATGCTATCTATTGGGACAGTTTATATTCGCCATAATTGTTTACACTTTTACTACAGAAAATTTTAAATATTCAAAATGTACAGAGTCAAACAATTTTAACATTCCTGGATTACCAAGCAAGAGATATTTGAAAACTAAATGGAAATCGCTCAATTATTGAAATCTCACTGGAACCTACCAAAACCTATGCTCCTAATGAAGAATCTGCAAATATTATTTTATTTAAACTGTGGGAACTTTAGCAATGGTATCATTTCACCCCTTCACTTTAAAATTACAATACGTCCAGAAAAAACCGCATGTTTTAATTTCTGGAGAATACAATGAGCAGCTGATCCTAATATTACTTCACGCAAAAATATTTTCCTGAGTGGAAAGCGACCCAAATCGATATTATCTTATAACAGATTTTACCGACACTTTGACAAAATCGTGATAACATATATAAATGCATGTTTTCTTTTCATTTTTTTATTTTCTAAATATTTAGATAACTCTAACAAACTATTAGATATCAGATTTTACTGACAAAATAACCAGCTGCGAGTTTTCTCAGGTGTATTGACTTATCGCTTCCTGGTAAACTAACATTCTTTTTTATCAATTACTGATAAGAGGAGTTAGTACACAAACAAATCTGACTAGCTGCGGTATTACAAATTTTACCGACTGTACAATCAGTCTTAATCTCAACTTAATCTTCTCCATAGCAGACTTTAGGCAGAGTATGCAAATTTACGTCAAAATATATCACGGGGGATTAGTTTTTTCTAGCCTAACTGAAGATTTAGTTATGGCTGTATTTTTGACCTTATCTTTATGATTTGTGTTTTATCAATGTTTGCCTTGATTCCTGAGAAATACTTGCCTAGGTATTTAATATTTTTATGACTCAGATAATGACAGTTGAAATCCTTCTAAGGCAAAAACTGTGTGTCGTCTGGATATTGAGATAACAGAATACGTAACTCACCTTTTTGATACCTTTGATTTTATTTCAGCACATGTAAGATGAAAATATACGGTGCGATAGGTTCACCCTACCTACAACCCCTTTTAATTTCGAAGAAGGTGGACAAATTGCCCCCAATCTGATTTAAATACAGATCCCTATTATCACTGCGTTGGATAAAAGGATACGACAACATCCCACAAGGGGCCAAAATGGCCAATCAAATTACTAGCTGTCAGAATTATTTTGTGTACAAAGCTTATTTTACATGTAAATTGGGACGAAATGGTATTGTCAATTGATGTAGTAATGGGTAGAAAATGCATTGGATCTGAAGCACACGTGTTACAAAGTTCGTCCAAACATGACCTTACTCATAAATCCTTGCTGAAAATAGCCCATACAGGTAGCTGTTTTTCAAGCAAAATATTTGTGTATGCATCACTGTGCACACACTGGTGACCGTAACATATATATCATTTGTACCTGCTGCACCTCTATATCATTTCGGATATGCGTGAAAGCAAACAATTTTAACACACGAAGCGATGGAAAAATATCCCCAAGATGACCGTAATATAAAAATACGATGACCGTAATATCGAAGTTTGATATTTCAGCAAAACTTTCGTCTTATATTACGGTCATCCAAAAAATATATTACGGTCAGCCGGTTTTGAAAAGACGTTAGATATTACAGTCATCTCGGCGATATTTTTTTAACGCTGCGTGTGTTAAAATTAGTTGCTGTCACAAATATCCGAAATGATATCAAGATACAGCAGGTACAGATGCTTCTCTGGGTACCAATGGAATCCCTTCCTACTAATCATAAAAAACCAAAATAAGCCAAAGCTGAAGCGAAGCGATTATTTTCGGCATCCATTTTATATACCGTAATATAGTGTTATTAATCAGCTGTTATGATATTGGCCCAGTTATTAGGCCGAGGTCTGTGATATTGGACCGAGGCCGAAGGGGTATCTCATAAGGGGTATACGTCCTTGTTTTTAGATACAGATATTACTTTACATGTGTTTTATTCCTCATATTCTAGCAAATTTCCCAGTTGTCGGCATTTTAGCAAAAGCTATTCAGGGATTAACATTTGTTGGGATTTTGGAAGTTAAGGTCCTTTTAACAGCAAGGGTAAAGTAGGACGAACCAGGTTGGTGGAGGAAAGCCGGAGTACCCGGGAAAAAACACCGACCAGCGGCCATCATTTGGCAACTTCCCCACATGGGATTCGAACTTGCGACCCAAAGGTGGCAACATGGCAAGTGTAGCAGAAAACAGAAAAAAATCTGTCAGAAATATATTCTGAAGTTGATTTGAACAGGACTGTGCTTATCCACCTGACTCACAAGCTTCTTGTCTCGCTTCAAAGATCGCACTCCTTTTCATCGGAAAAAAGTAGCATACAAAGTATATCTATTAATGATAAAACCTGATATACAAAATGTAAGATAGTGTAAAATAAAAACATCAATTGTACCATGATCTGCTCTGAAACCTGCCTGTATGGACATCTGCATGAACTCTGTACTTTTTCAGCATAGTATTGTTTAGAATTTTCGTAAACAGTTTACCAGCGACACTGATAAAGGTAACATCTATAATTATTAACATATTATTTACCTCTTTTTAATCAATGGGAATAACCCGTAACGTATACATAACTCTGTAAAGAAATAGTGGGGAATTATGCCTTTTCTAAAAATAGCATAGTATAATGTTCTTTTTATTTAATTCGATTAAATTTGTAGGTGAGGCTGCCATCTTGTGTTGAATTCATCACAAATATTGACAAAAATGTTCATAAATTTCCATTATTTAATACCTCACGGGTCAGAAAAAGACTTGACAGAATTTTAAATATCTTGACATGTGTTACATGAGTATTGCTCAACCCACACATTAAACATTTGGAACTGATGCGCCCTGAATACCCAATCAACAGGCTCCAAAACATTCACTTCTCTATGAAATCTTGTGCCCAAAAGAACTTTTACAGTCTATTTTTGGTTTGATTATGCGGTCCCTTAATTTTACTACCCCGGAGTTTGATAAATCCGCATGTTGCAACGTGTGTAAAAAACCCGTGACACTAAAATGATTTTTTTATTGATGTATTGATTTATTGATCTTATTCGCTGCTCGCTTACGTCATATGCAGTGTTATATGTTCTAATATGGTATATGGGGTCTTGTTATGTAAAGTCTTTTATCGATTCCAGATAATATACATGTCATTCTTCGTTATTGGCAACCATTGTATGCGCTACTAGTTAGCATGTATTTATATGTATACTTTCCGTATACTGTCCGTTTTAAACTTCTATACATTGTATATAGAGGCAATTAGGGTGTTCACAAGGATATCATTGATAAGGATAAGGATATAATTTTACTTCATACACAAGCATAATGTCTTCAGGTAAATGCAGGTTAATTTCAGGTGATTATTTTCAGATGAAATTTACCTGAAAAGAGCAAAAAAGTCAATTCAGGTCAGAAATTTTTCCCTTAAATTGACCGGAAATTCATATAAAATTGACCGGAAATTGACCTAATTATTTTAAAATACTAAAAATCTAATCATTACATTATGAGCAACAAAAGACGACGCATGCGTTACTATGATATAGGCAACAACTAAGATTTATAAGTCTACGTCCTTGATATGATAAATAAATACTAAAACTTGTAACTTGATATGACAAACTATCGGCGATATAGGGATAATACCACTGTTGCCAGTACAATGTGCGGTTCAATGTCTTTGAAAGTACATTAATAGTGTATGCCTTAGTACAATAGCACTAGAAAACGGGGTAGATTTTCAGCAACTACAAGGGGACGCAACACGAACATACACTGTACAATGTATATCAGTTATTGCTGATTGAATCAGTTTGAATGGTGAACTTGACTTTGACAGTAAGTTCTGCAGTTCGCCCCTTTCACCAAACACACACATAATATGATAATGTATGCATTAAACCAATATTGAACAGGTCTTCGGATATAAACAAATGTAATGATATTAATTTCGATTCAAACCATTATTTTAAGACATATAGGTGTAATCCATCCTTTCAACGAAAAGACACAATCATTTTCAAATTTTAAAACATAAATGCGTTTTAGCTTTTAAATAAATGTATATCGCCTGTTAAATTGATACTTGATTGTACACGATATTTTATCGTTCCACGAATTCGTGTATTCTACGCATATAAAGACGTATATCTCCTAATATGGTATAGGCACTTCTTTTTAACATTGCCAATTCCAGGTAATGTGCACACCTTGTTTGGTTTCCCAGTAGTTAATCCTGCGTTGCTTATAAAACAAGTATTTATACGCAACGCACGTAATTCTAAAGGACATTTAGGAGGTTGCTGCTGACAAGAGAAGGTAGGCCATTTTATTACTTAAAATGCTTGCATTGCTGATTTAAGAGGGTTAGGGTATCAAGTACAATAACCGACACAAACGAATCAAGGAATTACTATTGGGGTAAGGTTAACGCATCAAAATTGCGTTTTAATATAACTCACCGGATTCATTTTTTGGAGTATTTTTAATTGATATATTTCACAATTATCAGTAATCTTGCTCAATCTGATTAAAATACAGATCCTTATTATCACTACGTTAGATAAGAGGATCTGAGAAAATCCCATTAGGGGTCATGTCCAGGTGACCTTTGTAAATGGCCAATCAAATTGCTGCTGGCAAAATTTTGACAGTGAATTTCAGGGGACGAAATAGTTTGAAAATCTGTCATAATTATTTCCGTGTACGTAGTCATCTCTCCCAAAGAGCACAATAAAGCTAATCGTATTTGTATGTTGGGGCAAAATGGCGTTGTCAATTGACAGAGCAGCGTGCAGAAAGTGCATTTGATCTGAATTACACGTGGTATAAAGGTCATCCGAACATGACCCTTAATCGGATTTTCTCAGATCCTCTATTGAACGGAGTGGTTATAAGGATCTGTATTTCAATCAGATTGTAATCTTGCTATATGTACATTCTACCTGTCTACTTTGCTTATGCTACATTATATGCCGATATAGACAAATAAGGTGTAGTGATATCCTCATAAATAAATAGGCACTCATTAATATTCATGAATAACTATTCGAGATGCATTCCTACTTACTGAACGTTTTCCTATGACAGACAATCGTGTTTCGTCCTTCGTCTTATAATTGGAATAATTTAAATAGATTGAAAAGTTTTATTGATCTTTGTATCATCTAGTGTTATTGTTAACCGGTGGTCCATGGCAGTAAACTGGAAACGGCTGGAACCAATATTTCCCACCAATTCATATGTCGTTCCATCAAATAATATTTTTCTCTATGCAAACGTATACGTTTTACTTCCATTTCTTATTTTTATCGCACACCATTGAAGATGATTGAACACACCAATGCATGTTAAAATGTATGGAAAAAGCACGAGCTAAACAATTATGTGACGTCACACATTCATTTGGCGTAACCACGACATATATTGATAATTCAATATCTTCAAATTCAATGCATACTAGACATAGCGTCGATGGTGACACAGTTTCTCATGTTATGGTCATTAAATGTTAAGATATACTCCAGAGGTTACTTTAATTTCCTTTGATGTACGGTACAGAAAAATGTAAAGTGTGGTTGACAGTATTACTCTGCAGTTGGGCGTCGCGCGCTTTCACTGTAATCTTCAAAGGGTATATCTCCAGATTGGTCATTTGTTTTCTCTCTCCTGATCTGAAGATAACCTACAGTTGGATATACATGTAACAGCACTGAAAGTAAAACTTGAAAAGTATTGAGGATGGTATGGAACCCTATTAGTGCCAGCAGATTTAATCAAATGATTCTTTTTTATGGAACCCTATTAGTGCCAGCAAATTTGATCAAAAGATTTTTTTTTTATTTCCAGGATGGGAAACGACCACTCTTGTGATATACACGCTTCGCATCCAAACCGAGAGGCACGCGACGCTTGTATTCAGTATGTATGATATATTTTCAACGTTAATAATGTCCATATTGTTATATAGTGTGATAAAGTAATTGTGTGGTCATTCAACAATCTAGATAAATAAATGTGCCTTATTTAGAGAAGGATATACAATATCAATTGTTTTCATTATAAAAACTGCTATAATTTCGCTCTCCACGTCTTGTTAAACATTATATATTAACAAAGAGTTGCGCAAACTACCGCTAATCTAAATCTGGTTTAATTGAGGTTGTTTTTGTCATTATAACTTGTTTTATTAAATATATTTTCTTTCAGTCTTTAATATGGTGTTCAAAATTAAATACTTTTTCAGAAAGAGGAAATCGGCTGGAGAAATAGAAGAGTTGAAGGAAAAACATCAGGTAAAGCATGTCTAAATGACCATATTACAAATTCATATTTAGTGTAGAATCGGTCTGGAGAAAGGGCGATGACAGTTTGTTAGTTTGATAACTGATAAAATACTAGATCGAAAAATATAATGAACGGTTATTATAAAGTTCTATTATGAAATGAAGCCTTTACATGGTCGAGGGAAATCAGAGACTTACTGTATCTCTTCAACCACATATTTAAACAAGGAGGGTGTTGACTACAATTCATACATGTGTCTTAACTTCAACATAAACAGGATAAAGGCAACCAGTACAACAAAAATATAAATCATTTAGTATCTACCTGCTGCGTAAGGTTTTTATGTTGATTCTGAAATTCCGATGCAAAAATAGATTTTTTGTAGCCCTCAGCCTGCTACGTGGAAATATGTGTTTATCTCCCTGGACGAAGTCCGAAAGGGGTATAGGAATGGGTCGCATTTTTGTGCAAAGTCTGTTGTCAACAATTTCAGTTCTTGTGGTGCAGGTAGGAAACAATTGATTAAATACATCTAACGATATGTTTCTAAGCTTGAGTTGAAAAGATTCTGGTAGCAGTAACCTGATTAATTAGCAAGTAATTAGGGAAAAAATCTTTTGTCTGTTACTATTTATAGAAGCTACAGACACATGTATGCACGTAAAGTGTATCTTTCGCCAACGATTTCAGCTGTTTTGGTGTATGCAGGAAACAATTGATTTAATACGTCAAAAGATGGAATGCTAAGCTCGAGTTGAAAAGATTCTGATAACATAAACCCGATTCATTAGCAAGTAATTAGGGAAACTTAAAATTGTGGTACTGGGCTATAAATAAACTCTATTTTAGTCTACGAATGAAACAGTACATGTGTTAGCAATGATGGAGTTCCCCATTAATTCGTGTAACCTTGCTCGGGTCTGAACGCCTTACCAGGACTAATAACAATATTTCCCACACAACAACGATTCAATGGATAATTTATTTTATAAGCTAACAACGTTCATTTACACCATAATCAGTAAAGTTTATGCGTATACTCATAGTTTGTGTCAAAACTCTTTACGATGACATTTGTATCGTGCGGCCGTCCAATATACCACTACGGTAACTGTATTAGATATAAGATGACAGTCATGATAATAATGATAAATACTGAAACTTATATTTTTTGTAAACTGTTCGGTTTACTAAAGTTGTATTTCTTGTAAATTTCACCATCGCAAACTCTCATAAGACATACAATGTGTGAATATGAATGCTTGTATATGGGTTCAGATCCATGAAAACATCAATATATTAATGACATAGCGGTAAACGTCGCATGAAATATCACACGTTTTGAAAGAACCACCACAGTCAACGCCATGTTTCAAACTTTCGGGTAATATCGGAAAACCAAGTTGCATCATGTGACCGACATCGGCGATACCCGTAAAGATCGGAACTTTCCGAGCCGTATCACGTGCTCAATATCGGCAATACCGGTACAGATCGGAATAGATCGGAACAGTTCGGATACTTCCGAGCTATTTTAAACCTGTACACGTTAAAAAGATTTTTTTTACTTTTATCTTTAAAAAATACTTCCAGTGCTGCAATTTTATTAAAAATGGTAAAAGTAGAAAGTTTAAACCTCGGACAGACGGAGAAAAATGTGTATAACACTTAAAGAGTTTTCACTATCACAAAAAGAGCGAAAGTGATAGACTATACAACTTTAAAGAATATATGGAATTGTTAGATATGATTAAAATAATTATAATTTTGCATTATGAATCCATTGCAAAAGATGGAAAATCTTCACTGTTGAGTGTGGCGCATTCAAATAATACCTGAAAACTGTAAACTGGCTAAACTTTAAGATTTTTTAAAAGATCAAGCTTGGCGTACATGAATGTGAGATATAGATTATTAGTTGTGACATAATTTGGTGTTTAGAGACCTACATCGAGCCAGGGCACTTTGATGAATGACTTTACACATTAGGCCGACATACCCTCCTTAATAAGGGCACGGATACTCATTGCTTATAACAGGTTAAAAGATGGATGTGGAAAGTCAATTTGAAAAAAAAGTGTATTTGTAATTTAAATGATAGTCAAAGTAAGTATTTGTTGACGATGACTGATATTGTATCAGAATAATTATTAGTATAGTGTTGATATACATTTTATCCAACACAGTGATAAACTGACATTGATATTTAGCCTTGTTGTCGTGTCCATGGAGGTACCTGGCCATTGACATCTTGTTACTGCATTTCACACTAAGCGCATGGGAAGAGATCTTAATATAAACACTTTTAAATATATTTTGTGCATCGAAGTAGATGATTTCATCGGACATGGAGTTCTTCCTGAAACAAAATTGTACACTGTGATGCTAATTTACATTAAGTTTCTTTTCAAAATAAAAAAAAATCCAGAACGTAGTAATTCCAGCAGATTTAGCATTTTAATTTTGGTCGATACATGATTACTGAAAAAATATATCAACTTCCGACTATGTTTTTTTTTTGTAAAATATTTATTAGTATTGCATAATGCTATCGTCATAAACCAATACTAAAATTAAATTTTATTAAAGCTGCATAAATTATCATACAGACAAGAGGTCCAATGGACCTTTACCGTCATGTGACTATTAATACAATGGATGTTGAAGTAGAAGTACACAGTGTTGCAAAAAATAGATAGAATACAAAATATCAAATGTGCTAAAATAATATTCTTTTCTTTGACTAACATTTAAGACATTGCATTATCAAGAACGACTTACGTGGGTCAGAGTTATCTAGTGATAACAATTTAAAATGTTTCGTCCAGCATACAAGAGACTAAAATACTCTAAGCCTTCAAAGAACAGATCTAGGGCGTTTCGGTATTGATAAGAATCCATTTTAATACCTTTAGCCTATTTGACCAAACTATTTTGGATGACGGCAACGGCATTCATTTGAATAAATGTGGCACCCGTTCATCATAGCATGTTACATATCAGGTATTTGGGCCAGTATGTTACAGGGCCAATACACCGAGCCTGTCGTTTATAAAAAGTCGTTGTAATGAAAGATTACGAACGAATCACGATGTCTATATCATACTATAATTATAATGAAAGTCATTTAAATTGGTTTAGTAAATTAGTAACCTTATTTTAATAGCTTTGCTTTTGTTTTAAGTTCTACACGTGTCAGTACGATCATTACCACAAGACATTGGAAAGCAAGAAACTATGTGAAGAAAAGCAAGTATATCAGAACAATAATAGCAGTATCAATTAAAGCAATTTTGTCCTAAAAATAACAATGCACATCATGGCTACATCATTCAAGGATATGAACCCACTAATATTGCTTTCAATTTGTGGTTTTGTCTGCTAAATAGGCTTTGTGATATGAAGTCAGTTCGTGGTTCTCATCAACATACCCGGTATGGTCACAAGAAATGGAGTAAAATCAGAAAGTTGCATGACCATTATCGCTTATAACGTCACTTAATACTATACTTAATTTTAAATAGTAGTTAAACAACTTTAAATTGAACAAGCAATCTATTAATGCGATATAAAGTTCTGAATACAAAAAAAATGTTTTATTTTAGAGAGAGGAGAAATGGGCGTGTACTAAAAACTAGGGCCTACACCTGTGGTTTAGGTCATATACATAGCAGTCTCGATGAGTACAACGCTTGTCATGATCTGTAAGTATAATGCTGTAATACATGATGACGCAATATATCAGAATTGATACTTTCACTGGAGTGAAGTATATCACTATTGTGTTCACCGTAAACCATACATCTCACTGACAAAAATGTAATAAAGAAATGTAACACAACGAGTGGTTCTAAAATTTGGAATTTCTTCCACACGAGTGAGGGATTTTAAAAATTCATCGGCAACTTTGAAAAACAATAACTTACCAGTGTGGAATTAATTCAATATCCAACAACCATGAGTCGTGGGACATGTCTCTACCACAATTATATTTGTTTTAGCCGATAGAAACACATTTAGGATAAGGTTTGTGTATTTGCCTATATTGACAGCAAACCAGACTCACAAACGTGGAAAATGGTGAAAAACTGCAATAGAAAAAAGGAATCTAGGTTACCCTTTTGTACAAAATTACTTCATTCTAATGTAAACATAACTAGAATATAACTAGATTATGGTACTGTGGAAGTACAATTATATATGACGGTAAACAATTAAATCAAAAAGTCGTCATCATTGGTTAGCTATTAATTATAAATCATTGTTGAAACAAACCCTTAACTATCTCAAACAGTAACTACATATGCACATGTACAAACAGTTATATCTTTCTGTATTATTAGACTCGAAACATATCAAAAACAAATTTAGCGCAACGCTGCTACTACAATTAAATAACCGCCATTTATCAAGGTTTTCAAGATTTTAATTGTTTCACATGACACATGAAAATATGTTACATGAGGACAGAATAATATACATATACATCTATATGACAAGATGGATTCAAAATCTACATATACAAGGTAAACAAAGACAGAAAGTTATAACTGTATGGCGTTTTATTTAAAGTAACAGCATTACATTTCTCATAAAAATGCAAATTTGTTTATAACTTGGATACTGCAAACATTCAAAAGACGCTCTAATTTTATAAAACAAAGTAGGATATTTGGTGTAGTACTGAGCAAAATATTTTTCTATTATCTAACAGCTTTAATTTCCCTGTTTTCACATTTGAAAAGATAGTGAAATTCATATCCGATATCAACATGACATAAATTACACATTCTATTCTCTTTTGGGATACCAAGCCATCGCTTGGTTCCAATAGGGAATTTTATATTAATTTTGTAATATTAATTTTGTTTTGTTCCGATAACGTTGTTAATTAACTATCTAAAATAATTTAGTTTTTAAAATTGGAATAAAACCGGCCTTTGGACGGGAATTCTATATCTGCTAACCATTTTTCCATTAATGCGTCGCGTAGACGTTGTGTAACTTCGTGCATATAAATATTTGCATTCATAGGTATTTCACTGTCAAATATATTTGTGAATCCAGTATCATTAAAGATCTGTTTAACATGATCTAACCATTTAAACCGTGTTTGTCTATTGCGACGTAAACTCGTGATAGTCCAAACATTTAAAATTCTTTTTCAAAATACTTTATTACAGCTATATGAGTGATATGACACTAAGATAAGACTTGTATAGATCTCATGTAAACATATTCATTATACACTGCCGCCGTGTCTAAGCAAGGCTTTGCTTATTTTTGTTCAATTTGCTTTAACGCCATAACGGCCATGCGGATTTGCCCGGAAGCACGGCGGTCAAACTAAAACAGTTTTCGTTTTAAAAAATAATACTATAAAAGGCTGGATTATCCTCATCTGGGCTATATAATCCACAGAGAGATAATTGTATAAAAAAATATCTAAAATAACGAAATCCCCATGTGGTCATTGTACTTACTCCCAACGCTGTAGTCAAAGGTATTGTTGAACAGAATTTACAATACCTCTATAATAAGCTGTTGTTGTTGTTTCATCGGAGGCTTCTCGTCTGATTATCTCAACCGAAATTCCACCAACAACTAAGTTTTGCGTTGAGGGATAAGAAAACAGCTAAACAATTAGCAAATCCTAACCAGGATCACTTCTATTTATCCAATATCTGGAATTACGAATCGCTTATATCTAATAACAGAAAAAAAAATCTACATCAAAATGATCAATACGTAATTACTTAGTAAGCATATTATCCAGAGCTAGAAAGAAGCCTCGCATGCACATTGATGATCGGAAGACAAAAAGCGTTACATGAGCATTATTAAATATAATTTCACTAAGTGAAATAGGAGGTTGTCGGCGAAACATGTTAAATAATGTTAAAAATATCTTTATATTAATTGAATATGCATTCTGTTCATAGATATAAGTTTCGAAATATTAAAAATAGATCGTTTTATTTTAGACAAAGGAGTCATAAACATGAATTAGAAAGAGTACGGAGTGCTATACGCTACACCTGTAATTTCGGCCACTCACATAGCAGTTTCGAGGAAGTCTGTGCCTGTCATGACTAGTAAGTATTATGTTGTCTTATCATTATAAAAAAAACTACCGTTCCCATTAAATTCTGTTCATATTTTGTATTTTGTGGTATTTAAAGTATATTAATGGTTTTTCGATCCAATATGTAACCAACATTACTGCACAATTAAAGAAAATTACGCTCATGGGCTTGAACGATAACTACATGTACAAATTCATCGGAAAATGAAAGAATTTTGTTTGCAAACTGTGTGAGTCCGCATAGCAGATTCTCACAATATGTAAAACATTTCATAGTTTCATTGAATTCGCTGTGTTAGGTTTGAAGAAAGAACAAGTCTAAAATGGAAATTGTTTAAAATGTCGACGGACGACAACGGACAAACGATTGGAATAGGTAGCATGGAATTTAAGTCAGGTGACATACACATTCAACATATTTTAAAATAGTGCCTTAAATTGGTATCAAATAAATAATATCCAAAGAGTCAAGACAAGGACTGGCATGCTTATCTGTGAATTCAAACATATGCTTTGAACGTGACAATATAAATATCCGCTTGTACAGTTTCTTAAACTCAAGGAGATTGAAGATATCAGAGCTTACAAAATCATTTACAAAGTTTGCATACATTAAGTCCTTTTCTGTATTTGCATATTGCAGGTATCTACCATGTGAGTAGGTATTTATTGTGACGTCATGTATTTGCTAAGGTTACGTCATACTTTTCAGAGAAAACGATATATTTCGCTTACAAAATAATTACGTCACAATAGATACAATATATATATGCAAAAAGGTAACTATGTTCTATGCTAAGACGAATATCTAAAATGAGTTTTCGATCTTGTTTTACAGCAAACTGAAAGAGAAGTCCTTAAATATGATGAAGAAAAGTAGCAAGACGTATGTACAATCGTCTTATTTTCATTTGTCTTGCTGATGGTAATTCGCGCAATTGATTATTCCGAAAATAAATCAATCAACTATAATAAATAATATACAATTTGAATTGTATTGTTACTCTCTTTTTATTTCAGTGGTAACCGCGAAGGTAAGCCTTCTAATCGTAATACTTAATACTTACTCGTAATAATTCATTCTTGCACTTTTGACGGTTGATTGATTAACGAAATCCTCCATAGTATCTGTCTACAGTACATATACGATAACGCGCATTAACGTTTACATTTATCGTATAATAGGTATGGCGGAGATGGGGATTCCGGAAAACAAATGTTTGGCACTGAAATACAAACCTGCTGTTATAAAGGACATAGACTCGACCTCGGCCTCGGACTCGGATTCGGACTCGGATTAGGATTTGTACTAAACGTTCATGTCTTCTTAACGTTGATCAAATACCCTTTGCAAAATAACTGTTTTTTACGAATTTCAAACTAAGGGTTTTATTTAAGGAAAGGTACAATAAAAATTATCAGAATTATAAGATGATATTTGTTACTTTATTATGGATATATCATAAAACCATACTATTGAATACGACAAAAACTCATGCTTTGGGAAATTAAAAAAAATATTGTAAAGCTGCAATTGTAGGAATGTTCAAATAACACGTTTGTTAGGAAGCTTTATAAGAGGGTTCATATTGGAATCCGAAAATGTTAGGTACCACTCGCCAAGCTACAGTTTATTTGATAATCCCTTGAAAATGGACGTCATTTACAGAATTAATCTTTTTCGATGTACATGTAAATCAAACGACACGGAATCAGTAACCAGGTCAGTTTTACCATACCCCCATAACAAAGTTATGATAATCGAGTGTTATATTGGCAATTATACCAAAGCGTAGTACTATATTACTAACTAGAACCTGAAGTAGTCTATGGAAAATCCACACCTGCTGTTTGTGACACTTGACCTTTATCTGGGATAGTGTATCAACAAGTACCTGGAATTCATCACCAGGTAAAGTATTGGTGTTCCTACACCTGTTGTTTGGAAGTTTAGATCGTAATGTAGACAGCATCGAGAGTTGATCAGACGAGAGAACGACAAAGGTGGATTGAGGTATTTTACCAGAAAATGAACATCTTTTACTTCATCTTAATTACGCTCATCTGTATTGCATATTTTCCAGGTACTGTATGTAATGCAGTTGTTTTGTTGATAAATGAAACCTTTCACCTTCATTATTTTATGTTACGATTCAATTAATTATCTTATATATTATTGCTACCTAGTTCACTGATCCATTGATCCATTGGTTGTTTTTATCGCATTTTCAATTGAAGGCATTTTATCTGATTCCAGCTGGCATGGTTTACAGAAAAACGTGTATATTGCATATTATTATTTTAAGTAACACACACTATTTACCACTTGAAATAAAAATAATGTTAAAAAAGTATATAAGAACATCTTTGTTTTATTTCCTATTTTAGGTATCACACAAGGCGGACCAATGTCACAGACTTTATTCAAAGGCTTGATTGGTAATACAGGCAACAACGGACAAGGAATATCTTCCCTTCGGGATTTTATGTAAATGTAAAAAATTAATGACATTTTCGGGGTTTGCAATATCCGCGATCTGACAATTAGGACGTCTATTAGTCATCCATTACTCAACATTTTATGCGGATCCAACTCTTGCGATCATAGCGATGTCCGGCGTAAACGCGAAAATAGGAAACGAGAAAGTTTAGCGGAGAAAAGTACCGGCTCTGTGATATTTTGTAAAAATATAGCAATCTGTCTTTGTAAGAAACTAAACCTTCGCTAAATCACTATTTCGTTTAAATAATTAAAGCGATGTACTTTGATAAAATGATATTTTCTAACTTTGTTATTTTAATAAAAAAAATTATCAAAGAGGGATACATTACAATATTAAATATATAAAATAGCGGGTAGGACATTTCAAACACGTACGTCTTCGTCGTCATTATGAACTAATGACGATACTGTTCTTTTTATCAACTATAGGTATGAATTCCGGGTGCAGATGTACTTCGACAGTGAAAATGGAAGGTTGTTTCATCTGTTCTTGTGGAAATACTTGTAATATTTCTTTATAATTCAGTTCAGATTTCAAAGATGGTCTAGCTCTGTTCTTTGTCATTGCTGTCATTTTCATATATGAATGTGCTTTAGAAACATATGATATTTCGAATCTTTTATATTTACTTATACCGTAAACCTCTTTCTTCTCTTTCATGAAATTACATGGCAATTTGTAACTCGCTAAAATAAAGTTGTTTCAGTTATTTATGCTGTAAATTTATCTAAAATAATCCTATCAATATGACGAATGTTGAAGAGGTTAAATGAGTTGTTTATTATCTTCCCCAGTGAGACCGTTTCCGACCACAGGTGTCGGAACGTTGATGACCCCTGGCCCGGAAGTAATCCACACCACAAGTCATCATCCAACTTCAACTAGACCATCAAGTATCGCGACAACAACGGGTGATAGCATGTCTGGTGTATCGAATAAGTCTCTCAAACGTGGATTCGAATCACGAAAATAAATCTAATTCTGGACAAATCATTACACAGATTAGTACGAAACAACCGTCCTTACTCAATGGAAATAGTGATATCCCGTACCAAAACTTAAGCTCTGATGAAAATACGTCTAAAAACCTATAAGATAACCAACCCGTAAATCAAAACATTTCAACTTTGAACCGCACGGGCGAAAATGAGAGCGACTTTACTAGTGAAAGGAGTTTCCCTTTAGCGGTTTCTCTCGGATGTTTATTTTTCCTGACATGTGCAGTGTGTTGTGTACTGGGATACCACTTGTTGATGACGAAAAAACAAATCAAACATCAAGGAAACGAGTTGTACTTTGTTGAGAAATCGTTCAGACAATCTATTTCATCGAATGATGATAGCATGAAAAGTGCCGATGAAATAATATATTCTCTAATTGGCAGACGTAACCCACCAAATCTACCGTCGATGTCGCCCCCTTTGACACCGACAGCGCCATCTGTTTCTCCTTCCGGTCATACCAGTTTTATGTTCCCACCGGAAGACGTTAGACACGACTATTTGGAGCTGATATGAATGTATTTGAGTATAATCCATGTGGAAGAGAAGACATTGTTTAGTTAATTGATGAATATAATACAATTGAGGTTTTGTAACGAATATTAAAAAAACATTTGTAATCAGGAATTAAAACGAATCAGCTAAAAATGGATTTCGTTCTTTCTTGATCGTAAATGCATGTACTCCCTAAAGCATTACAGTTTTCCTCAAACAAACGTTGCACATTAAACGCCTTCAAAGTTATGGAGTGAAATATATTTGGTACTGTAAATTAACGTTCTTTCGCGGCTATTAAATTTCGCGATTTCAGTAACAAAATGAGTTCGCGTTCATAAACATGTTCGAATTTAAAATATAAAGTGTGTTCCTATCATTATAAATGATGTAGATATTGATACGCGGAGATACACTAATGCGGATCGAGAAAATAAATCGTACGCGAAAGAAAGTTGATTTACAACGAAATAGATATTTCTTATCCATGTATACCATGGATTTCATAATATAGACCACAGTGACCTTATTTTTATGGAGACACTGGCCTACATGTACATAGGTAAATGTAAGACATAATTATGACATTTGGAAAGCAATATTCTAAGTGGGAATAATGCACATTTTGTAATCGAGTAAACTTTTAAATAATAGGATGTTTTGTCTTTACTCGTTGATAACATGATCAAAATAAGATGTCACCAATACCAAACATTAATGACTATTACGTTTACAACAAACATTTCACATTGATGCTGTAGGGCATGGTCCACTTTCACCATTCTTCATGTTATACATGTTTACTATGATGCCTCTACTGTAATATATTTTAAATAATGTATAATAACTTGAATATAAAACAGTTCTACGGAAACTGGGCCAGTTTCAAAAATATTTCTAGCTCTCAAAACTTAAGTTTTTCCATTAATATCTGTAATGCTTTTCAATAGTGATATGTTTTAATCAGGTCCTTAATGTTTAGAAATGTTCGTGAAACTCGGTCCAGGGAATAATGGATGTTATTCAAAAGCGTTCAAGCTCAATATTTTTTATTAGCAGGTTTTCCTATATGGTATGGTAGCAAAGTTTATAAAAAAAACTAGCGCAAATAATAATGACCATTGCCAAGCATTGCTTCAAAGCAGAATAACAAATAAAAAAGTACAATAACACTTTGATCAATCTAAGAAAACGAAAATAATATTTTTAAATTCAAACTAAACTCAATATAAAAGATAACATATGATAACAAAATTAGATGTTTGCAACTCATTTTGACTTTTTATTTTTGCTTATACAGGCCTAAAAAAAGGAGAAAAAAACACTCATGAAAGATCCTACATATACATATATTTGCATTCTGTGTGTTTCGTCACTATATGATTCAACCAACTGACGAAAACAAACATTTACCTATGAATACACTATGAAACATTACGCCAGTTTCATATCAATACAAATACTCCTTCACAATATTTTAATTTATAATCTTTAATGTGTTGTTTCTTGATGTAGAATCAACTAAGGTTTACTGTAATAAGGGAATCAAATCTTATTTTAACTGTAAATCTTGTTTATCGTTTGTCATTTGCAAAGCGGAAGGCGGAAGCTTGAAAACGCGACGTTGTGGAACGACGTTGTCATCCAGCTGTTCCATTAATCTCGTTTCTCGTCGTATTTATGTGTCATAATTTTAAATATAATATATTAACCTTTCAATAATTTTTATTTTCATAAATAATTATAATGTAAATATATGGATTGAATGTATTTTTCTAATTTTCATAGCGGCTATGAAAATTAGAAAAATACATTCAATCCCTATGCATCAGATATTATATAACATACCGACTGTTTATCGTTCCAGAGACACTTAAATGCCTTACCCAATGTTTACATAGCACTTGGCAATATCACACCGATGATGTGACGTAAGTTACGCTAATAACCTAAATACATAACTGAGCGCAACAATCTGGTCTTATCTTCTGTATAGTGCCGATGACACTATCATGTTTACTGATGTTGTGTTCTGATACATTTATTGTCCCATATCTGATTTCCTTGGAGATGACTTAACTAAGCACTACTACATGTTAAATCTTTTTGATCTTTGCGAAAGCATTTGTTATTAATAAAACCGACATATTTCAGTGGGAATTTTACCGGAATGGAATTCTAAGCATGCCATAAAACACGAAATAAATATCGAAAGTGTTAAAGTTGTTTTCTTAATGCGAGAAGTTGGTTATCATTAACAGGCACTTCGTTATTTGTTATACACTACACATGGAGTCAAAGTCCTGATAAAATCGTATAAATTACACACCTTGAAAACATTATTGTATGAATGTATCGATCATGAAGCAGTTTTTTCTTAGGAAAATAATACGTCTTGTTTCATTTAAACGTCCAAAACCGTTTCAAACAGATAATGCTTAGCTTTCCGTATGAAATATTTACATGCTGGACAATCTAAACTTGTTACTTATTGGTGCGATAAAATCTGTTAAAGCGTGATGGAACAGCAGAATAAATCAAAGACTGTTCTATTCATATTTACATTTAGAAAGATTATTAATGCAAAAATGCTTTCAAAATAAAATATGTCATTTTAAAGATAGAAAGACGTATAAAGAATAAAGTCAATAAATTATGCCCAATATTTCTACTATTGATTAAAAACACATTATCAAAATCAACAAAAATAACATATACCTTTGGGGTCTACAAACTTAAACGTCAAAGTTCCCATAACAAAGAAAGATTATTCCTATGTAATATGATAAAATAGTGGAGGTCGCGCTGTGGTCATCCTGTGGTCAGCAAGTGTCCACCTGTCGGGTTAGCCTTCCTATCTATGATGAGGACACACCTGTACATGTGTTGTTGTCTGGGCGATACTAATATGATTGTACCACTTCAAGTGTTTCCACACTGTCTTACCGGAATTATATATTGATTCGTATTATTTCCATCGGGACAATTTGGAAATTTACGTATGGATTTTGTGTTTTGTTTGATGTTCCTGGTCGTGCCTATCTGCAAAGGTAAACATTATTCTATAAAATGTTAGCAATAAAAAGTAATATATATCATCGCAATCAGACAATAGTAGAACATATAATGTTTAATTTAACTGATATGCTTCTAAACATAATCGTATGTATCGGATAATCTTCATTAGATAAGTATAAAATGTTCCTTTTATGTCAGAAAGGATTAAAGAAATGAGAAAAATCCATTACGTGACTTCGACTTACCAGGCGAGGCAACTCGAGCGAACTAACCACAAATGTTTCACAGATTTATCTCTCTTGAAGCGAAGACCTTTTACCATTTCATCATTTTTCTGGTTTGAGGTAGTCCTCTCACAAATATTTGTTTCCTATCTAAGAATTAATCTGTTTTATATGGTAGCCCTTTTAACATGTGCAATGTACTGTCTTTAATCGATATAAATACATCTAATTCAGACCGTTTTAGTCGAGGATTTATATAACGTAAATGTTTTAAATGTTATACAGATATAACACAAATGAATAAAAGCGGTTTATAATAGGAGTATACCAATTTTTTGGTCATATTTCCATTGCATAAAAGGGTGAATCCTTATAATTCATTTCATTACAGTAAAACTCCAATTTCACTGAGATAATCTTTTCTTTAAGATATCGCTACTTCATTGTATTAACAAATTAGACTCTTCAGTATGAGATGAAATCGTGCAAGTCAATAAAAATACATGTTAGTAGATTGCATTATTGTGAATAGTATTGAAAGGAAAGTTCTCGTTCCTACAGATCATCTGTCGACTCCTCTTAGGAGTATTGCGTAAATGTGTTGTCTGGCCATACCAGCGCTTTTGTATATATATGTAGCATTTCATTGTGCTGTATATAGTTAAATGTTTGTCTACTTTGTCCCGCATTACTGTTCGTATCCTATTATGTAATCGTGTCCGTTTTTCATGTCTTGATAAAGGGGCAGAACGCCTCGAAAATTTGATAATTTGGTTTTGTCCACACGGTTGGAACTACTTCCTTGTCTCACATGTAACACTTCAAATATAAAAGTTATAAAAACGTTTACAATGAAAAAGCACTTATCGGATTTTGTATTTTTTTTTTGTAAATTTTGAAAACAGCAGCTTTACGAATTGCGTCATGGCATTATTTATGTTAGAGGTAATATCACGACAATGCTTGTTTTAGTGTGGCTATTTTAGATGTAAAAAAGATTTTAGAAAGTAAAATAACTATGTGTACAAGCACAATGCGATGCTTTTTTTCTATTTCAGCTGGTGTCGTAACACGGAGCCAGTGCAGCGCCCTGCCTTACAACTGTCCGCAATGGTGTATGAGTACCAGCAACGGATGTACAGTGTGTGATTGTTCTAAATATAGCTCTATAGGTATGGTCAGCGGAATGTCCGGACTAGGAGCGGTTAGTGGGACATCAGGGCTGTCCATGATAAACCCAGCAAGCATGATCGGATTCGATTCCGGGAATTCTCAACCGTCTCCAGTTTTAGGGAATTTTAATTCGAATCTTCCCGGTGGCTTTAATTCGGCCAGTTCGGGGATGTCGAACCCTTTTCTGACGGGAATTGCGGGGTCAGATCCCAGTAATCCGAACAGTTTCGGTAATCCTGCAAACTTAGGAATCGCTGCTGGAGCAGGAGTCCCGTCTAATCCAGGGGGCAGCGGTGCTGTCGGGGGAGGTAATTAATAACTGTGGATAATTGATTTATAAAGTCATGTTAATCATGAAAAAAACCCTGTATTAATTAATTTGTAAAAAAGGGAAATTGATTTATTACCATGACTTAGTATACATGTATACACAATATATTTATTGAAAAACTATCCTTTTATCGGTTTATTGAAATCGGGTACATCATCGACTATGATGCAATTGGACAGCTTTCTATTTATTGCATAATAAATATTATTTCCTATCGAATCTTTAGTTCTAGCATAGATACAATTCCGGCCCTAGTTGACCTAAACTGTTGATAGACTGTAAAACTCAAACAAAAAATTCTTTGTTCGGATCTTAGTCGATATTGGAAAATTAACCGTTATAATTACTACTTTGTCCAATGAATATTTACTTAGTTTGAGTAATTTCGGGTTTATATTCAAGGAAATCATATCGAATTATTACTTCTGTTTTAAGGTAAGCTACAACAGACGGGACAGAGCGGATCTCAAGGTAAAAGTTATTACATGCTCTGATTTTAGCTTGGAATCGCCTGCGTTATAGATTTATAAACATCATCAACAGACTTGATAGAATATTTATACTTATTTTTCCAGGACCAATTGCACAGTCCGGATCCGGAACAGGAAGTGTCCAACAGATGACAACAAAACATATACAATCCACAAAACATTGTAAGAAAATGATACGTACCAGATAATCACTCCATATCCATTGATTTTGGTGTGGTTAATAATCATGTATGACGTCCTTATAAAGTTTTATGGATTGTAACTTTCAAAATCACGAATCCAGAAGAGCTTCTGACAAAGAACAAACAGGTCAAATAATTGATCAATGACATTTATGGTCATATTTAAGTTCAGTGACGATATTTTAGATATGATAAACATTAATGAAAAACAAAACTATTAATTTGAAATAATTTGATAAATTTTCATCAAATGTAAAAAAAAAAAATAACAACAAAATAAAATAACAAATAAATTGATCACAAACTTTCCATAAAATCCTTGAGTTCACAGCGTTAAGCGCTACAAATGATATATCTGCACTTTTTTATATATATATTCCAATCAATCACCAAGACAACATACGTTTGTTACAGCTGCGATCCAAACAACGATGTCAACCAAATCAACGAAACCACCGCCAACAGTATCCACGTCACCACCACAGACAACAAAATCCGGTCCATGCGCACCGTTACGATGTACACCTCCATGTGACCAAGGCGTGGTTATTGCCCCTGATGGATGTCCAATGTGTCTGTGTCAACCATAACGAATGTATTCATGCTGCTATGAATAAACCCATAGAAACAAAAGTGACTTTTTATATAAGTAAAATATACAAAAAAATATATACAAACCTATATTTTGAAGTAATTTTTTATTCAAAATTCTGGATGTTGCCTTCTAGTAAGTGTTTTAGTAACAACACCATTAAAGCGGCTTAATATGCCGTTATAACGACTTATTATCTCGTAATAACGACTTTGTATGTCTTTATAACGACTTAGTATGTCTTTATTACGACTTAGTGTGTATTTATAACGACTTATTATCTCGTAATAACGAATTTGTATGTCTTTATAACGACTTAGTGTGTATTTATTACGACTTAGTGTGTATTTATAACGACTTATTATCTCGTAATAACGAATTAGTTTGCCGTTATAACGACAGAGCATAGTCGTTATTACGATATATTTAGTCGATATTATGATATACTAAGTCGATATAACGAAATATTATCTGTTTCATCATTCATTATGGTAGTGATACACATTAACATAAATATTTTTTTTATAATTTTCTTTTTATTCATGATTTTCATTCAGTACAATTAAATATACAAATACACTCAATATACTCTCAAACACATACACACTTACTTAAAAAAACCATACACTCATATGTTTAACACATGCATAAACATTCACATACATACAAATACGAAGCTTAAAATTCTAGTACATAAGGAGGAAAAATGATACTACTTAGGAGTTTGGAGATGAGGGGAAAAATATATTGCACTGAATATTAAGGAAAGGAATCAAAGACAGGATTAGAAGAAAAAGAAAAGAGTGATAGAGTTATAAAGAAAGAAAAAGGAAAATGAAAAAAAAGTTAAAAAAATCTAGGTAGGATGGAGACGGAGGAACAATTATAACTGTATAAAAAATCTTAAAAAAAATGCAATTTCGGCCTTGTGCAGGGAACGGGGAAGGGGGGGGGGGTAAAATAAAATGAAATAAATAAATTATAAATATGGATTTAAAAAGTTTAATAAAGTAAAAGTGTGATAAAGTGCAATTATAACTTGATTTGTTTTTCCGATTTTCTCCATTCAGTTTTCAAATTTTAGTTTTACTTTTTCATCTTTACTATTTGAAATATATTTTGAATTGTATAATAGTCTTTAATTGTGTTGATAAGAACGTTGATGCTTAATGAGTTGTGTAAACATCTCATTCTGTAAATGTATTGCTTTATAATTATGATAATTTCATTGTCCACTCTATTATTTTAGAGATAATTTTTATGCAACAGTCCAAAAAGAAAGGATTTTTTATTTACAGAAAAGGGAATTAAGAGAGCATGTAATAATGTGTCAAAACTTTCAAGTAATCCTTGCACTTCCTCACACTCCCATAACAAGTGTACACGTAATAGTTTCAGGCTCAGTATTGCAGAGTACACAAAGAGGGGGGATAACTACTCTGATTTTACACAAAAATGAATTTGTTGACAAAATATAATGGATTAATCTATATTGAAACCACTGTAGTATGGTATTTGTTGTAACATTAAATGGAATTTTATATATTGTACACCAGGTTTCATAATCTATGTTATTAAAAATTGTACACCGTTTTATAGGACCAGACGGTAATATATCGGACTTGCTTAAAAAGTTATAAAACAGTTTTGATTCTTTTCTATCTTTGAGAAAGAGTTGCAGATTAATAGGCATATATGGATAATGAATTTGTTTTCTTTGTAAATCACATGAGGAATTAGTTTTTTGGTAGCTAAAACAAGACCTTAGTACTGAAAAAAAAATTCTGTTAACTTGGTAAATCTGAATAAATTCTTAATATGTGTAAAATAAGCTTCATTTTACACTCTTAACAATTCCATTATGATGCACACAACTTTCTGATACTAGTTTTTATAGAAGATTATCTTCCTATCCACCTTAACATCACTGTTATACCAAATTGGAGCCATCTAAATGTTTTCCTGACAGATTTTCTCGTTATATTTTGAGCTTAACATATACCACGATTTAAAAATATCACTCCAGAATTTATTTTTACATTTATTTTCACACATCTTTATATATTCCGAACCACAATTTGAAAGAAGATCAATATTGATAAAAAGTTTTTAGAATTGTCTGCCATTTCTTTTTAGTCTGATAAAGTCTTCTTACCCATGTAAGTTTAAGAGAATTTATAAAAGCTATGGTATTTATCATTTTCAATCTTCCATTTGCATAATTTTGTGTGGTTGTCTCCCTTTTAATTTTGTCAGGTTTCCCATTCCATAAATATTCAAATAATACTGAATTGCGTTTGCTTATAAATTTATAATCTGGATTGGGAAGAGATATAAAAAGTCCAGAAATTTTTGGAAATCTATCAAGTTCCATAATTGATTCTTTTAGAGATTTAAGTGAAGTATCATCGGCACACTGGGATAACAAAATAGGACAATTTTCAACATTTACTCCTTTTATATCTTTATTATTTCGCAGTTTTTAGCCAGAATTTCAGCACAAAGAATAAACAAATATGGTGCGATAGGATCCCCCTGACGGCAGCCCCTCCCAATACCAAAGAAAGAAGAGATATTTCTACCCGGATTTATAGCAGATTGTACATTACAATGTAGAGTTTTAAACCAGTTTATAATACTATTTCCGAAACCACATAGAAACGGAACTTTTTTCTATAAATAGCCACGACACCGAATCAAAAGCCTTCTCAAAATCGATCATCAAAAGTATGCCTGGTATGTCATTTTCCTCAGTATAATGCATAATATCATATATTAATCTAGTATTTACTCCAATATAACGCCCAGAAATAAAACCAGTTTGATCGTCACTAATTAATTTATTAAGAACGGTTTTTATTCTATTAGCAATAGTACCAGATGCAATCTTATAGACAATGTTTAAAACTGATATAGGTCTCCAGTTTCTAATGAAATGCCTAGGTTTATCTGCCTTTGGTATGCAAGTTATAATTCCTTATCTCTGTGTGATAGAAAGTTGCCCTGAACGGTAGCCAAAATTTATTGATCTTACAATAAAATCCCCCAATTTTCCCCAGAAACATTTACAAAATTCTGCAGTAAATCCATCTGATCCTTGACTTTTATTATTTTTCATTAATTTTAAAGTTTGTCCTGCCTCTTGATATGAGATTCCCCTTCCAAATGATCAGATTCTTCTTGAGATAACTTAGGTATTTCATTATAATTAAGATAGTTTGATAAATTCACATTTTGCATATTATCTTCTAGATCTGTATTTTCCGGAACACCATAGAGAGTTTTATAAAATGAACATACTTCCTCCAAAATATCTTCTTGTTTTATTAATACCTTATTACTTTGAGTCTGCAGTTTTGGTATTATTTTTGAGGCATAGTTTCTATTTTCCAAATTGAAAAAAATAACTAGTTGGTTTTTCCCCTCCTTCTGCCCATTTAAGTCTTGATCTTATAATACTACCTTTTATCTTATGTGATCTTATCCTCTCTAAATCCTTTTTCTTATCATTTATTTCATCTAAATTAATGTGTTCGTGTGCCTCAAGTTTTTGTATCTCTTTCTTTAGATTATCTTCTCTACAGTTTTATTGTTTTTTCTTATATGATGCATATGAAATTGTACATCCTCGGATATCCATGAGCAACGTTTCTAAAATATGTTGATCATAAATAGAAAATTGAATCTCGAAATTAGCAATGTTTTCAATATTATCTAAAAGATATACTGGTAAACAGTATTGCTTTTTCACTTTACTAATGCAATAATTAACTAATTTCAAAAAATCTTGGTCATACAGAAGATAATTATTAATTTCCCAAGTTCCTTTACCCCCTTTGAATCCATTTATTGTAAGAGATATATTTGGAAATAAATGATATGATCTATACCCAGAATATATGCCTGACTGGTCAAAATTTGGCAGTAAACTCTCTGAAACATTGAAAAATAAAGACATGCTTGTTTCACTGAATTTTTTCCCTCCAAGTATATCTCCTAACATTTTCGTGTTGTTCTTTAAAGATATCTATAAGGCCAAAGTTTTCTATTATATCTAATACTTTTTCCCTGGCTTTTGGATTATTTATATTCGTGTATGTATTATCATAATCATGAGTTGGATTTAAAACAAGGTTAAAGTCGCCGCAAACAATAACATGATTATGGCCAAAGTCTTCAATAACATCGGAGATTTATGACTAGAAGTCTGGACTATCCTGATTAGGACCATAAATATTAATAAGTGCAGAATCGATTTATATGTCTAAAGCTAAACAATTTCCAGATAAATCTTTCTTCTCCTTGTGAACTTTAAACTCAAAGTTACTACAAAAAAGAATTGCTACTACACGCGCATTCTCACGAAATGACGAAAAATACGATTCGTAACCCCATTCATTCCTAATAATTTCTTCATTGTCCGCAGTAAAATGTGTATCTTGTAGACAAAAAATATGTTTATCGTGTCTCTAAGATAAGAAAATACATCTTTACGTTTTATTCTATTCGAAAGACCTTGCACATTAGCCGACACTAGCCTCAAACCTTCCACTTTGATTTGCTTAGGAAATACTTACGTTCCACCGTTTCCAGCCTAAAAAGAGTAGGGAGATGAAAGATTACAGAAAGAGGAAAGAAATACAAGAAGAGAGTTTAAAAACATTATAAAATTGGGCGACATCAACGACTACTACCTGACATACATGTACGACAGATTCTTAAAAAAAAAACCACGGACACACCATGACCATCTGACCATGTTCACTCACACCGCAAAGATTAGACTGGTTCCCTTCCCTTAGTTCTCTACTCTCAGCCAGGCTGCGCTCCGCTCACTAGGGACCGGTAGCATGTTACCATTATGATTTTTCTGATTGGTCAATCTACATATCAGGTTCGCTGGCATCACTGTTTTAGACGTGGGAAACCCCCTTTACGCACGAAGCGAAGGATCTTATCATAAATAATAAATAATTTATTTGAACGATATATAAACAAAAGTAAATAAGGTTTTAAGTTTTGAAATTATTTCGTGCTAACAGAGTTAAGGGTGCTCATGGGAACGACGTTAATGACGTTATTTCTCTTAACGGAAGTAGCCGTCTCCATGATGACATATCATGCGCAGAAATGATGCGCACTCTGGAGTTGGAATTCTCACTCAAGATGGTTACTCGCTACCGGTCCTCAGTGAAGCGTACGCAAGGGAGGTAACTGAGGCGGGAACCAGTCTATGCAAAGAAAAAATATAATATCAGTATATATAACATTAACTTAAATGTGTTCCCGAGTACAGGACACCTCTAATATCATGGAATCAACTAATAAATCACCAAGTTAATAAAGCACAAAATATGGTGGAAAATAAGAAATAGAAGTATCGTTTATTTAGATTTAGCAGTCGTATAGCTCTTTAAAGACTATCAATCTGCGGTAGTCTACAGTTTATACAGTTTACATCATACTGGTAGCAATAATCAATATATATACTGACTTGATATTCGATCTGTATGAAAGAGTGACACGAAGCCATTGTATAGCGACACGTTAGAAAAAAAGTAGAGTACACTTAGAATAACGCAAGAAAAATCTGCTTACGGTTTAATTATATTACACAAGGTCAAAGTACAGAAACCCCATCTCTTCATTATATACAGTGCGTTCAATGTGCCCATTAGTGGATGTTCACGTCAATATCCATAGCCTTACAAACACTTTAAATAATTCCAGGATTGAATTTGCCATTAAGATAATAATGTTATATACGAAGAGATCCGGATTAGCTTTAGGAACCCTTCTGATGTTATCGACAACGTCCGAACGTGAACCAATATCCGGTCACAATCATATCTATTGCAACAAGCGTGTCACGTGAATTGATTTCAATCGCGCGCGAGTCAAATTGAATCGGTAAATTAATGCGATTGGTTCCGGATTTTACACGTGACCTTCACAAACCACTCATATCGGTATTTCATCTTTGATCCTTTTAGACCCGTATTTTATAACTGATTCAGTAGCACGCTTGACCGATGGTGCGAACACTATCACTATATAGTGAACCATTCAAGTCTAATATAATAATTCCTTATATTTCACTGGCTCTTGTCGTGAAACCGTTTGCAAGATTTATTGTTCGAATGCTTTTAGTTTTGTTTTACGTCTTTTTAATAGAGCAAGACATTGCAATATGGTCAGTTATTTGATCATCAGTGTACATTTAAATTGTAGTCTTTACAAAACAATTGCAGGGGACAATTAAAAACAAATATCTGGCAACGTTTTCTCAGCTTTTTCCATCTATAAATGTCTCAACAATTTCGGGGAGGCGAAATATAATGGTATTGTAAAAGATCATGTACAGTATTTGTGTAAGATTTCTCGTTTACAGATCATGCAAATAAACAAAGGAAGACAATGAACCATCTCTCTATTTAACAGACAATAGACGATTGTATCTTTGGGCGATAAAATCGTATTACAGCCGGGAAAGTTTCATCAAAGGCGACAAAGCGACGTTAAGCATGCACGGCACAGACATTGGTTTCAGCTGAGAGATTATTGACATTTTATTTGTATCACGTGAAATCTTACACCCAGAGGAGAGAGTCCCGATTTCTTGTCCTTCTTACTAGGTATCAGTGTTATGCAATCGATTGTCACGCAAACATGTCAACCATAGTGCTTATGAAGTTGTATTGTTACAATTCCTGCCTCTTTTTTTTCTCCATTAAACGTTTAAATTTGCAGTGATTTAAAATACAAAGGAACATTTTCATCGAAGCAATTCTGCCTTTGAAAAGTCAGAATATCGATAAAAAAGGGGATTTAATGGTAAATGATTACACTGTATTGCGTTAACATTCAATTTGCACGGCATTAATTGAAAACCTGCTCTGAATGGTTTCCAAATCACGTGGCTTCTATTTGCATCGGGTAAACCTTCACTTCCTCTAATTAAGTTTAGGGTTTTCTGAAATATTTGATTTTTTAAAAACTAAAATGCAGGAAAAAGTAGAAAAAGTGATGTGTTCAATATCGACAATGGGTAAGATGAAGAATTTTAAATATCAAGTGTGTATTTGACAAGTTTTGAAATTGGTTACGATGCTCGCCTAGAGGCAAAGGCATTACTTAACAAGATATTACGGACTGGGAACAGAAAAATAATGCATTTGTTACTTCGTGCTTAACGAGGTGAAAGGTTATAACCTTCGACACAGTGATTTTATTAAAGTAAGACACTACCCACGTTCTCGTTAAATGATCAAATGCCAATGATGTCAGTAGTTTTAACGGTTGTCGATCGGTCTGTGATGTTGGTGTAAGGAAAACGTTGATAGAAAAATGCCGTTCATCACATGATAACCCTAATATCCTTAAATCACGTGGAAATATCCCTATCAACATGACATACTGATGTAAGATTACATTATACGCCGCTTCATTACTAACACTTTGTTTACAAATAGGTTAAACCATGAATACATTAACAAAACAGTTCCAGTACCGACAAAGGAGCCATAGTGAATGTACAGAGGGTACAAATTGTACCGTAAAGGAAAGAGATTACTTTGTAATGACCTCTTTATGGTAATCGTTACAACGTACCATCAGTATTTATCTATCTAAACGTGTCAGTATATCTAACTAATAACATGGTGTTAAACAAATTATGATCTAAGATACCCGTTTGGTACTTACATCTACAACCAAACACGCTATTAACCTCCAGCATATCCCAATATATTACGTGAATGTCAGCGTACATTATCCTGAAGTAACCTTGAATACATGTAGACTAAAGAGTAAACCTAGTCGTTGCTTATCCTCATACACTGGTGACATTGAGCGCATCTTCCGCCTTTGCATATTACAGAGTTAGCTCCCTTGCGGTAAGGTATCGATATTTTGTTACGTCATTATATAGTGAGTGTAATTCACGTCGTTTTCTCCAAAATTTATAACGTTACACTCACAAACACATGACGTCACAATCAATATCTGCCCGCAAGGGAGATAACTCTGTAATATGCAAATACAGAATAGATTAAAAAGTAAATCTCGCTGAAATTACGGAGCATCTTCTGTAATTGGATAATTATAAATCACGTACATACCATTAAGATATATACATGTTGATTTCATGGTCTCCTAACGAGATGGTGTGGTGTGTACTGGATATGAAGCTGTGATTATATTAGATTGAAGCACCCATTCAAGACAATAGAATAATTGGGTAAGAATAATAAGTAAATAAACGGCACAACAAAAATGTTTTATTGCTTAATATAGGGGTCTACAGCAGTGCCCTATAAGGGCATATGGAAGTTATCAATTAAAGGAAAATATATTTGTATAGCTGTTTGCACTCAAAAACGTGTTTGGATTTAGGTCTTAAAAGGGAATTTTGAAGATATACATTAATTATACCGAATTAAAGTTTGCATACATGCATGTTTTGCTTTCAAATACGTTTTGCAACAAGACATTGGAATGAGATATGGAAGATGTGCATTAGAGATAGCGAAGTTAGAAAATAATGTATTTGTACACATGTTGCACTCTAGCAAGATTTAATTACGTAGAGTGTTTCTTCAAATGGAATTCCAGGAAACATGTCTACAAGACATTCTAGAACTATTTACTAACATTAGAACGTATTTCTTGTTGAATAGCAAAAGTACAAGGAAAGCAAATTAGATCGGCAGATATGTCGGTTACAATCTGTTCTGCTAGATGGATTTTGAAAGCTCTTAGAATCTTATTTGATTTAGGAATATCTGATACGATTACTTTATTTCATTAATTAATACAATTACTTAAGTAAAGATTTGATTTGTTGATTATTGTTAACGTCCTGAGTATATCAATTGTATACTTGGAATATTTTACAAGGCCGTAAAAGGAGACTAAATTTAGGATCATCTTATCTTTTCTCGTCTACCTAGCTTTCTTTTTCCTTCCTAATACCTCTCTTGACACCGCCTTTTGGCCTTTGGTCGAGCTCCTGTGTACTGTCCTTTAGCCTTTATCAATCTGGTAGTTTCTGCTCCGGTATAGCGCTCAGTGTACAGAGAATGGACGACGCGTTCGCTCCTTAACAGTATTATGTGGCCAGATGGGGTGTGCTGGTCGGTGGCTCTGGTGACATGCTTCACTGAGATAGCGCTATGAATAGAAAATAATTTCTACTATTGCAAGGGAACATATCGAACAAACCGCGCTCCAACATATACAGACATGCAAATAAATAGCTCCATTAGGACGTATACAAAATATACAATAACCCGCCAACGATCCAATTATCGAAAACGTTCAGAACGCTAAGCTGCAAAATCTAGGCTAAACCATTAGGGCTACGGCAGATATGATTTACGCCATTTATCATGCCTCAGCGCTCGTTAAAAGGATAACACAAATTATCCTAAAGAACCGTAAGGAGGCGGTCTTCATTACAATTGGTAAATGTCCACAAAGAAAATAGTTGATAAATTTTATGCAGTTTACATTATTTGGAACATTTTTTTTTTATTTAATGAAATTATACTAGTACAAGCAATGCAGCATTTACCGTTTGGATTAGACTCACTTGTCATAAACAGTAAAATGGCATTATTTTTAAACCATTGATATACTCTGTGCATGATATAAACCCTAGAGATAGGCATAGAAGGTTTGATGAAAAACGCCAATATGAAATGATTTAAAATTGACTTTCACGCATTTTCACACATTAAATAGGAAATTGAACCACAACATACTTATAACACGAGTTTCGTCCTTACATGAATATATTTGGGTTGTCAAACCGGTCGGAATTCACTAACCGGTTACCGGTAACACGAATCAAGACTGTTGGAGAAGCCTTGTTTTGATATATTTGTGTTTACGAGATCAATATGTTTCAGAGATGACGAGACAATCCGTTTTCTGATTATGTGGTACTGTTCTTGTTTTGATAATGTCAAAATGTATTTTCTTGATTAAAAGATATCATCCTTGGTAAAAAATGAACAAATCAATTCTAAGATTTATTCCGTTATTGAATGTCAACGCTAACGTCATTAAGCATGTTAGAGATACACTAGTTCATCTCACTTGTTAAAGAATGACAAGTTACCGCCAATCACGCATCACCAAACTGTCATCTCTCATTGATCACCACACCCTCGATCAATGTTGACGATATCGTCATAGGTAGAGCTATCCGACAGATGTCATTCGTGACATGCTTCATCTGGTTTGTCTCTGTTATGTTCTTACATAGCTCTCCTCTCTTGGGATCTCCGTGTAGTTTTAATACTAACTTGATGTTTTATACCGTAATCTACATGTAACTTTGACGTACGCTAATTGAGTATCGTATCAGCTGTTATTGCTACTAAACATGTAACTGTCCTGTCCGCTAGTCCCGTATTTAAAGTCTATCCTTGAGAAAGTACATTTTAATTAATTTGTTAGTAATAAGTTAGTGCACAGTGTCCGTTACACTTATCGTTTTGACGCCCTGTAGGATTTAATTGTTTGATAATTTGCCACTTGTAGACAACATCTAAATACACGTTTCCAATGTTAATTTTGGTAATGTGTATATTTGTACATTACGTTTTATTACTCACAGTGATTATTTTATATTTCTCTCTCCCTATTAAATATACAAGCGATATGGGGTAACAATATTGTCTTGTCTAATATTTCACAAGAATTCAATATCATGCACATTGAAGTAAACATTAAGTGATCGAAGGTCAGTATTTTATCCCATATAATTTCCCTTCTTTTAACACGACATTATATAGGATCTGTTTAAACTGCTAAAACATAAATACAATACACCATATGTAGTGATATATGTAATTTTATATTAGCTTTTAACGATCTGTTACTTATATGGCGTCATATTTTGGGAGGTTGTGGTATTCACACCTGGGAAGCCGTCCTTAAATAACCCTATAACGGTAAAAACAAACCAAAACCATTGTCATATATTAGTCTGCTTGAACATGAACTCATCATCACAGAATGCATCGATCTGCCTACAAGGCCAACCATCTGTATATCACAATACTGTCAACAATTATATTCTTATATGGTAAGAATATAATTCATTATATAAATATATGATGAATTATTAATCATTATTTCTTGTATAGGCAGATCATTTGGTACAAAAGTCCCAAGGAATATACAGAGGAAATATCGAAAGGTGATTGATCAATCATCACGAAACCTTTTATATCTTTCCTCCTCCATTAGTATAGAACAAAACCCCAGCCAACATTTTAGGTACATCGCGTCCAGACAGCAGGTGGTAGACAATGCTAATGACTCTTATAGCCTATTATATAATGTATATTTGTGTCATTCACGGGTATAATTTTAGAATCAGGTGATTCAATGGGAATCGATCGTACTTTTTTTACAAATTTATTAGGTATACTATGGTATTATGCAACACGAGAATTCACCCCTTCTCGCTAGCTGTCGATTCAACATTCCTTACATTTAAGGATTTAAAGGAAGGCTCTTTAACTTAAGATATCCCCTTGATATCTGTAATACTTTAATGATGTCTTTAGCAATGTAAGATAATCAAAGCTATTGGATATGTTTAAAGAGATTTAGTTGCGGGATTGTGCATGTCATTTCGTCCTTATTGCATTTAACCTTGACTTTGGACTACGAATGCTATTCTTGCTGTAAAATAAAGCTTACAAAGCAAGTCTTATTCCTTTCTGCTATATCAACAGTTATAGTACCACAAGACAGGTGTAACACTACACGACCTAGTGGCCAATTACGTCAAAAGCCCATTTTCCAAATGTCATTTTAATCAGGTGGGATGCCAGACACAACGATTACTGGCCGCAGACGACATCTCGTATGAAATTGTACCATGACAAATCTGTCCATGGTTATTATGAAGCGTCTTTATGGCACTGATCCAATTATGCCTGATACAGATGGTCAGAATTGGTAGGGGGCAAAATATAGAACACAGAAACAACTGTTTGTTTCCGTGTGCGAACGGTGTTTTTCTTATATTTTTGGATGTGCTATATGTAGCTATGTTTTGATTGCATCGAGTCAGAAAAGTTTTTTTTTCTTCGAAAAACTATCTGTTTTACGCAGTCTTCATATGATTCATATGATAGGAACACAAAGTTTCCGTAAAACCTGAATAATCTTAAAACATTACCAATACTATTTTCATTTCTTGACCAAACTTCGTATCCGTTTTATTTGACAACAAATATTTAACTTTAAATTTTAATTTTGAAGTTTGAATTATTTCATTTCACGGATTTGAACGTTTCTGTTCAGGTTGTCAGCATGCGATGGTTATACAATAAAAGGATACCTGTTTAGCCACGGTCGTAAAAGTATTGGACAATTAGAATAATCTATTTACAAAACATCTCGTCTAGTTATTCACTTATATTGACTTCTACAGACATCAACACAAAAGAACGTGTGATCATGACTAAGTATTTTCACAAAAGTTATCAGCAGTTTAGTATGCATTATGCAGCAAATAAAAAAGTGTTGTAATCTATTTTTAATTATCTGCTGTTGCTAATAACCTTACTTGAATACAGAGTCTACTAGACAGCCTTTTAACGACGTCTTTTGATTAATTCAACAAAACATCAGGGAGATCACAGATCAATATTAATTCATGAATAAAATGCATTTCAATATTTTGCGCACAATAGTCAATTTCTGGAAATCAATTACTTTTCAAAGATATATTCATATAGTATTTTCACGAATGCAGAGTGTTTTGAAATTTTGATTTAAAATATGAAATTCCAGAAACATTAAGATTTGAAAACATTATGGATTAGAAATGCGTCCAAATGTATATTTTGAGAATTATTTACACGAATAAATTGTTCACTTGGTTACGGATTCATCTGTCAAAGTGTAAGGTTATTCTTCTTGTCTCTGAGGTTTTTTAATCTTTTATAGAAAGAACGATGATTTTGGGACAAGACGTTAACAATTTGGTAGCATGTTTTTTAAAGGCAGAAGACAAGACGGATAATGTATTACACGTGGACTTTAAATAAACCATTTAGGGTAGTCAGGCGCGGAATTGGATTCTATTTTTTCGAATATGGTGCGTCTTGATAAAGGGACATACTGCACAATCACACCTCATACGGCTGACAATGGGTGAATAACTCGTTTCACTCGCTTTCTAATAAGGGACAGATCCTAGAGATAAATCAATGAATCTTCAACATTGCTATGTATGTATAGCGGTTGGTCTTATCAAGGCCAACATATACTTTTCAATCATTCCAATGTTTAAGCCATAAACCAACAGTTTTGGCGTATTAGTTTACAGCTAACCTCTATGCAGTATGTTCTTAAAGTATGGCTTACCTATCAATCAATTTAAAATAGGTATGTCACTAATTGTTACTTGACATTTATTTAGATTTTCTAATACAATAATAACAACTTATCAATCTGACCAAACAGAACAAGCGTTTTAGTGACATTGATTATATTTCTATTGTAACAATCTGATCTAGATCGTTACTATAATAGATACAGACACGAAACAAACATAATGACGATGATTTTTTTTTCTTGGTTACTTGTTGATGGTGGCCAGGACAATGATAAGTACTTATTATTTTCCTTACAACTGTAATCCTATTACGAGATTCATTATTTAAAAAAATAGAAATCAAAGAAAGATATTTTCAAAAAATGATCCGATGTGAATATTTGGAATAGGAAACTCAGTAGTGAAATATGTAAAATGTAGTGGCCTGGCCGGGGTTTGCATCCGGGACCTTCGAACACCACCCCGAATGCTTTAACGATTGAGTTTCCTGGTCTCTGATGGTCGATTCAGCACCATTCCGCTACAGATATCTGATTATCAACCAACATATCGCTCTCCTCAAAAAAACATATCAACCAGTTCACCCTGGCATTCTCACCACACCGAGAATCCGTTCCACTCCATCACCAAAAATAAATCAACAGTCCCGACATTTTGTAAAACATTCCAACATTAATTAACATAACAAGAGACTAATAGACATCAGCAAGACAATATCTATTTGTGCATTATCACCACAATACAGATATATATATATATATATATATATTGTTATGTTAGATAAAAACTGTATCATATTAAAGATGCTCCACCGCTGACAAACGGTATTGTTTCACTATCAAAAATAGGAGCAGATGTTTTAGTTTTTTTCTTCAGTTACAAAAGTTACTTTCTTAACACCATACCCACCACTGAAATGGCCCTGCAGGTAGGGCGTTAGAATTGTACCTGCTGCCCCTATTGCATGATCGTAAAAGGCGACTAAATTTAGGATCTTATCTTTTCTATTCTTCCTAACTGACTTTATCCTTCCTAATGCCTCCCTTGGCACCGCCTCACTTTTGGCCTTGAGTTGAGCGTTCGCCCCTTTGAGGAAGGCTCTGGGTTCTGTCCCCTGGCCGAGACACACCAAAGTCTATAAAAGTGGTAGTTTCTGCTCCTGTTTAGCGCCCAGCATACAGGGAGTGGGACGACTGGTTCGCCCGTTGTCAGTATAATGTGACCGGGTGGGGTGTGTTGCTTGGTGTCTTCGGCGGCATGCTTCAGTGATATAGCACTTTAAAAAGGGCAACAGTTCCACTATACAAGAAGACACAACATGAATATACCGCAGTCTTCCGAAACACGCACCTCGCACAACATACACGCAACGCACCTCATACATGGGAGGCCGTCCTTACATGACCATAGCTGTTAATAGGACGTTAATCAATCAAACAAACACCACTGAAAATGTCTTCGAAAAAAATCCTTGGCACTATATCCTATATGAAATTCAGTACTGCTTGTATATGCACCAAAGGCAAAATAAATTATTTCATATTTACTATTTGTGTTAATAAGATATATATATCTACATCATTAAACACCAATTATTGTTCAAATAGTGAATATCATGTATGCTCTGACGGCGATGGAGCATCTTTAAGCGTTTCCAGTAATGTTTGAATGTACCTTCAGGTTACTATATTTGTCATATAAACATAATTATCCGTTTAAGCATATAATTTTATACATATAAAACCAAAGAAGAAACGATAGGTCACTCACGCTCCTATAGTATCCACTTAAGCTGTTTTACTGTTATTTATTGGAACGTCTGGGTTAAATGAAACGCACCATGAGAGTGTCCGACAATGCTTATTATTTTCCCTGATCGATTGCAAATCATTGATAGGAAGGTCAAGGACACGGCCCAGTCATATTTGTTATCACCCTGCTGAACTACTCCAACCTACAACTGAATGTGTAAGCACAATGGCACCATATCATAAATGTAGACATTCTGTTTATGGTCAGGGACAAGTACTCAGTTTGTCTCTGTACTCTCCGGTATAGGAACGTCAGAAACCTATTCCTAGATTAGAAGATGGATTTCACGTATGTATTATCAAGACCAAGTGTAAATCCTAAAGATATGTTTTCCCAAAGACATCTTAATCCTATATTGAGGATCCAATAATGATTTATACGGGGCTGATGGTCTACATACTAAAGAAGATAATATAACCGATTGTTTCTGTATTTGTTTGGTTAAAGTAACGTCCTATTAAAAACCGGGGTCATGTAAGGTTGGCCTCTGACGTATGCGATGTGCAGCGTGTGTAGTGTGTGATTTGGGAGACTGCAGTATATTTGTGTTGTTTCACCAAGCAACACACCTCACGTAGTCACATTATACTGACAACGGGCGAACCAGTCGTCCCACTTCCTCATACTAAACTTTGTTTGATTGTTTGATTTATTAACGTCCTATTAACAGCTATGGTCATGTAAGGACGGCCTCCCATGTATGCGGTGTGTTGCGTGTATGTTGTGCGAGGTGAGTGTACTGGGAGACTGCGGTATGTTCGTGTTGTGTCTTCTTGTATAGTGGAACTGTTGCCCTTTTTATAGTGATATATCACTGAAGCATGCCGCCGAAGACACCAAGCAACACACCCCACCCGGTCACATTATACTGACAACAGGCGAACCAGTCGTCCCACTCCCTGTATGCTGAACGCTAAGCAGGAGCAGAAACTACCACTTTTATAGACTTTGGTGTGTCTCGGCCAGGGGACAGAACCCAGAGCCTTCCTCACAGGGGCGAACGCTCAACTCAAGGCCAAAAATGAGGCGGTGCCAAGGGAGGCATTAGGAAAGATAAAGTCAATTAGGAAGAAGAGAAAATATAAGATCCTAAATTTAGTCGCCTTTTACGATCATGCAATAGGGGCAGCATAAACGCTAAGCAGGAGCAGACACTACAACTTTATAGACTTTGGTGTGTCTTGGCCAGGGGGAAGAACCCAGAGCCTCACTCACAGGGGCGAGCGCTCAATCGAAGGCCAAAAGTGAAGCGTTGTCATGGGAGACGTTTGACCGACAAAACTGAAAGATAGCAATTATTAGATATTGAAGAACTTTACTCAAACACAGTTTTTTTTTTACCTTTTCATATTGTTTATAAATAATCGCCGGCAATCACATTAGATAATAAGCATAAAGTATACATACATCAACGATCACTTGACATAATTTTTTGTGTTTGTTTGATTAATTAACGTCCTATTAACAGCCATGGTCTTGTAAGGACGGCCTCCCATGTATGCGGTGTGTGTTGTGCGAGGTGCTTGTTTTGGGAGACTGCGGTATATTCATATTGTCTTCTTGTATAGTGGAACTATTGCTCTTTTTATAGTGCTATATCACTGAAGCATGCCGCCGAAGACACCAAGCAACACACCACACCCGGTCACATTATACTGACAATGGGCGAACCAGTCGCCCCACTCTCCGTTTGCTGAGCGCTAAGCAGGAGCAGAAACTACCACTTTTAAAGACTTTGGTGTGTCTCGGCCAGGGGACAGAACCCAGAGCCTTCCGCACAGGGCGAACGCTCAACCCAAGGCCAAAAGTAAAGATAAAGTCAGTTAGGAAGAAAAGAAAAAATAAGATCCTAAATTTAGTCGCCTTTTACGATCATGCAATAGGGGTAGCAGGTACAATTCTAACGCCCTACCTGCAGGGCAGACTTGACAACATATATACTTGCTTGACAACATATATACTTGATACAAAATATAACAGATCGTTAAGGCGTTTCATCTCGTTTTGCCGAATGAAACATCATGAACCTGTAAGCAAATTCTGATACAGCGGCATTATAACATTAGCTTAACGAATGGATTACTGAACAAACTCTTGTCTATCACACAAAAGGTAAATTCTAAGTCATAGCAAAGAGTGCATTCAGTACAACCGGTAGGTGATCGTTATTTTTGAATTTGTTAATTATTTTCTTCTATTATATCATGATGCTAATTGTAATAATGTCACATCTACAATGTACATCACTAGTTTAGCAGGGCAATATCAAAACTGATTAGAATACAGAGCCATGGCAATTTGATTGGCGACTTCCAAAGGTTATATGGACATGACCTCTGATGGGATGTTGTTAGATCCTCTTATCAAACGTAGTGATAATAAGGATTTGTATTTTAATCAGTTCGGGCTATAACAATAATTGAAATTGACACTGAAAAACAATGCCGTATTCTTCATCAGAAGTTAGTCAACAGACCATGACACACACCATGGTCATCTTGAATCTTATCTTGTTTGTTTGTTTGTTTGATTAATTAACGTCCTATTAACAGCTATGGTCATGTAAGGACGACCTCCAATGTATGCGGTGTGTGGCGTGTATGTTGTGCGAGGTGCGTGTTTTGGGAGACTGCAATATATTCATGTTGTGTCTTCTTGTATAGTGGAACTGTTGCCCTTTTTATAGTGCTATATCACTGAAGCATGCCGCCGAAGACACCAAGCAACACACCCCACCCGGTCACATTTATACTGACAACAGGCGAACCAGTCGTTCCACTCCATGTGTGCTGAGCGCTACGCAGAAGCAGAAACTACTTTGGTGTGTCTCGGCCAGGGGACAGAACCCAGAGCCATTCTCACATGGACAAATCTTATCTAAATAAGCTGAACATCAAACCTTTGGAAAATTGCAAACATCACATTAGAATTTCCGTTGAAACGTCGTGTAGCCGGATAATATTTATCTCCATTAATGGTGGATTTTTGCCGCGTCTGAAATATCACTTCATCATTGTAATCAATAAATTTACATTACATAATTACCTCAGAGAGTTACCTGGTACATGGTGACTTCAGCTATCTGAATTAAATCTTAAGCAATTGAATTTGATTGGTTTTTTATTTAAGAAGATAAGTGGCCGGTGACCAATCTGATATAAGCGAACTATTTGATTAGTTTGTGTGCATCTTAACACTAGTTTACATAGCATTATTCTGCACTTAATATGGGTTTTATTAATATTTCATAACCACTGTCGAATGATGATATGTATTTGTACCTAAAACATACATACGCCATGACCAGAAACGTTAGTTTAACGAAGTAAAAACACATTGTTTAACTTCAATCCCTTCCCCACAAAATCCCGCCTACTACTGATGTTCTTTACCGATGATCCCACGCTAATGCAGTAAAACCCACCATACCAAATTAATATTTATTTAGAGAGATTGATCCGATCACATCTTCGTCTTCTTCAATTGAAACTTTTTCTGATTTCTTTAACGAGGATGGTGATGATTTAAGTGTAGCGGTGTTGAACTAGGTCGATCATCGGTGACAAGGTAGCTCAGTCGCTAGAGCACTCGGCTAGTGTTCGGAGGGTCCCGGATTCGAATCCCGGTCTGACCGCTACATTTTCTCCTCTCCTGTACAAAATTGGTGCCCAACTAAATAACCCACGGTGGTAGTGTTTGGAAGGGTCTCGTATGTCTTCGAGAGCGAAGACTTCGAGAAAGGAGGGAGGAGTGTAGCGGGATGGGATTGGGTCGATCATCGGTGACCAGGTAGGTAGAGCACTCGGCTAGTGTTCGGAGGGTCCCGGGTTCGAATCCCGGTCTGGCAGCTACATTTTTGTCTCTCCTGTTACATAAGAAATACATACTTATCCAACCGTACTGATACAAAAAAAACCTGGATGATAGCAACAGTCGATAGAAACAGCTGACTTGCATATGAATATATAAAATATCGTTCACGTATTACATCGCTTGACTTATCAGTATTGCTATATAATATTCATATCAATCTGATTAAAATATACAGATCCTTATAACCTCTCCGTCCAAAAGAGGTCTGGCAACATCCAATAAAAGGTCAAATTCGGATGATATCTTTTTACCACGTGTGCTTTAAATCAAATACATTTTCTACACATTGTTACGTCAATTGATTACGCCATTTCGTCCCAGTATATATTAAGATTTAGTATTGTTGTGCTCTTTGGGCGAGATGACTAGGTACAGAAAAATAATTCGGTCAGAATTTTTCCAAACTATCCAACCCCAGTCAATATTCTGGTAGTGCTAATTTAATTGGCCATTTCCACAGGTCATCTGGACGTGACCCTAATTGGATGTTGTCATATCCTCTATTTAACGTAGTGGTTATAACGATCTTCACTTCAATCAGATTGTATTCATATAGACCAATAATACAATATCTAAAAGAAAAGTAATAGCATTGTTGTATGTGCATCAGGGATATATATAGTCCGAATAATACTTGATCACCTTTGTATAGTTGTGTATGTGTGTCTTATTAATAGATATGGTCATGTAAGGACGACCTTTCATGTATGTGGTGTGTTGCGTGTATGTTGTGCGAGGTGCGTGTTTTTGGAGACTGCGGTATATTCATGTTGTGTCTTCTGTTCATCGATTTAAGGCCTACCGTATAGATGTAATATTCGCGGGAGTTTTTATTTCGCTAAACTCGCGGTTCCATCCAAAATCACAATATTTAACACCTCGCGAAATTGATCAAAGGTTTAACATATTGCAGCATGTCGTATGAATGACGATTTCAAGTCAAAACCCGGTTAAGTATAAACTCAAAACTGTTTCGGTCTTAATACTGTTTTATGATCTTGGAGCTTGGTATTTTGTTTCTGGTTTATTTTGATGATGTTGATTAATTGCTAAACAGAATTTTGTCATAGCGCAAACGTTGCGCTTTACAAAAATGGTGATGTATCTTTAATTACGTAATATGCATCCTCACATAACTGTCTGAACCGAGGATGAAGCACTGGTATAGGATATAGAAAACCAAATGGACAAAGCATTGGTATCATGATAAGCAATTCCCTTGTGTGTCAGTATTACATAGTATTTTGTTTAGTAATTGTAAATTCGTCTGCATGGGTGAAGATAGCGTATACAATTACCAGCGTTTATTATCTCACCAGAGTCATTGTGACAAGGCCAATAATTTACAGGGCGAAAGCAGCCATATTTTATTGAATATTTTGCATGGATTGCTAGAAATGTCAGATGAATGGGAGACCCAACAATACTACCAATTCTTCAATTGTTCAAAAGCATTCCGATTAGGTCAGGAACAGTCACATTTGTCACAGGCATTTTTACAACGTAATGATAAATGGAACACGCTCAAGGCCTCATGATAATTCCGTTGGTCAAGAGAATACCGAAGGCAACAAGGCAATTATACCGCAACGCCTGATAGCTTTAGAGTTTCGTCAATAATTCGTATATTTTAACTTAACAAATGAAGCTGTGATTACTATCTTTTATCTTTAGTCTCGGTTTCAGACAGAAATCAATAACGTATCTTTGTTGAAAAATGGCACAATCAAGAAATGAGAAGGAGATCTTATCAAAAAAGGACACAATGACGAAAGGAGAAGTCCATAAGGTCTTTTGATACTTGAGTTACTAATATTAGGCTGAGGACATTCTAGAACTGTAATAGAACACAGATAGTAACATATCTCCTAATTAATGAGTAAAAACCTTACATAAGGATTAAACACGCCAATTATTCGCGAAGATAGATATGGAATATTAGAATACAAATAAAATATAGAATATTTAATATACTAATACATATTAGAGACCTAGCATCTCTAGTACCATCGGACTTTCCTCTGAATCCGATACCACTACATTGAGATGACTGGTATTATTGAATCTTGTGGTAAATGTAAGGTATAAAATTCAGATTTAAACAGTACAAATGTCTTTTCTTTTAAAATTTGTGGACTCTTGGCAAATATTATTTGCCTTTGTTGCTAACATATTCCCAGGGAAGTAGCAGATCATTTCATGAAATGAAACATAAAGAATTATTTAATTTACATCGATTGCAAAGCAAGCCATGTTAAAATTTACATTTACATAACTGAATGAGGTAGATGACGAGGGACGGTTACTTGAAAATTACCTTTTGCTTGGGTCATGCTAAATTTCAAAGGCTGAATACCTAACTGATCATATTGAGCAAATAAGCGAAATCTTTTATCTAATACTAAGTGTAGAAGTCCCCATGTATTGCTAGTTGTTAAATTGGGAAATGAAATGTATTTATTTTGATTAGGTGTACTGCTGTTAAAATTCCATAACCCTCCAACAGGCACATATGATACAGTACTTAGTGAACACTGTTATATAATTTTCAAATACTATTAAAGAGGCTTCATAAAGAATATCTGTCTAGATTGGATCTCCTTGAAGGCTCTTCCGGTAAATTAAAGATCCTTTAAGTTGATTCAAGAAATCTTGTTTTCCAGTAATGATGTGATAAGTGACTGCCACTTAAGGACGAGGACTCCGAATCCGCCGTATTTATTAACTGCAGAATAGTGTAAATCTCTTTCTGACATGTGAATGGTTAGAGATGTAGTTTAACTTAACTTGATTAAGTTACATTCAGTAAGTTTAACTGGGGCCTGGTTCATATATCATTAGCTGACCTACTTTTGTCATCACATTATACATCATCTTGTATTTTAAAATGAAACATTATGCTTTATTTATGTCATGTATTGCATTTTCTAATATGGATCATGTTTATTTATAATGGAGATTTAATAAGTATCACATTAAAACGTGCACTTCTCAGCAATGTCTACATACATGCGAGCGGTAGAAATGATAGAACGAGAAAGAAAAACACATGACATACAGCAGTTAAGATGGGAATATTATGTAATATGATAGCAAAATAGCCATCCTAACTACAGTTGCTGTTAATAAGATTGATTGTTATCCGATTAACGTCAAAATGTATTATATTAGGACGTCTTAACTATATTTGCCACTCAAAAATAGATATATAGTATATAGATTATGTGCTTTAAATGAATAAACTCTTAAATACCTTCAAAGCATATGCACATGACCTATTACGTTGTCAAATATACAGCGGCCTATAGTCTATGTTCAATATCAAAATACATTTATTATTGGTATCAACATATTAGGACTGTTCATTTATCTTTTTGTATCATTATATCATTTATGAATAATTTACACATTTGATTTATATACTAGTTTAATCCTATAATGTCATTTCTGCAATTCCGTATTTGGTAGTTTTTTTTTTAATTTCACTTTTGACGTTTTAACTTCAAAAAAAGTATCTTGCATTTTGTTTTAAAGTGAATAGTCGGACAAAGGAAACCAGTCTAAATGCATTCTTTGGCCTTCCAAAAGTCATTGCATACCATAATGATGGTCAAGTTCTGCTTACGTTGTCCAGTTTGGACCATTGAAATTTTGGGGAAGCCCCGTGTAAATTTAGCACAGTTCTAAATATAAATTCGCCAAACTCTTTGAAAACGAGGCTGCGTGGAAATGTCAACATGGACATGTGTTTCTCAGTCGTGTCGGTTTCGTTTCGTGTGACAAACCACTAATGCGGTATGTAAATTGTTGTTTTGAGATGATACATTTGATGCAAATGAAGTATTCTTACATTAATGACAATTCTTTGTATTCATTTTTCGATAAAAGCATCTTTATACACGGAAATTGACACAAATATTCGGCAAGGGGCAATTATTGCAGCATCGCATTCGTCGTATTTTACATCAACCGAATCATGAAGGTTAAATACAAATAATCGTATGTTACAAATAATCGTAACATAATTTCCCATTTAAAACCACACGAAAACGTTCCATACAACGTCCATGCATGTAGCTGTCAAAGATGTGAAAATAAATTAGCTCATACATAGATATTTTACAAGTACAATATATGTGTTCAATTATTCGTGTAGTTTTTTGCAGAGATTTAATTAAATTATCTATGTCTCTGGTTTTTTTGTGTAAACAATATTTGAGTTCTGGAGAGAGATGACATGAATGTCCAGCTGGAAGGAAAGAAACTTTTATGATGTGCATGTATTGTACAATGTATATATGTAAACGTACATTCCATGTAGCTGCTATAGAATTACAACTAGGAAATTCTCTCAAACATTGATAATATTTAATTTTTCACATTCATGTAGGACTATGCTGTGAGAATTAACACATCATATATATTTCCAGAAAACATATAGGCCTACATGTATGTTACTTTCCTTTTCTGTTGTTTCCTGTTCTTTTTTGTGCTCTGGAGAAAAAGATGATTGAGTTGAAAGAAAAGAGAAATGTGTACCACAGTACTTTGTCTGTAGCCGAGGGGTTCTATACTGTTTTAATAGTCCAGTAATTAATAATTAAATTGAAAATTTCAAAATTAAGATGAAATTGTAAATTCCATTTTTGAATGAAGTGGTTCCCCTCCTTTGAGAGTACACAGTGTGTATACCCTTTTTGATTTTTAGGAATAATACCTGAATAGGAACCTGAAATAACATGACAATCAATCAGGTATGTGTGTGTTGGGGGGTGGGGCTAAAAGACAGAAGAATCATGAGGTTAGGAAGTTGTAACTTGAGTGGGGGGTTGAAATATAGAAGAAATAGGTACAGATAACTGGAAGTGGAAGGATGCTTTATCATTGATCTGGTCATTGCATATTTGGGGTTTACATGGCTTTTTAGGTCATCTGACCTCATTGATTTTGGAGCAACTTTGAATCCATATGGTACTTTATATCTTTCTTTTTTCCATGTGTAGCTATTTCTCCTGTATTTCACCCCCGCCCAAGTTACAACTTCCCAATAGGTACCACTTTTTTGTTTAGAACTCAAATCAAAGACAGATGTACATAGTACTACATACTACATTTTAGTCTATGTGTTTGTAATCACTGTTACTACAGTATTAATACATAAATGCGCTATGTACAAGTTACACATAGACAATAAATGTGAAATTTGGTTCAGACAAAAAGATTTGTAACATTTCAGATAACTTGCTAGTTTTAAGGTTTTATTTATATGTTGAGTCTACTCTCTTGTAAAGTAGAATTTAGAAATCCTAAGACCAGGGTATCTATATTGCTATATGTAAAAAAAAAATCCTTATATTTTAAAAGTAATTGAAAAGCTTTCTCACAAGCCCTGACAAACAAATGGGTAGGCATATGGATGCAAGAATTATAATCACTGGATCTAGAGGACTAATATAAACAAATATTTCTACAAAGTTAAACAATGAAAAAGTATTGCATCATAATTTTATTTAATTATTACAGTTGAAAGGATCATTTATTAAATTAATACTGTTTAAATGTTTGGCCCTGCAGGTAGGGCGTTAGAATTGTACCTGCTGCCCATATTGCATGATCGTAAAAGGCGACTAAATTTAGGATCTTATCTTTTCTCTTCTTCCTAACTGACTTTATCTTTCGTAATGCCTCCCTTGGCACCGCCTCACTTTTGGTCTTGCGTTGAGCGTTCGCCCTTGTGAGGAAGGCTCTGGGTTCTGTCCCCTGGCCGAGACACACCAAAGTCTATAAAAGTGGTAGTTTCTGCTCCTGCTTAGCGTTCAGCATACAGGGAGTGGGACGTCCGACTGGTTCGCCCGTTGTCAGTATAATGTGACCGGGTGGGGTGTGTTGCTTGGTGTCTTCGGCGGCATCCTTCAGTGTTATAGCACTATAAAAAGGGCAACAGTTCCACTATACAAGAAGACACAACACGAACATACCGCAGTCTCCAAGTACACTCACCTCGCACAACATACACGCAACACACCGCATACATGGGAGGCCGTCCTTACATGACCATAGCTGTTAATAGGACGTTAATAAATCAAACAAACAAACAAACAAGTTTAAATGTTCTGTTCATGATCTTCTAGGTCCATATTGGTAAAGTTTACTTTCAAGAGCACTCAAATCAACATTCTTCAGTCTTCATATGATGCTAATTGTATGTATATGCATACATACACTTGTATACAGGTCCAAGGGATGAACTTTCTGTATTCATGTCACTATGCATGCATGGTGCCTGAAAAAAAGAACCAACAATTTTTGATATCTGTTGAATATGACAAAAATTGAAATTATCAATTTCAAATATATATAACTGAATAAATGTAGGTTCATTCTACAGGTTTTTTTTTTATTTTAGAGAAAACATTTTATAAGTTGTGAATGTGTCACTGCTGCATTTAATAGAATCAAATATTGTTTCAAAAAAGATACAAAATTCATTATCTATAGTTCCAACAAAAATTCAGAATAATTATAAATGATACATGGCTGCAGTACATTTCAACTCTGTAAAGTTTGTCATATACACATGAACCAGGTACAGTTGTAATAAATATACAAACACTTTATTATTATGACCAGAAATAATACTGTATGTGTCCTCAAAATATATCTAAAGAACAAGCTAAAACCTATATGTATATGTGTATATCAGAACATATACAATACAATTTTACCAATTAACCTACAATGTAAATCTTACATACAATGTATGTGTATAACACTACCAGAACATATACAGAACAGTAATTTACAAATTAAAAATCTATAAATATATACATCAGAACTGTATGAATTGACCGGTAGCATAATATTATAGATTAATTGAAACAAATCTTAGCTTGATAATGCACTAGCGGTTACATTCTAACTGTACATGCATTTCAACGGTACATTTTATAAACATACAGGGCATTCATTACCCCTAAAGAGGCCCCACGAAAGAACCGCTATTTATCCCAGGGTTACGTTTTACGCGATTGGGGAACAGGTATGAAACATGTGACCATGTGTGACCACTCATCCATGAAAAAATACTGCTAGGAACTATTTACATAATGATCAAAATACGAAGACTCACTCACTATCAGCTGAGCAGGGAGTACCGGGTAGTAGGCCTAGGTACGTACAGTAGCGGTCCGGAGCCGCGTTCTCGTTTGAACTGTTCTCTTCACTATAACAAGTTGTATTAACACTCTCCATGCGTCGTAATGTTTACCGAGTCATTTGTTGGGATTGTCGCTGCTCCATTGCCTTTCCTTTCGCATTTTAGGTGAGTCAGTTGGTTGTTTTGGCAAAAACCTTTTGGTTCAAAACTACGGTAGCCATGTTTTGTTTACTACGGAGAGTGGTGGATGTTGCGCACGCGTTAAGATTGAACTGCACTGATAGCCGGTCGGGAGGACGCATTAGGATTCCCATAATAAATATTAATTTCTTCGCATACAGAGCGATTTTGATGGGAGATTTTATTTTTCTATTTCATAAGAAATTATACTGGATATATTAACACCATTTTACCAATTTTAGCCCTTCTTTGCCCGACTATTCGCTTTAAGCACTTCCGTCTGGTAGTTCATAAATGTTCCCAATTTTAAAAAGCAAGCTATCAACAATGTGTTTGCTGCATATATCTGCTTTTATGTTTGCAATCATATGACTGTCGTACATAAGTCACAATAGATTGGTATTTCCATGCGCAGCATCTTGATTTATAGTGTTTTCTTTAAATACATTACCTTCCCTTTTTAAACGTCTTGTTCCGGAGCTCTATGCACTCACTGTAATTGAGTAATCAATCTAGATAATTAGATATTGACAATAAATAAAAATGTAACTTCTTGAATAGGATATATTAGTATGTGCTCTCGTTATGTTCAAATTGTGTTTCGATATTGCGTCCGCAACTTCTAATGATGCATCCTATACGAAGCCAATGCCGAGGTTTATTATGATACATTCAACGCTTAGTTATGGTCCATGGCATTTGGATGTTCAGAATGCGTTCGCAAGCGACCTCCTCTGTTCCAAAATGTTATACCTTTTTCATACGTTGTTTTTTTTCCGCAGTAAATCGGAACGCAGACCGCCTTTTTAAAGTCTTACCTCATCTCGAATGATTTTCTCAAATTGCCTGATATTCCTCAAAATGGCTTGCAAAATACCTCAACTCAGTTTTCTCAACTCTTGAGATATTCCTCGAGTCGAAGTGTGCAAAAGTAAAACCACGTTTGATTAAATGCATAATATGTATATCTGTTTATAAACTGTTTCCTTTTCCAGTGATGGATAGGTATAGGTATTCTATACAGTGGTCACTAACGTCTTAATCTCGTCTCAAGCTGCCAATTTACATGATAATAGAGCTATGTTGACAACGGGAGCACGCGAGTACACTCTATAGGATCCCGTCACAGGACGATACAGTCTGACATCCGGTAGTGGGAAGGACACAGGATTAGGAATGAAATTGATATGGACACGTTTGTATGACTATTCGGCACTTCATCTAGGTTATAAGAGACTCCTCTTCTAGAAAATAAAAGCATTACATGTTTTTCTTCTGTATGGTTTGGTCTTTTTCAAACAGAAGCCTTCAAGTAGCGCCTACATAATAGTCTAATAGCAGGCTCACAGAAATTGTTCTTGGTTTCTCTGGTGTTGACCTAAAGAACAATAGTTGTTTACTACCAAAGGCGAATTTGAATGTTTACAGTTTTAGCTAGACCGGCCATCAGACCCAAAGTTGTTGATAAGACTTTCTCAGACATGTTGTAGAGACAAAAATAATCAAGCCGAAGTTTAATGTTTTTTTTTCAATATTCTAGAGACTGGTGGCCAGTCTAAGTTTTAGCTTTAGTGTAATTTTCTTTAGGAGATTCCAATAATGTATTTATCTCATACCTACGAGTAAAGTACTGGTTTATCCTTTGCAGTACACTTATGACCCCTGAGGCTGTATTACATGGCTACCTATGCAATAAAATTGTATGACTTCATAACATCATCGCTGAAAAAGTTATTTTCATAAAGTCTAATAGTTATACTAAAGAATACAAACAGCAGGATTGTAGTAAAATTGCTATAAAAAGTCGATGTATGACAGAAACATTCTCTTTGATATGTGGTAATGACGGGAAAATATATTCTACCCTCGGGGTTACAAAAGGTTGTAGAAATCTCGTCAAGGTTCGGGAGGGATTTTCTTTACTACATTTTGTAATATCCATATAGCCTATATATCAGCGTGTAAAAGAGTCTTGTAATATCGACCATGATATATATTGGCCGTAAATTCACATCAAAAGGAGTTGCTGCATCGTATAAGATTTGAGAGGAGAAAACGGACTAAAGTTTACATCTTTGTTTATTGCTGCATCACTCATCTTTCTTGGTCTACATACTGAAAACTGCTCATTGTCGGATTCTGGTAACTCTGATATATTACTAAGTGTCTTATAGAGGAGAATAATTCTCCTTAAAAACCCAGTATATTATCAAATCGAGAATGTATTTTAGACAGATAAGCAAGATGTTTGATCACAATACAGCAGGTCGTCCTACAGATTATCGGCAAGATCAGTGAAGGGTACAACTCGAACGTTTATATTGCGTGTAATGATACAGAAAGAAATGTTATCATATTATTCGTCAGATATACCTAGACCTCGCTCGTGAAATATTTTTTGCATATGTATATAGTGTAATAGCAACAAAACTTGTTTGTGGCTGTGCTAGTCAAGAAATATAAATATAATAAACAAAAGGATGATGTAACTAAAAGACGAACGTGTAAATAAATGGCGGTAAAACCGACAGTTAGAACTTATATTGATAATGTGTTTATATATAAACATCATTGATAATGTGTTTTTATATAAACATCAGACATAACGTAAGTTTCCACCTCGTCTTTGTTTTGAGTATATACATAACAGCGCACTCATGAATATATTCGTCCGCACAATAAACTCGTGCTTTCTGATTCGTTAGAAAAACACAAGTGTGTGGTCTTGCTTTTATCACATACCTTCCCTATTTGATGTAGATCGTTTTATTGACTTTGAGATGATTTACAAAAATCTAAATGTTTCAGTTCGCTTCGTCTTTCAAAAACCGGTCTGAACCAATTTCGGTACAAGCCACTGCCTTGCATATCAGAGAGGAGAGACAAAATGCTACAAAGAGTAGATTTTGCAAACTATCTCTCGTTTTCTTTAATTTAGTCAGCGAAATTATAACTCAACAAGTAAGATACAGGTTTTGATTTTTATATATGACAATAATTTCTCATTAAGATTTACAACAATTACTTGTAAAATAAGATAAAAAAAACCCACAATAACATAGTAAATTCTCCCAACTCGCGATATCATGGTCTGATCGTGACGTCACCGACATCGGTCACACACTCAAAATTTCCCACGACTTAACTTCAGTCAGAATCGGAGTCCGGTAGCTGAGCTAAACGTTCGTACATACAAGGAGGTGAAGTGTTAGGAGATGTTGTATTTTTTTCTGGGATGATATTTGGAAAGAGATATTGAACGTTCCACCACTGATATTTTACACAAGAAAACATTCCCGTCGCAAGATTTTGTAGGCTTTCGTCTTTCTCACAACACGTGGTGACATCTGGTAAACTCTTCCTGTGTGATGTTTCCGTCATGGTCATAGGCCTGCGTGATACTGTGGAAGTTACACTGGAATCCACACTGGAGGATACAGCAGACGTTTTCATATTTTGAAGAATTTCGCACATTTCACGCTGTTGGTTAAATGAGGCGACGGCATAGTTATTTACGCTATTTACTTTTTTGTGACCAGATAACTGCATAATTGTCGTAGGAGCAACACCTGAGTGAAGGAGTTTTGTACACAGTGTCTTTCTCAAGTATTGGTTTGTTTTCTAACAGTTAATCCAGCGTTACTTGCCATTCTTTTCATCATTACACCGAGTTTGTTTCTTCCGACGGGTTGATTTTTGAACCACTTCTGGCCACTGTTGTTTTGATTAATATCAACGTAAAATGGAGATTCGGGTGTATTCATCGCTTGAAGTCGATGCTTTGCGTACAATTTGTAGGCCTCGATCGGACATCGCAACTTATTTTCAGGATTTCCAAACTGTTTCGGATTAAACGATCTCATGTGTGTACTGTTTCTCCCTCTTGGTTTTGTTGTTCTTTCATTAAATTCCAGGTATTCTGATCCAGTTTCATCCTGCTTAAATTCTATATCTCCCCATTTTAAGTGTCTGTTTTCATCACACCCTCTGCACCCCAAAAGTGTAAGTGTTATTGAACCAGACGGTGTTTAGCAAAGCATGTGGGTTGTCATGACCCAGCTGACCACATTCCCACAACATTTCCTCTTAGTTGTCTTAGACAGGTTGGGCTTTATTGGGACGATTCCCAAGTCCTTTCTGTTTCAACTCTTTACGCCGAGACTGAAGTACCTGACGACTCGTGGCAAATAAATCTGAGGTTAAAATGATGAAACTATAACCATTTTCTCTAAGATAGCAGTCAATACTCCTGTGAAAGCTGGTAAGAGTATCAGGCTCATAATTAGAACCATCATTCTTCTGAAGGGACAGCAAAAACCCACCAATGCATGTATCTAGTTCAAATGGCAGAATCTGAAGAACATCCCTGGGGTCGGACCTAGGAGGAGCTTGGATCCAGTCTTTGAATCTTGTAATGCACCCCTCAGTTTTCCTTAACAGTGTTTTTATTATCACCGCCCAACGAAGTTGGCGGGGGATATACAAATGGGTTCCATCCGTCCGTACGAATGGTTTCCGGAGCATAACTCTAAAACCAGTAGAGATATTTCCACGAAACTTCATACACACATTGGTCTTATGGTCTAGTAGTGCCTTTTGCTATTTTTAGGTTTTCATTTTTTGCATTTTTTCTGTAACCATGGAAACATTGCTGAAACTATCATATTTTTTTACCAGGTTCGTTTCCGGAGCATAACTCTAAAACCAGCAGAGATATTTCCACGAAACTTCATAGACACATTGGTCTTATGGTCTAGTAGTGCCTTTTGCTATTTTAAGGTTTTCACTTTTTGTACTTTTTTCTGTAACCATGGAAACATTGCTGAAAATGGCAGATTTTTGTGTAAGAATCGTTTCCGGAGCACAACTCTAAAACCAGCAGAGATATTTCCATGAAACTTCATAGACACATTATTGTTATGGTCTAGTAGTGCCTTTTGCTATTTTTAGGTTTTCATTATTTGCACTTTTTCCGTCACCATGGAAACATTACCGGAAATATCATACTTTTATACCAAGTTCGTTTCCGCAGCATAACTGGAAAACCGGTTGAGATATATGCACGGAACTCCATAGGCACATTAGTCTTATGGTCTAGTAGTGCCTTTTGCTATTTAAAGGTTTTCACTTTTTGTACTTTTTTCTGTAACCACGGAAACATTGCTGAAAATGGCAGATTTTTATGTAAGAATGGTTTCCGTAGCACAACTCTAAAACCGGCAGAGATATGTCCATGAAACTTCATAGACACATTATTGTTATGGTCTAGTGGTGCCTTTTGCTATTTTTAGGTTCTCACTTTTTGTGCTTTTTAGCCCACCATCATCAGATGGTGGGCTATTCAAATCGCCTTTCGTCCGTGGTCCGTCGTCCGTCCGTCCGTCCTTCCGTCCGTCCGTCCTTCCGTCCGTCCGTCCGTCCGTCCGTCCGTTAACAATTCTTGTTACCGCTATTTCTCAGAAAGTACTAAAGGGATCTTTTTCAAATTTCATATGTAGGTTCCCCTATGGCCCTAGTTGTGCATATTGCATTTTGGGACCGATCGGTCAACAAGATGGCCGACAGGCGGCCATCTTGGATTTTGATAGTTAAAGTTTGTTACCGCAATTTCTGAGAAAGTACAAAAGGGATCTTTCTCAAATTTCACATTTAGGTTCCCCTAGGGACCTAGTTGTGCATATTGTGTTTTGATACTGATTTGTCAACAAGACAGACGGCCATCTTGGATTTTGGTAGTGGAAGTTTGTTACCACTATTTCTCAGAAATTATTGAAGAGATCTCAAGCAAATTCCATACATAGGTTCCCCTAGGGCCCTAGTTATGCATATTGCGTTTTGGGACCAATCAGTCAACAAGATGGCCGTCTGGCAGCCATCTTGGATTTTGATAGTTAAAGTTTGTTATTGCTATTTCTAAAAAAGGTACTGAAAGGATGTCTCTCAAATTTTATATGTAGGTTCCCTTAGGGCCTTAGTTGTGCATATTGCATTTTGTTACTGATAGGTCAACAAGATGGCTGCACGGCCGCCATCTTGGATTTCATTGTTGAAGTTTGTTACCACTATTTCTTAGAAAGTACTGCAGCGATCTGTCTCAAATTTTATGTGTAGTCGTGTTTGAAAAAGTTTGAAAAGCAGGGAAAAGATCCCTCTTTCCATTGTCAGACATAGATCATTCTTTGGTGGGCGCCAAGATCCCTCTGGGATCTCTTGTTTCTGTAACCATAGAAACATTGCTGAAAATATTATATTTTTGTAGCAGGTTCATTTCCGGAGCATAACTCTAAAACCAGCAGAGATATTTCCACGAAACTTCATAGACACATTCTTTTTAGGCCCTTTATGACACTGTCATTGTACTAGTTATAAACAGGTTAAAGGTTTTCACTTATATGCTTCACATTCATAAAACTATTCACCTTGCTGTATCTGCCCTTACCAGAAAAGAAAGAAAAACATTTGGATTATATTTGTGGCAGTGTTAATTGGTGGATGAAAGAAAATACAAATTTAAAACTGCGGTCAAATTTGAATGATATATGTATCTTAAGACATTGGGCAACACAGACCTTGAATTTAATACTGCGTGGAATAAAATATTTAAAAAAACGGGAAAATTATCGCAAACAAATGTCAAGGCTGTATACCTGATTCAACAATTGCAGCCCCGCTCTACTTGAATTATACTCCATCTTTCTTTAGCTCAACTTCCTTTTTCCTGTGGTTTTTTTCATACACATAAGTCTCCACAATCAAGTTTACTTCAGCTTTGATATCTCCATTGGCGGGGATCTGAATGACTATGTCCTTGTTTCTTTTACTATGGATGTAATTTCTCAGATCTGAGACACCGGAAGTGTAAATATGGGATGGAATAAGGTCATGTATATATGGGTATCGGGGGTGAGTTCAGGAGGAGGGGGAGCACACGACACAATGGTTGAGGATGATGATCTAATTTCATTTCCAGACTTTGATGTTTCGTTACCCTCAACTTGAGGAAATCTTGATTCATCATCTGTTTCTGGATCAATCAGTAAATCATGCAAAATGTCGAAATCGCCAACAAATGCCATTATAAACAAAGCCAACACCGGCTCTGATAACAATGTGTAAGCAGACGACAACTTGTTGTTATTTGATGCCAACTCCTCCTTTTAATATTTTAATTTAAATTCTACCCAGATATATTTTAAGTCCACAACATTATTTTTTATTAATTTATATCTTAAAATAAAGTACAAAAACAAATTGTAAAATTTATTAACTACAGTAGTACAATGTAGCATTTCAAGGTTATATCGTCATGATAGACGTGTTCTTATGCTTCGGTAGGTACATACATTCATACATACATATCGTACAATACCACCTGATTAGTGACAATAAAGCTTTCACCATTACATCTATTGGACTACATGTACGACACACGGGTAAAACCTCATCATGTTCTCCATATCACGGCCAATACTTTACATAAAATGACAGTAGCTAATTGTATCTGACCTTATATAAACAGAAGGTGTATGTTAGGTATAATTCCATAATTGTTATGACGGATATCTGCAATTTTTCACTTCACACAAAAATCCGTTAATTACAACACATACAGCAAGGGCGTTTGGGGTTAAAGGGATAATATTTTCGCCTCTTTATTTTTTGCGTAAACATAAGCCCTGGAACAATTCAATCTGAATGAAGAGCGCGTAAGATATAAACGTCTGTCTAATGTCAAGGGCATATGGATGTGTTAAAAAAACCAAACAAAAACCACATTTTAGCCACATATTTTATTATAAATATCCCTAGCTTTGAAATCTAAGTTTCCAAACGGATTATAGCAGTCCGTAGCCTAAACAGACATAAACAGGTATGTCTGACACCAACAGAGCCTTTCCGTTCAGAACACAACACACACCAAATGATGTGGGCCTAGACTACAGAGAACTCATTCGGGATCAATGTTATATCAGAGAGCATATGACGCTACGACGTTAGCACTGCGTGCATGCTGAATAGTGTACACACGGATAGACATGTCAATATGCAAGACTGTAGAATATTTGGAATTTTTAAAGCTGCATGCGTCATATAGTGATGACAATTTTGAAATATTCTGTTTTCTACAGAACGAGGAGCATATTGTTAGAAATATGCCATCCATTATTACAATTAAACAATTTGGAGTCTGAAAGCACTAGCAGAAAAGTATAAACGTTTACCGTATCTCAATATTTGATAAAAGATACCAACTTGAGTTATTTGTCAAATCCTGTAATCAGGAGATACGCTTATCATTCAATATTAAGTATTAGTATGGCCATTCAATGGTTTACGGGATGTTTACCCTATATATCTTATACCTACACGTGTAATACTTGCTGGTCTAGAGCAGTACACTCATATCGCCCGAGGCTGTATTACATGGCTTACCTCTACTGTCACAGCGTCAAAAATTACTGTTTTTACTATTGTCTCAACATTTTTTCAGAAACTAGGCTGGATTTAATTTAAAAGATACAAACAACAGGATTTGTGTTGAAAATATCACGCATTTTTTCATGTATGGATAATTGACCTGTAGTCGCGGTTTATGTTTAAATTTATTTCAAAATGGCGGAAAAAGCATAGTAGTAAAATTGCAATTAAACGTCGATTCATGAGAGAAAAATACTCTTTCATACGTGGATGTGAAGGATATGAATATTCTACCTTCGGGATCATAAAATGTTGTAAAACCCTACGGAAGTCTTGGGTTTTACAACGTTTTGTGACCCTCGGGTAGAATATTTCTATCCTTCATATCCACATATGAAAGAGTCTTATAATATGTCACCTGTACATACCTACTCACGGCAAAACAGAACTGCAGAACGTAGATGTCACTAATTTTACGTATCCGTAACATAAAACATGATGTGTATGTCATTAATGTTTTAATTTGTTTTTCCAGCAATAAGTTCGCACAATAGCATCCAAATAGCACCGCCAAGTTGTCTTGTTAGTTGGATTTAATAGAAGCAATTGAGCGATGTCGATAACCATGACAGACTTTCGTGCGTGCATTGGTATAGCATTGCAATGGCGGAATAGCAACTAGTTGCCAGGGTGCAGTTATTGAATTATTTGAGTTTAGTGCAACAACGTAATTAATGGCGAGTCCTAATAGCAATTACGAATAAAAAAAAAATATTGTTAAATTTTCAACTTGGGAAACAATAATTGAATTCTGCTAAATTTCGCGTTAAATTTGTAGCTAACGTAATTCCATTGCATTTGTGAATGCAATATGTCAGTATCCAATATTACTTTAAGATTTCCACAAAACATGATGGCGTGTTCGGAATTACAGTTACAATTAATGTGTTTGTCAGACTCTGTTCCGAGATCAGAATGTAATTTAGATATGTTTTTCTTTGTAGGCTGTTATTGTGAACGTTACACAATATGACAACTCGTGCACTTTGATGGTAAATGCATAAGTGCCGATTAAAATAATTGTCATATTAAATGACGTGACAATGTATCCTAGGTAGATTTGGTTTGTTTAGTTTTACGTCCTATTAACAGCCAGGGTCATGTAAGGACGTACCAGGTTTGTTGGTGGAGGAAAGCCGGAGTACCCGGAGAAAAACCACCGGCCAGCGGTCAGTACCTGGCAACTGCCCCACATGGGATTCGAACCCGCATCCCAGAGGTGGAGGGCTTGTGGCAATATGTCGGGACATCTTAACCACTCGGCCACCGCGGCCCCATACTCCTAGGTAGAACTAGTAATGACACGATGTAATGGTTCTGTTATTATTGAACCTGAAAACGAAACCACGAAGGTACCGCGTCTTCGCTACTTAGATACAACTTTAGTTTGTATCTTTTCATACCTATTTTATTATCTAAAACATTTACATATAAACAATCTGTACATAGTCATCATTCTATTACGTCTAATCTCTCATTCAATAATATAAAAGTGGTAGTTTCCGCTCCTTCTTAGCGCTCAGCAAACAGGGAGTGGGACGGCTGATTCGCCCGTTGTCAGTATAATGTGACCGGATGGGGTTTGTTGCATGGTGTCTTCGGCGGCATGCTTCAGTGATATAGCACTATAAAAAGGGCAACAGTTCCACTATACAAGAAGACACAGCACGAACATACCACAGTCCCCCAAAACACGCACCTCGCACTTCACACACGTTACACACTACATATATTTGAGGCCGTCCTTACATGACCCTGTTTGCTAATAGGACGTTAAAATTATCACTCAAACAGACAAACAAACAATACTATTATCGTGTATAAGTATATCTTTCCGTGCCACGAATCGAAACCCGGCTGGCTAGGTGAAAGGTGAGATAACATTGAAGTTTGGTATATTTATTAAACATACGTATAGAGTCTGAATAAAAAACACGTTTTCCCTAACTTTGTTTCAGTTTCCATTCGGGTGAACATTCTATTAATCGTTTTTGTTTCGTAATATTTCATGACGTCGTAAAAGAAACGACGTGACAAGCATAGGTGAATCATTGTCGTATACTAGAGTACTGGAAAACAAATTTTCTTTCGTATGCAATTTATTTTTAGCGAATTTAACGAACAAGGTTAATTGCAAATGTTCATCTCCGCAAAAAAAATCGTACCTTTATCTAAATCATTCTAACACAATTAAATCCCAAGATTATCTCATTTTGATTTTATATCCGCGAAACTTAATTTGCGCAAAAATAATTTGAAACGGAAATCGTGAAATTTAGTACCGCGAAAGGACTTTGGTTTACAGTAATGTGTAAAGGTATATATTTTAATGTAATTGTGAAATGATACCTCAAATTTCTTCATCTTTGTCGATTTGATGCAGATAAAACGCGCGCACTTAAATTGGTAGACATGGTCGTTAATACAGGAATAGTCGTAAGCATTTAACAGTGCGCTGCAGAACGTTCGCTGAAGTTTTGGGGTTTCATCCCGTCTTGAGGTGATGTCTGCTGTGATTGTTGTCCCTATATGGTGGTGGTTTTCGCTTGTGGATTTCCTTCACAATAAACAACAACATGTGTCTCTTTATTGTCTAGAGCCAAGGAGTAATTTGTTGTTATTTCCTATTTGTGTTTCTTTGAATGCATGTTCATTGTAGTTAGCATCATGTCCTCTGTATGATGCCATTAACTACCCATCCGGGACGTGAATATATGTGACATCAGTTTACCGCTGTACTTTCAGATAAGGAGGAAATTAACTACATGTATACATCTCTGACAGATCGGCCATGGTGGCCTAGTTTATGTAGTGCACGCCACCTGTATACCTCAACTTTTTGCTAGTGATTTCTAATCAATGAACTTTAGTAATACCCTGGATACAGCTTCTGTACGGATTGTTTTTGCAATTTCGGAAAAGCATTTTATACGTCATTTACTGTGTATATCAGGCAATGAAAGCCTATTCAATATCAAGAATAGTGCTTTACTGTTTAATAAAAATCACGTATGAACATACGAACTGCTGGACGCGGTTCTCTCGACCTAATGTAAATATATTGTACAGTCGTTCGTGGCCATACATCAGACAGAAATGGTATTGGCCGCATGACTTGCCTGGCTGTATCTGATAGCGACTATCCTAACGGACGAATCCCCACACCGAAGTGGTCATTACTCCCCATGGGACCAGTAACCACTTAATTGCCTATTCCAAAACGATAGTTTGCTTCCCTTTTGTGAGATAACATAATTGTAATGGTCGACTTCATTTGGTGTCTTATCTTCTCTCCTCTTACTTATTTGTGCTTTTTTTCTATTTGTTAATGTCTCCCTCGATACAACTTACATCTACCAGTGAGTGGCGTAGTACATTACACATAGCAATGGTAAAAGTCTCTCGTCCATTAAGAAAGGCACCGATTTCTTTCTCCTCCCCTACATATTTTTTTTTATTTCTGACTGATTAACTAACGTCCTATTAACAACCAGGTCATGTAAGGACGGCCTCCCACATGCTGCAAAAGACACCAAGAGACACACCCAACCGGTCACATTATACTGACAACTGTCGAACATTTTCGTGATTTGATCTGAAATCGAGGAAATCAAATTTTAGCGTTTTTCCATGTTTATGATCCGTCTTTAAGGCTATATAGCATTAAACCATTCTAAATATTTTGCATAACAAATATTTTAGGTATCTTGGAAAAAAATAACATAATATCACTATCTGTAACACACTGTATACAATGGAACTTAATGTTACAATTTCCTGTCCACTGAGTAGTCATCCTCTTGTCTAGTGAAGCATGTCAGTTTATTATAATTTTTTCTAAGTACATGATTATTTGCTTATCGATCAAAATTAGATGATTACAACGTGTTGAATTTCGAAAAATTGTAAACGAACGCACTTTTGTACTAACTTAAAACTAGTTTCCATGTGAATGCAATCTTATAAATATTGATCTTTTTTATTACTACTTTCTATTGCCCAAATGGATTCGTCGGCATCCCTCCACGACACGAAGTACAATGATCTGCATTTTAAAGCATATTGTCGTTTATGAAGTCCCGGTACCTAGCTCCTTGGAGTGAGATATATTTAAACATGTATCACTGCCGCTTGACATTTACAGACATCTATGTCCGGCTTAGACACTTCAGATTGTCCCGGTCAGTGTATTCTAAAGTCCATCTAGGCAGGTTTAAGAAGTTTTAAGATCTTGTGTCTACATTCCCAGACGTATTTGAAGCTTACAGCAAGCTATTTTATCTTGGTCTCAGGTCCGGTATAGTATATGTGTGTCTCCTAGACAATTCCAACGATAGATAAGGATCACGATGTTGTTATAAGAAAGGGGACATGTACTTCTAGTTCATTCATTAGCCATTTAAATATATAAAGGATATTCTTTGTTTTGGACGAGTTACAGTTATATTTTTCCTGTCAATACGAAATTTTCTCTGTATATGCTGTATTCCGATTGGTCAATATCGATTGAAAATATCAAAAGTCTCTAAAGGGGTATTTAACTTAGATGAAAATTACCACATAGATTTTCACCATAAAACCTTATATTTCAATGTTATATATTAAAGTGACATTTTTGATTTATTAGTTTGTTTCTCATGTTTTCCTATATCTTGATAAAATCCGTTAAGATGTGGTAGTGTTCGCTGTTCTTATTAAACTGTGCATAACTTTGGCGACCTTATTTTATCGATATATATGATATGTGACAAATACATATGGTGTAACTGAACCAGTATCGGCAGCGATGAAGAAGTTGTTTGAGTTCCTTGTGTACTGAATAACGTAGAGAGTCGACACTGAAAAACAAGTACTGAACAAAGTTAGATTCGTGTCAGTATGTAATCTATATCTGTGGACATGGGACCTTCAAAACATCGTAATGAAAAAAAAAACCTTAACAATACATGCCTTCAGAAAGATGGAAGAAAAAAATAAAAAATATATATATCTCTAAACATGACCAACTATAAAAATCATTTCGCCCAATAGCCGCATGTGAGAAAAGAAAAAAGTACAATTTTATCATAAATCTCATTAAATGCTTATAGATATGAGGTTTTTTTTTGTAACATTCTTAATTCTGTAACATTTGAAAATCTAATTATAACATAAAGATAAGCTTGTTGAAATATTTTATGCATAAAGTGAATCTTTCAAATATTTTATTGAAAACCAAAAGTCAATTCTACTTTACTTTTAGCGATAATTCCAATTATCTTTAAAAAGGGTCGCAAGGGGGTAAAACCTAATGCGATGGTATCTGTCTTACATTTATGTACGTAAAATATAAGTATATGCAATTATGATTGTTTTAAAATCAAAGAGTGGTGCCTTTTAAAATATTCTGATCGCAATAGATGAAGAGAACAAAATGATACAGAGATTAAGATTTTAATGGCTTACCGAAAAGTTCATTTGTTTTTGTTTTAGCTTTTGTTCGCCACTTTCTCTGCATTAAATTGATAAAATAAGTTTATACGACATTACACATTATCACAACATAAAGAGTCTTCACTGTGCGACGGACTCAGCAAACTTTGGTGATACGAGAACATCAAAGATAATTCAACTCGGATTGCTTTAACAATGTTAGAAGTGTATAACGACAAAAGGACAAAAGCTTTGATCTTAATATACATAAGTTAAAATCAGTAGGTATAATGCTTAGATGTTCATTGAATACGGAGCTTTTGTAAGTGAACCATAAACATTTGGTTATGATCTCGTTGAGTTACAAACAGATAAAGTACAGAAAAGTCAAGCACTTATTAGTATGCGATATCTTAGAAAATACATATATAATAGTCATATCTTTACAAACACATCTGAAGGTGAACTAATATCCGCGTATAACCAGATCTATAGCACAAATCATGATTTTCCAACACTCCAGTGTACAACTAAATTGTCGAAAAAATTCGATTGCTTCTGGATTGTATATATGACCTACATCAACCACTGAGAAATCCAATACCTTCGAGCATTCTTACCTGCACCATTTAACTGATTCATTAATAAGCTTGACCATTAATGCAAAATTTATAATGTGTTATATTGAATTAGATCTTATCAGATTGTTTGTCAAATCATCTAACAGATGATACAATTATTAAACTACATAACCAAAACGCCTTGAAATATACATATTTTTATTTTAACAAATATTTTCCTTGATTTAACCACATTAGTTCACAATATTTTTCGTCAAGTTGTTTTTTGTTATTTTCATCACACTTGAAAATGTATTAAGTCATGATCAGGATCTGACGGACAATTGTGCAGCCACATACACATTTTTACCGTTATCAGCGAAATCATGAATAAAATAGAAAATAAAGTTATTATGTAGGTCAATTTGGATTGGTTTTGAATCGACCACATATTCTTACAGGATCACCTATTTGTTAACGGTTTAAAGTTGGAATGGAATGGAACGAGTACAAGCAATCATTTAACTGAACAGATTTGATTATATCTTAGTACGATGTAATTCTATTCTGATTCAGATATGTCATTAAAGACGACAGTAAAATCTGCAAGACTCAAACTACCACAATGTCAAATCTAATTGACTTCCAATGTTTCTTCCTCTCTACAATAATTAACGTCTCATACCCGTGGGAGCTAGTTCAGTTGTTATATGTGCGTGTTATGTGTTAGATGTTGTTTTAACGCCTCTTCTTAAACCAATGTGATATAGTTGATTGTCATGCAAACATGTAAAACTATTGCGGTGTTAAGTTGTAATCTCACTTTTTAAATATTATTATTGCTTTTGAATTTATTACTTTCGCGTGATATCAAGTAAACAAAGAGAAATAGCACAGAAAACATTTTGTCTTTGACTATGGAAAGTACAAATGAAATAAAAACGTTATTTAAAAACGAAGTATGAGGCGAAAACACAACTGTGGGATAGAAAACAAAGCCAAACCAATGTGGTGGTAACATGTGATATTACGTTTTTAAATATTTTTAGAATATGTTACTTTCGCACGATATCAAGCAAACAAAGAGAAATGATAGGGGAAATTTTTTCTCACCTTCGACTATATTTCCTTTCTACTTTCAGTTTTCCTTTCAATCTAGGTTAAACCAGATGGGAAATATCAGGCTATGAATTCTCATCTGGTCAATCGTTGGGATATTTAACGTTTCCGGCGCGTCACTGATAATGTATACAATGTATACTTACGCCTATATATTACGATCAAATGATTTTTTGAATTTGAAGTTGTACGGTCTTTGGAATCCAATTGTATTATTATGTTGACGAAATAGCATGTATTGAAAGATTTGATCACATAGTTTTCATCTGTTCGCTTGTTTCAAACCGTTTTGCGATGAACTTTATTCAGAAGCTGATGCCATGGCTGTTTCGTTTATTGAACTTAGTGACGTCAACACTAGCACAAACGGGGAATTCAAAATATAGTTTTGAACTTTAATGATCGTAATGGAAATATATGTTATAATCTGTTATCAGATTGGACATACGGTTGATATGAAGCCAATCCGTCAGAAATAGAAAAAAAAAATATATGCATGGCGCCCTAACGGGCGTCATTCAATTTGTATTTCTTCCGGATATGATTCATATTAACTGTATATCCAAACTGGAAACAGTTTATTTCTTAAATGGAAATTACAGAGGAAATTAAACGTTATTTCAAAACGCAATAGGAAGCGAAACCACAACTTAAGAATGGTAAATAAAGCGTATGTCTTTTTTTGGATTAGGCCACTCCCAAACGTTGTAAAAGTCTTAAAAGGGACGATTCAGTGAGGCTAATTCTGTTACATAACCACGAAGCAAAATAGGACATAAAAGTATTGTTCTGATTCCTTATGAAGCATATAACAAGAAATATTGAAACATTCCACGACATTGTTAAGTATTTTGATTTATATCGTTGAAATTCAAAATCTTTAATCAACGCGTTTAAGCAGGTATAACATATGTGCTGTACCCATACTCGAGCCGAAGTCACGTACGGTAATAAAATGCAATGCATACCAACTGAGGAGTTGATGAAATTACATTAGGACAAGTACGTGGACCTAATAACGTGAATACAAGACTGTAAGAGCTACAGTGAGCTTCTCTGGTACATCACAGTAAAACCAACTAATGTAATTGCCATTAGAATTGGCTTTTGTCAACGGTGCATTTGTCTGATAAAAAATGATATTTATTGATATATATTGATATTGATACCATAATGAAACTAATTTGAAACCAGACTTCTATATAACGTTTTCTACATCTACATCAATTTAAAAATGATCACCTACCTGGCGATCATGTCACGTGATAGGTAAGGCCTGAGAAGGGGACAGAAAGATAGGATAGTATAGTTAACTAGTGTTGTCAGTATCCGATCAACATATAATACAAAAATAAAATACTGCTCTAACACATTGAAGTACAACAGAATTTACCAAAGTCGTTTTTGTAGACTCTATATATATTTAGACTGTGATTGTCCTATGCTACACTGTACATCCAACATTTACAAATTATTTCATCTCTAGCATAAAAATCCTTTTTTTTCCTTTTACAACAACATTTCAAAACACTTACACAACACACTCACCGTATCGTTTATTAGGGCGCCGAACATCGTCTACCTAACGCTACCACCGTATACTATATACAGTTCTCAAAGCAAATTCCCAACGAGTTTATGGCCGACAAATAAATCTGCATGCGTAAAAAAATATCTTCAGAGAACTATATCTCGTAGTAAATTGATAATCTATATTTACTAAGAATAAAGAGTAAACCTTTGGTCGACTCCTATATAACATTACTTTTACACAAACACCGAGTTGCTCTACAGTACGCCTCTAAAAGCGTGTTTAGATTAAAAAAACGACTATTTGATTTCGCGTCGAACAGTTTACGTTGACACAATTTTGCAGAAATGATATTCACTGGCGAAATTTATCGCATTCGAAAATAATTGCATTAATTATAGCACAGATCTACAGTTTCCAATATATGGATTCACTGAAGGTTAATTCGGTGAACCGTGAACTGTTGTGCACTTAAACCGATAATAATGCAAAGTTGTTTTTAATAACTGAGAGAAAAAAGTGGCGTTTTTCTCTCAGTCTGAAAGCGATTGCGTTGAACATTTGTTCTCCCAGTTACCATCAAATATCGTTTACAGAGTTGTAATGAATTACAATTGTTTAGAAAATTGGACTATTCCACAAAATTCATTCTGTATCGTTCTAGTTTCCCCATAACGATATATATTGCAATAACGATATTTATTATATGTAAACAAGCCGTTATACACGAATACGCGAAAACTAGTCTGAATTATATAAGAAACATAACATCACTTATAAATACTAAAGTCGAAAATAGCAATTTTATAGAACAAAACATCATGAACGTATTTCTGGAGTGAAAAGTATTTAACGTTATGGATTATTTGACAGGATATTCGGTGAGTGTTTAAATTTTGTGATGATTTTACACGTGGGATTCACAGATGCCCTATGTATAACTTTGAGTCTTGTCATTTGGGGAATTTTTCAGTCTTTCTCTACTATAACATTTAATTACAACCAATGACAACGCAGAGGACTACATGTATTGTGTTTACATATACCTTTGTCGGTGTCTCTGCCTGCCCGCCTGCTCGCCTTTCCGACTGGATGTCGGTTACCGGACTTTAAATATAGAATCAATGGGTAGATTTTGTTGAACTCTGTGGTACCGCCATTTATGTGTACTTGTAAAACTTATCACAACGAATGCTATCACAAAGTCATGCCAATAAAATTTAGCCACTAATTTAATCATTGAAGTTACATTATACTACTAGTCATAGAGTTCTGCATGGAATGTAACCAAATTTGGCCACAAACATCCTTGGGGGAAGGAGAACAGAACTTTGGCTCTGACCCCCTGGGGGCAGGAGGGGTGGGGCCCAATAGGGGACTTAGAGGTTAATATTAAAATTCCTTCAGAAAAGAAACAATGAACCTGTATTCAGAACATTACTAGGCATTACAAACCAGGTGAGCGATACAGGCCCTCTGGGCCTCTTGTTTTAAATATCATACAGTATCTAGGTAAAAGGAGAGGAGACCTAGTTATAACACTCACTATACAGTAGTGAATGTCAAACTTGTAACAGCCGTATCAGCTTTAGAAACCAGATAAATTTTGAATTTGAGAAATGTTTTCAAAATTTTTCTAAATAATTTTTTTTTTTAAAATTGATAACTTGAAAGCCATTTCGGTTAAGGTATAGACTTTTAATTATGATTTGCTTGCTGTTGACATTTTTTTCATCTGTGATGAATAACCTTCGAAACGGTAACTATTTTAAATACTAGTACCTTTATATATATATATAGGTAATCTTCCTCAATATAAAAATTAAATATGATTAATAAAACAAAAGAAAAGCATGAAAGATGTACCAAGTAATTCATTTCTGCGTATATATAAAAGCTACAAATAGATCCTTTAATGTGATGATTTATTAAACTGATTTTCATATCCTTCAGCAGTATCAAGGATTTAAAATAATTTAATTACCTGGTACCATATGTGTTCCAATTCGGATGTACAATTCGGATGTAGAATAGAGTTCTCTTTTTTTTTATTAGTTTAACGTCCTATTAACAGCCAGGGTCATTAAAGGACGTGCCAGGTTTGATGGTGGAGGAAAGCCGGAGAACCTGGAGAAAAATCATCGACCAGCTGTCAGTACCTTGCAAATTCTCCACATAGGATTTGAACTTGTAACCCAGAGGTGGACGGCTTGTGGTAATATGTCGGGACATCTTTACCATTAGGCCACCGTGGCCCCACGAAAGAGTTCTCATAAAGGTCTCATAAATGTTATGATAATTAGAAAGATTGGCACCTAATATAACCCATTACTCTAATTGCCGAACATGAAATTCCAATTAGCATTATACATTTCCAAAGCATTTCTTGATTAAAGCATTATATTGTTAAATATCTTATGTAAGTATGATCAGATGCATGTATACCATCAAGGGTTGAAAATGACAACTGACTTACTTGTAAAAGGGTACGTGGGTTTTAAATTAAAAACTTTGTATTCTTTAAATGTTCCCATGAACAGTTTTCATTGGGATTGGATAAAGGGAGGTAATTGGCTTATTATTTTTTAAGGTATATTTTCTAGCAAAATGCTCAATATCACTAAAAGAATTGCGAAAACAGAGAAATGTATGTTTTGTTATGGATTGAGTATTCGGTCAGACCAATATTGTCTATATTTTGACATTTTTTTTATCTACACGAGGAAAAACAGTTTCTTATTGATAAAATGGGGGTAGCAGAGACTTTTACATGATTATTCGTGATGTACATGTATAAGTACATGATATTTTTCAAATCTTTGATGCTTTGTCATTATGAAACGATATAATCCATATTAAATGAATTCTGGTTATTTTAACTTTATTATAGCAGTAGTTTTTTTTCTCTGTAAAAGACTGTTTAACATTTCTTGTTCTCTAAAATGTATGTATTTGTAAGAGATTGAGTGCCAGCCAGGCGATATTGTCTTTTATTACCAATTTTTTACTTATTTTTCGATAAAATGGGGGTAGCTAGCAGAGACTTTTGCATGATTATTCATGAAAATGTATATTCCAGGCAGCAATAGCAATTATGATGAACTCCTTTCTTAATTGTATGTCATAGGGACAATTATAAAATGCCATATTGAAGTTTTATGTCTCCCTTTATTTTAGAAAATAGCAGAGTAATAGCCTAATCCTTCTCCATACGCCAGGGATTACTATCACTGACATAATATCTACCCCTGTACTATTTCATAATTAACTGATCGCCAGCTGTCAATCAAACCGCATTGGTTGTTCCGACATTGAATAGAAACACGTGTGTTTGGGGGTAGAGGCGTAGCTATATTACACCTGGCAATCAGTCAATGAAACTACAGGCATCAGAAGACACAGGTAATTAGATCATTTTACGTACATCAAAGGAATTGTTTCACTGTACATATGTGTTGGTTTGAAGTTGGGTGTCACTTTCTCTGTAATCTTGAAAGGAAGTCTATGCAGGACTCAGTTTTGAGGTCACCTGAGATGAAGTCTCCAGTGACCTAATCTAATTTTGCAGAGACATTTCATGGCCAAAGGTCAATCAAAATTGTGAATTATATGGTCCCCTAGGGACCTGAGATTTGGGGCCAAAAGGGGTCAATTAGGCTCAAATTTTAATCTTCAACACTCTTCTAAAATTCCGGATATAGTGGAATCAAATACTCTTCAAAGATGGAATCACGTGGGGAGGGGGTCACGTTTACTATAGTTTATTTAGGTAAAACACATTTTTGAGCATTATTTGGTCATTTGTAATAGAAAATGAATCAGAATTATCAGTATGAAATGGTCATTGAATCATATTAACATATTTTCCATAACTGACTGAGGGGTGGGGCTAAAATGGGTCAAATAGGATAGGCTTAAACTTCAAAAACCTTCATCTAAAATTCTGGAAATGGTAGAGTCAAATACTCTTCATAGATGGAAAGGTTTTAATGTCCGTTACAATAATCATGAATTATATATGAACCTGGGGTCTCATGTTTTCCCCTCGGGAGGGGTCAAGTTTACTATAGTTTTTATAGGGAAAACACATTTTTGAACATTATTTGGTCATTTGTAATAGAAAATGAGTCAAATGTTGTCAGAATTATCAGTATGATATGGCCATTGAATCCTATTAACAAATTTTCCATGACTGACCCCCCAGGGGCCTGAGGAGTGGGTCCGAAGGGGGTTTCTTTTAATTCATAAATGCTTTTTAAAGATTTGAACCAACTTTGCAATGTTCTTTCTGTATCAGAACTCAGGTGACCATCAAGGTCTCTTGGGCTTTTTGTTTTCTTCTGAACTACATCCAATTTTACTCTGAGATATTAGTCCATGGGTGGATATTATGTCAGTGATAGTAATCCCTGGAGTATTGGGGATGTAGCCAAAAATGATTTCTGCAAGCCTGTGATTGGTCAGTTTGTTTCTTCTGAAGAGGTACCAATGTTACTATGAGATAGTCAAAGAGTGGATATTACGTCAGTGATAGTAACCCATGGAGTATTGAGGATGTAGCTTAAAAGGATTTTTTCATTTTTTTAATTACATTCATTTAGTGGTGTTTTTATAGACAATCAATTAAATTGTATTTTTCAGGTTCACTGCCAGTATATATTATATAATGAACTATCAAGGTTGTTTAAATAAATAACCTTGACCTTTATTCAAAGTCACCCGAAGGGTCAGGAAGATCTATTGTCATCATGCATCGTCCGTCATCGTGCGCCGTCCGCAGTCTGCAGTGCGAAACTTTTTCACTCAAACGAAAGGCCCAGGGTACTGATATTTTGCCTGTAGCATGCTGGGATGTAGGGCTACCAAGTTTGTTCAAATGAATGACCTTGACCTTCATTCAAGGTCACAGGTGTCAAATATGCTAAAATCTTAAAACGAACTCTTATCAAGAACCAAATGGCCCAGGGTACTCATATTGGGTCTGCGGCATACTGGGATGAAGGGCTGCTAAGTTTGTTCAAATAAATGACCTTGACCTTCATTCAAGGTCACAGGGGTCAATTAGGCTAAAATCTTTAAACGACTTCATGTGAATAAGTAAGTAGCCTAGAGACCTGATATTGGGCCTGTGACATGCAGAGATAAATGGCTACCAAATTTGTTCAAATGAAGGACAATCACCTTCATTCAAGGTCACAGGGGTCAAATAGGGTAAAATCTTTAAACGACCTCTTGTGAATAACAAAGAGTCCTAGAGATCTGATATTGGGTCTGTGGCATGCTAGAATGAATGGCTACCAAGTTTGTTCAAATGAAGGACCTTGACCTTCACTCAAGGTCACAGGGGTCAAAAAGGCTAAGATCTTTAAACGACTTCTTCTCAAGAACCAATGGGCCCAGGGTACTCATACTGGGTCTGCGGCATGCTTGGATGAAGGGCTAACAAGTTTGTTCAAATAAATTATCTTGACCTTCATTCAGGTCAAATAGGCTAAAATCTTTTAAACGACTTCGTGTGAATAACGCAAAGGCCTATAGATACCTGATATTGAGCCTGTAACATAAATGACTACCTTGAGACTGGATATTGGATTTACAGCATGGTGGGGATCAAGGGACCATCATTCATGGTCTAATTCATTAAATATATCAGGACATGGACTTCTTCTAATAAAAGAGGTTTTTTGATTGCCTTAACTGTGTGCCACTACTTTATTCTTTATTCTTGTATTGTGCCAATAGTTAGATGACCGTTAGGGCCCATCGGCCTCTTGTTCATAACCTAATGGAATTGGTCCCGTTTTTTAATTACATTCATTTAGTGGTGTTTTTATAGACAATCAATTAAATTGTATCTTTCAGGTTCACTGCCAGTATATATTATATAATGAACTATCAAGGTTGTTTAAATAAATAACCTTGACCTTTATTCAAAATCACAGGGGTCAAATAGACTAAAATCCTTAAATGACTTCAAGCACTGGTATATTTTTAGGTCATCTGACCCGAAGGGTCAGGAAGATCTATTGTCATCATGCATCGTCCGTCATCGTGCGCCGTCCGCAGTCTGCAGTGCGAAACTTTTTCATTCAAACGAAAGGCCCAGGGTACTGATATTTTGCCTGTAGCATGCTGGGATGCAGGGCTACCAAGTTTGTTCAAATGAATGACCTTGACCTTCATTCAAGGTCACAGGTGTCAAATATGCTAAAATCTTAAAACGAACTCTTATCAAGAACCAAATGGCCCAGGGTACTCATATTGGGTCTGCGGCATGCTGGGATGAAGGGCTGCCAAGTTTGTTCAAATAAATGATCTTGACCTTCATTCAAGTCACAGGGGTCAATTAGGCTAAAACTTTAAACGACTTCATGTGAATAAGTAAGTAGCCTAAGACCTAATATTGGGCCTGTGACATGCAGAGATAATGGCTAACCAAATTTGTTCAAATGAAAGGACAATGATCTTCATTCAAGCTCACAGGGGTCAAATAGGGTTAAAATCTTAAAACGACCTCTTGTGAATTAAAAGAGTCCTAGAGATCTGATATTGGGTCTGTGGCATGCTAGAATGAATGGCTACCAAGTTTGTTTCAAATGAAAGGACCTTGACCTTCACTCAAGGTCACAGGGGTCAAAAAGGCTTAAAATTTTAAACGACTTCTTCTCAAGAACCAATGGGGCCCAAGGGTACTCATACTGGGTCTGTCGGCATGCTTGGATGAAGGGCTAACAAGTTTGTTCAAGATAATTATCTTTGACGTTCATTCAGGTCAAAATAGGCTAAAATCTTTTAAACGACTTTCGTGTGAATAACGTAAAGGCCTATAGATACCTGATATTGAGCCTGTAACATAAATGACTACCTTGAGACTGGATATTGGATTTACAGCATGGTGGGGATCAAGGGACCTTCATTCATGTCCTAATTCATTAAATATATCAGGACATGGACTTCTTCTAATAAAGAAGTAACAACAATATATCTTCCCTTTCCTTCTCTTCATTTTCATCCGCTGACACTCCTTCAGGTGTCGCCCAACCTAGTTACATTATACCGAAATCGGTTCATATTGATAACTCCTTTTAAAATTATTTAGCTCAAATTTTACTTCCCTACAAGAACAAAAATCACAACATTTATTTCAGCAAGTCAAAAGGTTATCAATTTACAGGACCAAAACCTGTCTATAGAGTCATCCCCAAGCGAAGTGGAAATAATCATTCATCATCCAGGTGGTACTGTATAAACCGGTTGAATTATGTTGAAATTTGTCTTATTAAGCAGTGTTTTATGTACAGTTGACCGTTTAGGCAGATATTATTGTATATATTTGTGTAAATTCAGCGATACGTGTATGATTACCAACACACACACTTCATGCTGTAAAGATTATTATAACAATAATTTGAACACCGGAAAGACGTTGATTTCAGCTTAAGTTGGACCTTATGCTGTCTGGCGAATGTAAAATGTTCATTGCGTGCAGATTTTAAACTTAGGTTAAATAGCGGCTTCATCTTTTTACATTGCGTATGTGTGGTGCTTGTTTCATTCAACAATCCACATACTAATACATAATGTTTTGTACAATGGGTTGTTTTTTTTATATTGTTGTTGTAGATGTCCTGGAATACAATGATAAGTAACGTAATAGTAATTTTTTACATGCATAATGCGTGTTCAGACACAAAACGAAAGGGGAGATCATACACCTACCTTAGACTTTATCATAGGAATTGCAATGCTTTCTTTAGCGCGTAGTTGATATTGCAGGGTCATAGTATCTCCCAAATCAAATGCTAATGAAATAGTTATTCATTTGAAGTACTCAAGATGTCCTTGAATGCAACAACAAGTAATATAATAGTGGTTTTTACGTGTTCAAACACAAAACAAAAGGATGATACACAAACCTTAGACTTGATGTCTTATTGATTAGTGTTTTACGCACCTTACCGTTTACCTTCATTGAACCAACATCGATTCTAAAGGAGTTTATCTGTGGCTTTTTGAATGATGTAGGTTTTTTCCTGACTAAGATTTAAGTCATGACATTTTAGCATTACCGGTTGAACTTTTTACAATTTGTTCCAGATCAGGGAACATTTTGACTTCAACCTAAGCTGATATAATGCTTCATTGTACCAAACAGTCTTGCGTTATATACCGTAATGATCCGCTGGAGGCCCGTGGAATTTGGTTTTACTTGAAATGAGGATGGTAATGATGTTCCTGTATCGCGCCTTATAGGATTTTTCCGCTAATAACATATACCGTCTTAGAGGTGACAAAGGCTCTGCACGATAAGTTTCCTCCAGTTTTTCCGCTGTCAATATATTTTGACATTCAACCGAAGAGAGTGTTGCTTCAAGCGCTTATAGTTACGAAATAAATGTAGAGAAAACTTTTCCCATTTAAATCTTTAATTACATGCAAAATCCAGTAGATGGATATCTACGGCTGGTTAAACTTGTGCTTTATCCATAAAAATTGTGTGATGTTACGTATTTTTATATTGTTTCAGTGATATTACACACTCAATATAATTACTGGTACTGTTTGCGAATGCACTTATATATATCCCACAGAAGTAAAAAAGAATAACTCTCGTTCGGTTTAATGAATGAATCTTTTCCTCCGCATCAAAAAAGCATCCTGCTTCGAGCAAAACCAAGTAAATAACTGACAATTCCCTTTCGTTTCGAATGTCATAGTGATTGGAGGATAAACAGAATACATGGTTAGTATCTAACAATACAAGTTTTATTGTGGTTCACGACACGGAAAGCCGAGATGACTCGGAAAGCCTCGTCATCTCGGCTTTCATAAGTCTCGCAACGAAATAAACCTTGTATTGTAAGATACTAACCATGTATTCTCTATATCTCACGGAAACATAATGCCAAAGTCATTAAACAGAATATGACATCAAGACACATTATACTGACAACGGGTGCACTAGTTACCCCTATCCGTCTATGAACAAATTGTTTGATCTCTTCCGAATAATGGCAGTGATTCCCTTTATCAATCACAGTAACTATTGCCTCATAATCTGGCCGAGACATGTTTATAATGTGTCAGGCGGAGATGATTAGTTAGGGGTAATGTTCCCATTAGTTATCGTCGCTTGAAGAAATGCACAGAGTGATGTACTGTAACAAGGAACTCGACAACGATGTGATAAAACTCCACTTATCACGTACTTAATTCTAAGACATTCGTTATCGAGTAAGTTGGTAATTTGATATGTAACAACCAATAATCACTAAGACTGTTACAGTCACTAATTGATATTTGCCATAAATTTGTTTATTGCTATGATAACGAGTTAAACACTAATTAACGTATGAACGATTGACGTTAACACGGTTTCTTTAGAGAGTAGTAATTACAATTGTACCCCTACCCCATTCTTTACATCAGATGTGTCAACGGAAAGGACTAATACACTAGACGAACTAATTTTACAACCATTTTTTTTTAAATTATCATTTTTTGCGTGCTATATTGTGGGTGAACTTACTTATGCATTAACACTTTTTGTTTTAGAATGCGACAGAAGCGGTATATCGTCGGTAACTGTAAAACGAACTTCAACGCAAAATCGCGCTACAAAAATCCATGTGAGGCAGCCATTTTTGACTTCACGTGATTTTTTTTCTGATGCTTGTTTGTTTGTTTGATTGATTGATTAACGTCCTTTTAACAGCTATGGTCATGTAAGGACGGCCTCCCATGCATGCGGTGTGCTGCGTGTATGTTGTGCGAGGTGTGTGTTTTGGGAGACTGCGGTATTTTCATGTTGTGTGTTCTTGTATAGTGGAATTTTTGCCCTTTTTATAGTGCTATATCACTGAAGCAACCAATGGAAATCACTCCAGGTCATATTCCACTACCTACATATGGAAAAACATTATACGGGCTAGGTCATTGGATATCTAGCAGATTATGCGAAAAATAAATAATCCCTCCTTATTTGTTGCTAGAGATCTCGACCTTCTGGGTATGGTAATTAGGCGTCATATTAAACAAATTAAGAGCCATATCCCCTCGGGTTGTAATTATCCTGTATCACAAAAATGTCAGTAAACGATTTTACTGTAGAATCCACATAGGCCACTTTTCGACGCATGTACTTTCTCGTTAGTATATAGCGAGGCGATTTATTTCAATTTCTACGCTTTCCAATTACATAATTATAGGTCTTCTGTGACACCGAATGTTACAAGGGAACAAAAATTCTACAAAATTTTGTAACATGATAATCATACCGCTTGTACAGACAGATTCCAACAACGGAAAATACTCTTATTACTATTGTAATATACGTCGTCACTCAGAATTGGTGAGAAAATTTGAAATTAGTCCCTTGTATTGGTGTTGTCATGAGTTCAATTAGTGTTTCAGTACACTTGCCTGTATTTGGAAAAAAATTGGAGATTTATGTAACGTACCGGGCGGGGGTTGTTATAACGATATACTTGGGTCCCTGGTATGAATCACTAACTACAAAACAGCAGCCAATATTACCTTACATATCCTGAGGATATACCTTCTTATCGAGTTGCGTCTTTACGTCATATCGACACTTTAGCTGTATCGCTACCAAAGATACCGAACATCAAACCCCATTCGTTCACGTTTTGCTGAAGTAATAGGATGGGATAGGAATGATGAATGATATCAGATGTAAAGACTCCACAATGGCCGAAGATTTTGCATATTATAGTAGACAATTGTTTTCTTCAGATTTAAGAAGCATACGACCAACAGTAATCGCAATGTAGCAGGCGTTACCAGTGGGCTTTCAAATATCCATCGCGAGGGACCATGAATCCATTAGAATCCCATGTAACAGGGTTGTGACACAGTTCGGTATGAAATATGAGTAAACAATGTACTGAATTCTTCCATATTACCACGATCGAAGACTTCACTGAAAATTAATCCGTTTTATCTGTTATTTATTTCCCCCGAGTGTAGGCCATGATTGGTTCGTCCAAAGATTCGAGGTAAAAAACCTGTATCAATCTGTCCAGATAAAATGGAATTGCCTTTCTCATTCAAATCATAGATTGAATAGGTTTGTGGCTTTTTAATCATGCTAGTTTAAAACCACACTGCATAAACCATCTGAATGAAATTATAAGGTGGAAAATATTTGTTGTTCCTTTTTGCAACGTGTCTTTACCCTCCAAAACATACAGACGTTCACACATTTAACAGATTGCATACGGATAGAACATCATTCACAGAAATAAGGGTCACCTTTCACTATTTCATAATTATCATATCAATGGTAGCTGTACTATATGTCCGTCAAATAAATACAGTTATGATTATATGTCAAAGAGGTTGTATTTGTCATGTTTTTTATGATGACACCAACAATATCATGCACATTTAAAGATACCATCAAGCTATTTTTATGATGTCTACATCCGAATTCTGCTTTGTGATTTTTCAATACATTGATGTACATTTGAGACGAACTAACAGATAAACATATTACATTAATACTCTGAGGACCATAAGAACGTAGATCGAAGGAGTCAGCTTATATTGACATTGACAAGGCTTTACCGCAACACAAGGAAGGAACATTATAAGGTCAACGAGATTCAATTTGTTAATAGAAATGAACTAAAATTTTACCTAATGGCAATACTTGTAAAAACAAAATATACAGACAAAGTGAATGCAACATTGGCATTTCATCTCCATGTGAATGTAGACTTATTTTTAAACACAGTTTTGTTTTAAATATTTACCATTCCAGAAACGATAAATGTTGATGAGACATCTAAAGGATCGAATGTCTGTACTAGTGACGGCACAATGGATCGAATGTCTTTACTAGTGACGGCACAATGGATCGAATGTCTGTACTAGACTAGTGACGGCACAGTGGATCGAATGTCTGTACTAGACTTGTGACGGCACAAAGGATCGAATGACTGTACTAGTGACGTCACAAAGGATAGAATGTCTGTACTAGTGACGCCACAAATGATCGAATGTCTGTACTAGTGACGGCACAAATGATTGAATGTCTGTACTAGTGACGGTACAATGGATCAAGTGTATGTACTAGTAAAGGCACAAAGGATAGAATGTCTGTACTATTGACGGCACAATGGATCAAATGTCTGTACTAGTAACGGCACAAAGGATCGAATGTCTTTATTTGTGACGGCACAAAGAATCGAATGTCTTTACTAGTGACGGCACAATGGATCGAATGTCTACTACGTATACTAGACTAATGAAGATATAACTGATTGAATGTCTGTACTAGACTAGTATACGATTATTTATTTGTTCACAAGAAATGTTCGTTTCTACCAGAACCATCCATCTTACATCTTTGTAATAAAGTGTAACTGTTGATTCAAGTCTTTCTATACACACGTATTTATTCGTCAATAAAGCTCTAATTTCATTAACCTTTAGGCAGTATCGCAGTATCGCAATTAATATAAAACTACCAATGAACTTAATAGAAAAAAGGCATAACTGTTATTCCTTGACAAAATTTAACATAATTTTGTAAAGTTTTGTATTATAGCTTAAGTATTCCATTGAACACTGATGAAGTGTCAGTATATCGACGTTCAGATATAAAGAACTGTCGTACGGGAATCGGTCAGTATTGGTAGACAACTGGTGAAATATAATGTCAACACCATGCAATCATTGTGTTATAAGTGAGCAGTAAGTGTTACTTGGGGTTTTATACACTGCATTATGGGGTGTCCCCGTTAGTTTTGAAATATATGAGAAATGATGTCTTATGAGAAAACAAAAGAAAAAAAACCCTTGTGTGTGTAATCGATGCCTTCAGTATGCCCGTCTAACAGCAAATGTTATTTAAATGTTTATTTTTTTCCGTCGATAGCGAAGGTCATTTAAGAGCTGTCAATTAATCGTGTTCAAATTGCTTTGCAAGACATATTTGATTACTTTAATTAATATCAGTATTAATTAAAACAATCAATTGGCGTCTTCGTGATTAGTAGTAGAGAACCACATCCAGTGTCGAACTAGGAGTCCCGTGTTTCCCAATACAACGATGAGGACCTGATTGTAGTAAATATATGTAATGTGATTTTATAGGTTACTGAATTAACCCAAATAATGCCTGAAATGCCGACGCATGAATGGTTCCTTTTTTATCCTTGCTAATTTTCTATCACTAGAGTGTGTTATGTTACATGTATATTTTGTTGTGGAAGGCTCCAGTTTCTATCCCAGGTTGAAACACGCACAATAGTCCTAATCCTGCTTAGCCCTGACCATCAATGAAGTACATGTATGATATAACAGGTTGGTGTGTACTGGTCCGAGTCTTTATTTGGCAGTTTGTCTCAGCGTTACATGTCAAAATTGCCAGACGTTTCTATTATCTGTGTAAACAGAAATGACTGTAAACTACTTGTCTATATGCACCTTAAGACCTTGTTATGCTCTCGAGACGTGATCGGCCCCATGACACTATTTAATTTGAGATAAACGGTCGACCCAAGATACCCGCACATACATGCACGATGTGTAAACTTTTTTATTTATTTATAAACACACAAATCAATGACTTTTTTTAACAAGGACGGATAAAGTGTATTCCCAATTTGTTATTTAAACATTGCAATAGTTCTAAGTACACTCTTACTGCCTATTTAAACCTTGAGATATATTCATAATGAATTTCATTACCGTTAAGATAGGATATGTTTTAAATCATCCATGTACGTACAAACATTCACACTATCGACATTGTTTCGATCTCACAGTTCGATGCAACGAACTATAGAATATCTAGCTGATACATATGTACAATTTTCAAAAAAGGTTTTGCAGAAAACGTGTTGACGAGTCTTTATCAGTGAATCGATGGAGAGGTCAATATCATAATTTAAATTATGATAGCTATGTTATCGTTTTTAGTTGTGTTATTTTAAATTTAACTAATTATGGTACTTGACGCCTCGCAAAACAAGTTTTTTAAATTATTTGTCACTATGTACTTTTAGATCTCCTTTTTTGCTTTCGAGACGTATTGGCCCCATGACACTATGTGTTAGATGACAAATAGTCGACCGTGTTCCTAAGATACCCGCACAAATACACGTTCGGCCGCAGGAGATTACGGCATGCTGTTTGTCTCCTACCAAATGACCTTACACCTCATACAGACTCTCGTGGCCATACAAAGGATAATTTGCTGGCTCTCCAACGGCGTTAAACCTTAATACTTAAGTCGTAAAGTATACATCTTTACAAGGTTTGGTGTAACATTGATATGACAATCAGAGGAAATAGTCTCGTTAATACTGTCTAGGTGGTGTCAGTGGTATTATACAGCATAGCCATAACAGTCCATGGTATTGTCTACCTAATTACGATAATACACATTACGTACATCCCGCACGCAACTCTGAACAGACGAGTGAAGAGCTTTTATGTTTTATATGTCTATTTTGGCAACAGAAGTTCACTCATAAAGTACATATTATATAACAGATATTACGTAGATAACGTATAATCACGGATAAGGTTATGTATAAATAACTTGTTTGAATCACGATTTCTTAATATAAACGCACTTAAAACAGATCGTTACAATTTGATTCCGCTATGCAACCACTCCTGTTTTCCTAAGCTCTATCGCAACTTCACTTAGCTTTCAAATGGATAAAGCACATCTAAGTAAAGCACAATTCAATCGTATTGTGTATAAGTTTTCGGCGTACGATTTATAGCTTTTTCTCAAAAATCTAACCACATGAATACAGATTTTCACATAATTTCAATATGATACAGATATCCCGATTGTGCTCGTTATTAGCGCCATCGAGAGACTTGGGAGTACTAAAACCGTTCGTTTGGACAGCTGAATGGATATTTTCGTATTTATCACTTTTACGAAGCTGTATACTTCAGGACTCAGTAAGTAACTATAATGTAGCACCACTAATGTTATATATGGTTTGAGCACTAGGTCACACAGTACAACTCAATTCGATGTATATAATTTTAGATACACCGAGTCTATAATCCGTTTGTGTCCTCAAAACCAATATATATCATTTTCACTCCGTTTGATGAAGGATGTGACAACATCCTATTAATGGTCACATTCTGGCGACCTTTCGAGATGGTCAACTTGCTGCTTCAACCATCTTGATTTTTTGGGGCCGAAATAGTGTAAAATAGATGTGAGAATATTTTGTTGTATATGTAGTCATCTCGCCTAAAGCGCACACCAAAGCTAATATATATCAACCTGGAACGAAATGTCGATTTCAATTGATGTAGCTACGTGAAAAAATGCATTTGTGGTATAAAGGTCACCAGATCGTGACCTCGTGTAGATGTTGTAAGAGCCTCTATTGAAAGTTTAAGAGCATCCAGTGTCCGGATTGAGAAATTCCAAGACTGTAGAAATCCGGTTTATTTAGTCAATGATATCCGTTCCCTGATATTTCTGTCCACGCTGTGACGTTTTCGAACTATCAGCGTTCGTGGTATCGTAGGTACACTGATAAAATTAAATATTTGATTTTCTCCTCGTCCGGTAATATTAATTCCAATATTTTTTTTGCAAAATATGATTTTAAAACACATTTGACATAAAGAGTCTGTAAAGCAGGAAGTAGATAGAGTATTTCTTTCTCCAGACATGATAATCGTCTAGACAGCAGGTGCTGTTATAAACCAGCATTTATCACTCGATGAACATTGGCTGGCGTCGGGATATATTTGGCACTTTGGCAATAAATACAGTTCTTGATGAATTCACACACAACACGTCACATACAGAGACTGTTCTTTAATGCCCTTGGCTGTTTATATGACGTGAAACGTATTAACCTACATAGATATTATCGCAAGGGCAATTCGTTTTAATGTTTATAAAATGAAAAATCCTTATTTTGTGTTGTCGCGTCTACTGTATCTATATCCGGTGTACTGGTGTTAGAAGTTGTTAGGTATTTTACATTTCCAGTTTTTTCCTCATACAAAGAAACCTTTTTCAACATTTAATTTTACAGCCATAGTGGTCAAGTAATTTACGTTTAAAATTCATTGTATATCAAAGCTGCTGAATGACAATGAATAATCCTGGGATTTGTATTCAGTCAATGTTCTTGTCTTATGCCAAATGACTATGATTTGCGGCTTTTTGGTCCCCAAATTTAACACATTTCCAAACCTGTTATTTAGTGTTTAATATAAAATATCGAGTGCATCTATGGTATAAAAGGTATGGTAATCATTCATTGTAGCTGTAGTTGCTAAGTTCACTATTCTAAATATGCTTCTTAGACAAAAACTATCAAAAGTAGCAACAAATGAAAAAAAAATCAAGCTCGGTTAATTTATGCATATTTTGGATGATTACCATGGCAACTTAAAGCTACAAAATTAGAAGACTTTTAAATAAGGGATGAGTTGTGTTCAAATGTCAAATGCAGCAATTTTAGTTTCTGATACTCAGTTTACAAAATCGATTAATTTGAGGGACAAAAAGGGTCTAAACCATATAAACTGTATAGTCTTTTCGTAATTCTGTTTTCAGATTTTGAACGGATTTTTTTTAATAAGTAATTTTAACAAAACATTTACCCTTTAGCTTTGAGAAAAATAGAAAACGAAATATTGCTCTTTGTCATCTCATTTCACCCTATTAAAATCCATAGTTTTTATCTGCATTAAATATACTTTCAGGACATTCTCTGTCTATGTGTAATTAAGTTTTAAAATTAAAATCCGAGGGAACGGTTAGTTACATGTAGGTAGCAACAAAACTCTTGTTTTGTTAATACATCAAGCTCAACATCTCTAGTTTAAGATTTCAGAGTCCAATGTAAGTAAAAATTAGTGTATAGTAATAATTTTAGATGTTAAATATAATGGTAACAATTTCGAACCTTTGGTTACCATGGTAAGAAAATGGAGGCTTCTGATTGGCTGAAATATATTATTAAGTCAGATTGATAAGAAAATTAGTACAAGATGGTTATGAGGTAAATTGAATATCATGGTATCACTTTCAAAAACATTGGTTGCCATGGTAAAAAAATGAGGTTCTGATTGGTTACAATTTAGATATTGTCAGTTTTAAAAGAAATTGGTAAATAGGGTTTATGAAGTATGCTGAATAACATGACATCACTTTCAAAAAACATTAGTAGCTATGAAAATATCAAGGGGGTATTTAATTGGTTGAAATTTATATATTATTATATATATGTAAAAATTGCTTCATATGGATTGTAGGTATGCCGAATGAAATAGTAACAGTTTTAAATAAATTGTTGTCATTGTAACGAAATAAATGCCCCCTTATTGGTCAAAATTAAGATTAAAGCCTTTGTGGTTCTGGTATTCTTTTTAGATTAAACACATTTTATTTGAAATAAAAGGTAGCTCTGTTTTCCTGTTAAATCGATTCAAAATAGTTTTAGCTACATAAATGAGATTGATAATCTTAATTTGTATCTTTTGAGTTTGCGTTGCTGACAAAATCATATTTCTTTCCAATATTTATTTTATTTCTGATATTAAAAAAAAAGAAACTATTTGTTCACCTAAGAACATATCTAGCTTTTCGTTTTTTAAATGTTTGGGAAAAAAAGGGAAAAAACCCACTTATTTTATGGTACAAGTGTCAGTTTAGAAAAAAAATATATCCCTAAGTTTTGTTTTATTATAGTTTTTTTTTAATTTACCGACATTTATGGCAAATATCAAACAATATTTACAACTTAAGCCTCGTGTTGTATTAATAAACCGTTAAGCAAATCCAGCTATTTCACACTCACTGTATTAACTGGTGTTCAAAGGATATTATACGACCAGTACTTTGGACAACGGACGTATCTGATATCCCACCCTCCCAACCTACCATGATAGATAGATAGATATATCCCACCCTCCCAACCTACCATGTGATTCCTCTTATACAAACAAATTGTGTTGCATGGCAATGGTACAGCTCATTTGAATATAGTAAATGTATTATCCAACGTTGACCTTACGTTTTCGTATGGGAGGTAACTCGTACTGACCGGACAAATATTTGCTATAACCTGAAACTTTTTCTCCAAATTCTACATCTCACCCAAAGTAAATAATATTGTTTGTCCGCAATAATATATCAGTGAGTAATTGACAGTTAATTGCCAGGTTTACTGTTGCGTCCACACGCAATATTATTGCGTTTGCACGCAATACTATTGTGATCACACGTTACACATTTCAACAACAGAATTTATCTGAAAAATAATAATCAAACGATACATGTAACAAAAATAAGATAATGGTTCTTATAATTGTTTTTTTTTGCATACTTGTCCACCATCCTCGAAATTAAATGTGTTTCTTGGCTTTGTATCCATATCTGCAATGGTTTATGACATCATAAATTATGGCCATGCTTTATTTTTACCAAATAAAGGGTTCTATGACGAGGGTTTCATATGTGAAATCTTTTCAACATCTGATTAATTTAAATCCACGAAATATATATATCTATGATAGAAATCGTTGTATGGAATATTTATCTTTTGTGTCTATTTAGTAAGTTATATGCAGAGAAGGATACAAATTACATATACTCTTGAAATTATAATTACAATGTTAAGTGGTGTGTTAAATAACATAAACAGGTCGATTAATTTAAGAAAGTTAATACTTTAGAAGAAAGACACTACAAAGAAACAGTCTTACTCTTAAACCAGCTCAGCAAGGGTATTGAACACATCACATTTCGCTGTCTACGCTGCAGAGATAGCGACAACGTTAACCTGATATACAATGTCACGTTTGTCGATAGGAGCGGTACGCGTGTACTTACATAATGATAATCATACAGTATTAACCATGAATGAATATCCTTTACTTGCCTGGGCTGTCTTTAAACATGCATTAATATCATCGTATTAATGATGGGCTTTATATAACTCCCAGACTATCAAATTAAGAGTAGAAGCTGTTACCAGCATTTAGTCACGTGATACAAATGTTTACCATTTGATCGGGACTACGTTTGACGACGTGATACGTGCCGAGATATATAGACATATCCCTGACGTAAACCCGCAAATATATTAACTCATTTTTTGGTTCGGCTTCAATGACGATTTTGATTCTGCACAAAATAACTCACTTCGTTAGATAATTATTTATGCTTTTTAAATTTACGTAATAATAAATAATAGAACAATGACAAATCTTCACCTTGTCTGTTACATTCTATTTTAATAGCATAGCCATTACATCGAAATTACCTGAACCATGCTAAGAGTTGAAAGAAACATTTCTTAATAGCAAACCGTTCGTGTAATGTAGTCATTATGATGCTTGGAAAGAACACGGCCTAAAGTGGTCATGGATAAGAGTGTTAGTCAATACGAATCATAAACCATGTCATATGTGACGTGAAACGATGGACTTTAATATGTCAATGACACTTTACTTAATATAAGGTTAAAGGTTCGGTTTTTGGGTCAAATGGTCTCTCGTAGTACCGTGAACTCGCCACCGGAGGATAACATGTGACTTTTTAAATTAGTACATCACATTTCTTTGATGTTATCTCAATACTTTCTCATTAATCATTAAATGGGGTTTCAAACAAAAGGTGAGTAACGTTTTAGGGTTTCTTTGTTATTTGTAATCTAGAGCAGATTATTACTTTTCCACCTACAAACAACACATTTCGGATCAAAATCGTAAAGTTCAGAAACTAAATAATCAAGTTATAAATCAATGAAATAATTATAAAAACCGAAAAATAAGGTATTACATAAGATAACTGAACTATCGCTCTTGTTGATATATCAAAGGATACGAGTATGAAAAGTTCTGAACGCACTGGTCGGTGGTTTTATTCCGGGTAATCTGCTAATTAAACCTGGGACGTCCTTAAATGACAATGGCTGTTAATAGAAGGTTACTCTAATCAAAACGTTTGAAACTCATATATAGTTATTAGATATGTAGACAAATTATAGTTCATCATTGTCACAACAATAAAATCATACTTTCTCAATCATTAAATGGGGTTTCAAACAAAAGGTGAGTAACGTTTTAGGTTTTCTGTGTTATTTGTAATCTAGAGCAGATTATTACTTTTCCACCTACAAACAACACATTTCGGATCAAAATCGTAATGTTCAGAAAGTTTAACTCAACAAACTGTTGCCACATTGAACAGACGTGAATTCGATTCTAAACCCCTAGCTTAATACTGAACTGTTTTGTATTCTACGGTTTATAATGTACAATAGAAAGAATAAGTTTCAAAATTATTTTTAGTCACACATTAATGCTTCCAACCAGTTATTTCAAAGTGATCATGCATATCGCCATCACGCAAAAATGCCAGCGGTCCCGAATTAAATATACATTCTCTTTTCAAATTACATTTGTTTATGATAGGAATGTTTGCGTTGAAAACGTTGCTGCAAAAGGAAATATATACTGATGGCCTAAGATGTGGTTACAACACTAAATAAATGCAATATTCCCTCCATAATCTATTTTTACATTGAAGAGTCATTTTGCTGTTTTGCAGTCTGGCTCAGTGATAGTCAACTAACGCACAGTATTTAGGACGACGGCGGAAAACATAATACGACCCGCGTTATGAAAATCAACATTAAATTTATTTCAATTAAATTGTTCTTAAGATGATGATTTGTAAAGTATTAACGGTAAGCTTATAACTTTTGCGACTCTACAAAATTATCTATCTCGTTTTACATTTCCATTTTAAAAATCAAAAGCCGTTTTGGAAAGGTAGTGGGCTTTTAAAGACATAGTAACGACTAGGATAATTTTTCCCTTGTGAGAAATATGTTGTGAATGTACAGTTTATTTTAAGCTGGGTCTCTTCATACTCTTTATAGAGTGTTAGTGTATACAGTACGTAGTATCTCACTCCTTTAAAGTCATAGTAATGACTAGGATCATTTTTCTCTTGTGAGAAATATGTTGTCAATGAACGGTATATCACTGGAAAATGCTGTCTAATACACGAACAAGCATATCCTATATCGAGTACGATGCATGTTATCCTTTATTGGAGCAGTTGTACGTAAAATAGGCTAAACAACCAGATTTATATATCTTACAAGTGTGACTTAGAATGCCACTCAAATCCACTCGATAAAACCGTGCTTTTCAGATGTCTACAATAGTTGTTTTTGCAAAATAGCATTGCTTCAGCTACAGATGAAGGTATCTTCTATGAGGTTCGATGCCATGGGACGTTCTATATACGAGTATGCATAGAATTGGCATATTGGTTTGCCATTGAAAAAAAATGAATGAAATCATGGAATTTCCCATCATAACATGATAGCAAATCTAATTGAAATTCAGATCCTTTTTTTTATTGCTACGCTTGATATGAGTATTTGCCAACATCCCATTAACACTTAATTCCTTACGCGGCATTAATATTAACACAGCTTTAGTATGTTACAGGCATGGCATTTCTCATCATACGTAGTTTAGGATTAAACACACACCTTATTACGATTACCAACATAACGTCAGCAATTATCAACGCGGAAAATATGAGATGGTACAGCAATTATGGTCTATATTTATCATTTTCAGTTCAATTATGTAAAAACTATTAAAGATTAGTCGTGCATATATCATGGATATTTGTTAACGGACATCAGCGTTGAAGAAAGGAATTTAATGTTACGTAAAGATGCAAGCTAAGTACTGCAGTATGACTTACGCAATGCACGTAAAGTGCTAGACATATTGACATTATGCTGCACTTAGTTTATATCAGACACCTTTGCAGAGCGACGGAAACTAAAACCGATATCTGATAACAAACATGAAAATCTAATTTTCTGTTTGATGATGCGTATGTGATGTTGGCAGGACTGGTCTGGTAGACTTGTATTCTTTGTGATGATGTTTTATCTACGGTACCTGCCATCAGATATCACGTAAAATAAATCCCACATAGTACCCATACATTTTACAGGTGTTTTGTATGAGACAAATGAATAATCTATACTCTATGCACATATCGGATAACACAGTGTGTTATTTTGTTGGAACTCTGTATAACATATCAACCACTGAGAGGACATCTATATTTTATTGTCTTATCCCAAATTTCTGAAGTGGTTTAATCCTTTGTTAAGTGATAAATACACTGTTTGAAACAATGTAGATAAGAGATGGAATTATGTTATCCTATTTATTTTCACCGAAATGCAAGCACTTTCTGATATTTGAGCTTAGGCAAAGATCAAGTATCCAAACGTTTGTTATTTAATATATTTCATGTAACTACTAATGTTTTAATGGTTTAATGCTTTGCTCACTTTTGCTCACAAAATCCACCATACCACTTGTGGGTGACCCAACACTATCCATGACCCTGACGTGAAAACTTGTGCAATTGACTTCTTTCGTGTACGATGCAATGTCGTTGATGGGTTAGTTGCTAGACGTTTACGTCATATTAACGGTTGCAATGTCGCCATTAAAATCCCATCTAATACTCTTGGCTGACAAGATGGTGACGCCTAAAGCATAAAATGAGTCAGATGCCTGATTTCCCCATTGTCAGTGCAATGTTACCGTAGACGGAAGCGCCACCTTTGGGTCAGGCTCATTGTCTTGCATATGTAATCTAAATAAAAAGTTAATACCTATATTTACACAAACATGTAACTTCCTAAATAGATTCATTAACACGTATCTGTACAATTTGAAATAGTATAATGAAATTAAACATATGGAATCATTAAAAGTATAGTATGTTCGTCTACGTCTACGCTTTAAAATCATAATGAACCTATTTTTAAAGAATACACATAACAACAATCTAAAGTTGAATTTTGGATTTATTTTGTCGTAGAAAAAAAATTCTTAAAAAAAGCATAAAGTGAAAAAAAAACCCGACTTCATTTGGAAGCCATGGAAAATCTTATGATTTCAATTTCATATTGTTTTTATTTTTGTTTGTTTGATCAATGTGTAAATACCAATACCGCAACGGTTCTTTACCGGTTCTTGTATTTGTTTGTTATAAGTATTGAAAACAGCAAGTGGTATTAGTTATAAAACCCTACAATGAGCTATTTCATGTACCACGTGATACCTGGTTTTGTGTGTGCGGTACTAGTATCTCCAGAGGTGATGGAACGTAACTTTTTGTAATCTTCCCGCTGAAATCATGTTAGAACGGAATATCATCTTTTAACGTCATTCCATCACATTAGAAACCATAATCTCGTATAAACGTGTTCAGGTATCACATGGTACGTGAATTAGTTCCATTATAGACATGACATGTTGTAATACGTATTGAACATAATCTTAGTTACATAAAGATATTGACTTAGGAGCGTAGCTAATTGATCTTCGTCTTAGGATAATACACTTCCGGAAGGGGCAAACTACTCTTTGGGACACTAAGTGTTACTTCTACATGTATGCTATGACATAAAGTGACGTAACGGCCTCATTCGTCTAAGTTGCATATTCCAAAAATGATCTAAAAAATCTCAAAGGTTATAAACGCAAAGACAATTTGGTAGTAGACTTAGTCAAAGTCCATTAAGATATGATCATGGGTATTACCAAGCGCCTTTACTATACTGACTTAATTATGCCAGATGGAATCAGAAAAAAACACGCTTGTTGACTACCGAGTTGATATATATATATATTTCCTATCAATATTAAAACTAGTTGGCATTGAATATATTTTGAGAACTATTGAGGTTAATTTAGATATACATGGCAGACAGGAAGGGCAACGAATGGAGAGATGAAGAATTGAGGGCAAAGGTTGAAAACAGAATTGGTAGTATCGGTTCCTGCTTAGCGCTCAGCATAACTTGAGAAGGGAGACTAGTTTTCAGTATATTGCAGTATATAATGACCAACCGGATGGAATGTGTTGTTTGATGCCGTCTTTTGTGGCATGTTTCAGTGAGATAACACTATAATAAGCCATTATTAACAACGACATCATAAAGAGACAGAATTAAAATGAAGAATAACCTCCAGAACACACTCGTACATAACTCATTGCATACAATGGATGTCATCATCCAGAAATGGCAATGATGTTTCATAGACAAATCCGTTGTATATATGTTTATTCAGCATGACTGTTGTTACCATGTCTGCAATGTCACTCGTCATTTGATAAAAATGACATTAACTGGACAATTCTATTCTCTGTTGTTAATATAATACATCCAAAAGCTTTAGTCTTGTCCTTTAGTCAGAGTGATGTAGATAAATCCAGTTATGAGTGTAGACTCACGATATTTACTTGTATGCGATTCCGTACTCGGGATACATCTCAAAACTAAAAACACATACCCAAGTTACGGTAAATATTTCCTGTTCTTTGTAAACATTAGTGATACCAATAGTATATTACTACAATGTCACAGGATTTACAAGTAACAAGTATCTTTAAATCCAATCATACTACATGTTTGCCCTGTTTTATTACTAGTACGTGTTTTAATTTTGATACAGTCCCTGAGTACTCGCCCGCCTACGTGTATGTAATACGTTGACGCTCAGAATTGGAGATGTCGTTAAGGGCTATTATCCTAGTCAACAAACTAATTACCTATACATGTAGTAAACTTCACATTTACGTGGCGCCTAAGGATCAGTCACGAAAGTCTCTATAAGGTCGGAAATTTATTTTTACGCAAAATTAAAGAAAGTTTATGTAAATGCAAAGTATTTTAGATATTATATTTATTCATGTACTATTCCTTAATATGTTTTTATGTCATTTGATAATATTTAATATCTGACGTCGCTAGCGACCATCTTTTTTAATAACCAACTAGTAAAAGACAAGTAACAGGTATAAATAGAAAATCAGCCGCTTATGCAACTTTTAGTAAGAAAGGCATGTTTATTGTATTTGTAATGTAAATAACGGAAACATGAATAAAACACTAGCGAAAAACCTAGTGAAAGATACCAAAGAAAAATTTAGCTGATTTATTCATCTGACTTCGTTGTTTAACCCTAAAAAACTTTAATCAGCAAAGCATATGTTTTTTTTCTGGAAATGTCGCGAACATCTGGATGTTGGATTCCCCAGGTTATGTTTAAATAAACAACCAATCATGTTGCTGAATACATCGAGTGTTAGTAATTAAGTTGAATTGGATCCTATCAAAAAGATATAGGCCAAACAACACAAATCGTTGTTATACGTTATATAAAAGGTCACCAGAACGTGACCCCTAATGGGATGTTTTCAGATCCTAGATAAAACGAGGGGATATTAATGATCTGCAATTTACAGATTAATTCTCTAAATATCTGAATTACGAACATCCTCTCTTACAACGTACTTTTAAATCAACCATACAATTTGATCCGTTAGTGCTGCTGTTGCTAATTCTACATGGTGGCATACCATAATCAATCAAAGAAAGGTTCGGTTTTTAATCTGATTGAGACACATATCTAATGTAATGGGGGACATGATTAGTTGGGGGTCGTGTCCTCCATTAGTTATTGACATAGAACACGGAGATGTGTACTCTAACTCAAACATAAATAATGGTGTAAGGAGGAAAAATGACTGCTAACTGACAAACCCCGTCCAATCAGTGTATCGTATCCTTCCGCTAGAGCGAAATGTTAAAATAGTTAATGATTGGAAGCTGTTGAAACCGTTTTATCTCTGGATGTCATACGAGTAGAACAGTGTAAAGTATTACGACATGTTGTAAAAGTTAAATTTAGTGTGGGGTACTTAGTCATTTACTTTTTTACACGCGTTTTCCATATCTGTTGCCATTAGGGCAATTTCAGATTAATTTATATCCTTCTATACATTAAAACGATCAAACGATCGTTAAACCACTGCCATACATAATTTAATGTATGATTTAAGACGTCTTATTCGTTTCATGCAGAATGAATCGTCATATTTCAAACTTGGAAGACATTGTTAAAGCAATTATTAGATTTATGACATTATCTATTTTCAAAGTTGCACCCTGTTACATGTATATTTGAGTTTCTGTCATGAAACTCAACCCATAAGAAACAAGGCGTATTGCATTTGAAATGTTAACTTATTAACTGATAGATTTGCCAGATTATAGTCATTGGTAACCGATATTGTTACAAACAAATGTATAGATATATTTGTTTAAGAATAAAATAGCACTATTGTTATCACAGATTACGGGTATAAGCTATTTGAGGACGATAATGTCGTGTTATATAAGTTAAATATGCACTGTTTTAACCACTGTCGTCAATTGAGGAAAAATCCACGATAAATGCGACATGGTAGTGAATAGATAATACAACTTTCTCAAATGAAAGTTTGAAATATATATACTGTGTATAAGCAGTTTCAATGAGCTTTTAATCAGAATAAATAAACATGCCGGATATATAAAAACAAATCATCGAGGTATCTCAAAACTGTGATGATATCATCATACTTCTTCCTGGTTTATCAATTAACTTTCAGATCAGCTTAAATCAGTGTATAGTTTACACATACATCACACATGTTTAATACATAAATATTGATATAATCTTCTTCCGATACCGCCAATGCTAATGGTCTGTCAAACACATCAAAGTAAACATTCGCATCGCCAGTTTCCGGAAAGATCATTAGACCGTGATATATTGACTTACCTGTTAAACCTACTTCCTGAATATCAGTTACCCCATTCTATATACATCGCATATGATAAATGACTAAATCTTGTTGCATTAATGAACGCAAGTTCAATGAATAATTGCCCGCTCATTAATAATATAAAATTGTTCACGTCATACGGAATCCAATATCTACCGTGATTTATACACACAAGTATACATATAATACATATATAAGTAGTGTAAACTGTTAAAACCGTACCTTGTCCAATCTTAATCCCTTGGTATTCCAGCGTAATTGTATGGTACTTTTACTCTAAATTATACTTTAAAAACCGGTACAGTAAAACAAGTTACACTGTACAAGTATTCTCGTTAGATAAAAAGAGGAGATATCCGTTGTCACAGACAATTTCCCTCTTATCGTAAAAAAGAACAACAAAAACACACAAAAAACCTAAACAAAATAAGAAAAAGAAAAGAAAAAAATGTTTTTATTTAATGTATACATATAAAATATTTTATATATATATATGTTGTTCATTCTCATCAATGTTACTCTTATATCGAGCAATGCTATACATGTATCTTAATTTAGTTTAAAGCGTTATATCTGAACATATGCATAATGTCTTAATTATCAGTCATAATAAAACTAATGCAAGACGACATCCGCTTGATGAGCTAAAATGCTTTGCTATGCTACAAAGTTTTAACGGAGTATAGGTGAAGTTTTGCCGCTGGTGTTTTAGCGACGTTGTGTGCCTTAATATTTTTTCACCTTGGAATCAAAATGTTGATATATGAGACCCACAACACATCGATCAACAGTCCTACACATTTTTATCATTTAACATCGAATTAAAATTTGAACGTCTCAAGGCTGCTGAGTGCTCAGTTTCCACACAGGTACTCTGTCGAGTGTCACATAACTAATGACTTTTACGACATGGATGCTGATTTTCAGCTGTTAGGCGACTTTTGTAATTATGTTTCCCAATTAAGATATTGATACTCAGTAATTCACTCTTAATGGGAGACTCAGAAAAGGTTTCGTAAAACAGTCACAGCAGAAGATTTTACTTGTAAAGGTTCAACTATTTTTTACCATCGGGAATAATAAAACAATGTAATATGACACTACGAAAATTGATACAACTTTTGGAGATATTTGTTAAAATTTTCTAACGTATGCTTGAATCGAGATTTTTCTTTCAATATTCCACAAACAAATGCTTTGTTTTAATTTCATGATTTGTTTACTTGTAAGCAAGTGCATATATCTGAAGATAGAGAGTTTAGATTTTTCTTCGGTCCAGCCCTGTGTTTAGGCTTGCTGAGTACCCAAAATAGTACAACACCTAGATTTGATTTGATTAATAAATGTCTAGACATGATAAAAATTGTTTGAATTCATAAAAGAAAAGTCAGTTTTTTTAGTTTATCTAAACTTCTTATCTGTCAAATTTATCCCATTCAGCAATTGCTTTGAAATATATGGCGTTTTTAGGTTTTTTCGCACGACTTCGTTTCCCGGATTTTTTTTTTTTAAATATTTTATTATTCTCATGATTGAGATGATAATTAACAGGAAAGAATTTGACATATGCAAAATGTCACATTTACCATTAAGCACCTTTACTTTTGTTCTGGACAGCTGTTGTTAGTTTAGAATGTAAACTCAAGATACTGCTTTATATATATTAAACGTGTAACAGTTTCGGTTGAGTGGTAATTTGGGTAGCGTCACGTTAGATATCTATTAAATTAGGTCATTGATAGTAGATTTACATGTATCCATTGCATATTTCGTTGTAACATTAAAAAACAGTAATCTGAAAATATATTGGTGTTTTACATATAAGAATTTTAACTTTTAGGTTAAACCAGCGAAGAAAAGATGTTTTATTATTTCCTTTGTTGTTTCTTTATGTTCTCTAAATATAATTTTAATTTATATATCAACAGTTGATTATTTCAAAACGTAAGCGTTATATAAAACTGATTCGTATTGAAGTTTGTCAATATGACAACTTTCTTTGATCGATTAACTAAATCAGTACTGCGGACGATTTTCTCGTAACTCACATAAAAACAAACTACATATTAGATTTGTCTGAAATAAAAAAAAAATGTTTGTCAAAAGAATTAGACCTTTGTAGAGTTACAGATATTCCCTGTTGAGGCCTTGAGAAATACGATCAAAGACAAGGAATTTAATATGTATTATCAAAAAAATAAATATTCGTATCGTATTACTGTTACGCATGCACATAAGAAGAAGATAGATACATTCTATGTTTGTAAAGCGTGACTTCAAAATCGAAATTGCAATTAGAAAAACATTATACGTTGATGAGTATCTGTTTGATAGATAAAGTGAAATGCATCTTGTAACATCTCACTTATATACATATATGTTGTATATTTCTATAAACATATAGATCAAGGTCACAAAGACCAATGGATTTGTAGAAAATCATAATTTCTAAATTAGTGCGACGAAGCGGATAATGTTTTTGACTGCACCGGTACCATGGGTATCGCTTTTGCAATGAGACGTTTCTATATTCTTTAATATTAGTGATAATTCTTTTATCCCAATATATCAGTAAACCTAGAACGAGATAACATAGCCGGATGTATTGGTAAACCATAAGTTGTAGTGATCTGTATCTACTGACGACCAAGGCGACTTTTGCTATTGATAATTTGGAAGTGTGCTACTGTAGAACTTTCCAAAGGCCTGCCAAATGTCGAAATGTCAGCTCATTGGCTTGATTTAGAGCAAACGATCTTGGAATGGTAAACGGTTAGTTTAGTATCATCGTAACATCGTATAACTAAACGCCCGTCTCGGTTTACTGACAAGGTGGATCAAAGCGTAAACTATCCGTGTAGGGTTACAGTTGATGTAAGTTATCACGTGATTAGTGCTGTAGTAAAGATCGACACCAATTTCGGACTCTGAATGTATCATTATACCATTTCGTCTGTAAACTTGATACATATTCGACATGTTTTTTCTGTAAATTTTGATGTGAAAACACCATTCTCTCAAGACAGGGATTATCATCGATTGGATAACGTATAGTGAACCTGAACAATATTTTCGTATTCCTGAGGTTCAAAAGCTGTGTATTTAGTTTCGTAATTAGACGACCAGACACGGTAAGTAACTAATATCACCAATGCATTCTGTAAGCACCAGGCAATCAATCATAGTGGTTTGTCTACCATGCCATTTTGTTTGTTGATCTTGGAGAAACAGTTTGTCCGGTATTTGTAAAAGTCGCATTGGTGTACAAACTCCGACTGACACATGTCGGGTCCGATGACAGTAACATGATAAATCAATCAAAGAGACATATATCAGATGAAGGTTTTATATCTTCCTATCTATGATTTATCTAAATGAAAACTAGGGTTAATTAGAAAGCATATGTTTCAAATAATGTCGAACAAAATGTTATACTGAACATATGTACTACCAAAAAACTCACTTTGTTAATGGGTACAGAATAACATCGGGCAAACATTATTATACATTATGCATAATGAAAAGATAATCAGCGAAACTCGGGTCGCAATTTCACTCAGTCATTTTACTTTGACATCATATTTTGCTAAGAGGTTGTCCTATGTTTCTCATTGCATTGTTATTTCTTTCTGCTTACTATTCTACATTAGTATATTGCAGAGTTATCTCCCTTTGTGGGATAACGTCATACTTGTACTTTTAAAGGGAAAATGACGTGAGTGTCGCTTTCAAAATCATGACGTCACGATGAATACCTACACGCAAGAGAGGTGAGGTAACGCTGTGAAATACTAGCTACTCGGACCAGCTAAACACTAACCTCTATATTAACCTCTCAGGTGTTAGTCAGCCAGAAGTTGGAAGAACAGTTTAAATGACTTTCAACGATTAATTTGCGGGGATTGTTTGGACAGATGATCATAATAAAACTATTTAGATTTGAAATATTCTGTAATAATCAAACACTGCTGTATTTCTATAGACATTGATATACATATGGAAGGCAATTACAGGTAATTACTTCTTAGCTTTACGCAAAAGATAGATAACAGAATAACAAAATATTCGTTTGGTTTTTACCCTATTTTAATTTGAGAATGAAGCGTAATGGTATGCTTAATTAAATCATAACCTATTTTAGGATGCATTGATATGTACACCGACTTCGTGAATAAAATTGGTCGAAAGCACCAGCACCAACAATAAATATAATGCAAAATATAACAAATCGTGATTGGTACAATGACACTATAGCCTCCGAAACCAGACATAACCCATAAAACAGATCAACAGAGTCTCTTACCGGACGTATATCCTAGTGCGATAGGGTGATTTCTAGGATAAAAATGTAATACTCATGTTTGTACGAGACTTTGTGAACGGTACTTGGAACGCGCCACTTCAATTGATGCTATTTAGATAATAATCGTCCTTGAAATAAAACTTGTTTGTAACAATTTATCTTTACATTTGTATCGTTATAGAACAGATTACCATTCAAGGACCACATTTATTTCACTACATATTTGGATTAGTTACATTAGGTCGACATTACGGCAAGGCATTGTTGAGATATGAGTGTAACTGTTGTATTGATATGGTCACGGGCTACTTAATTTTGTCATATAATGCTTGTTTCCTAACGAAATTATTGTTATTCCAGAGACAATTATATATACCACCTTACAATCGTAATAAATTGTAGTACATGTATGTAAAATGCATCTCCATTTTTCGAAAAGAAAATATCTTGATTGAGATGGCTTTTGTGAATAATGTCCAGAGACATTCTATATTTCTATACTTTAAAACAAAAATGTCACCCGAGGGGGCTGTGTCAAGATGTCCCGATATAACCAACCAAACGAAACAGCAGTGAACCAATTAACTAAGCGTAATAAATAAATCGGATTAAACTGTCTGAGTTACAGAGATAAAGACAAACTAATATGTAATGTCACGTTTGCTGAGAAAGAGGTACGTGTGTACTTACATAATGATAGATCGACCATGGATGCACACCATGAACTTGTTATAAATTGCATTAAAAACATTTAAAACCATATAACTTTGATTTCGTTCGTGTATACTCTTAAATCTTCATTTCACATGCACAACTTTCAAATCGAACATAGAAGTTAGTGTCTCTGGTTAGTGCTTGGTCGTCTTGCCTTCTATCAGATTTACATTTGCTTGTCATTGCAATGCATGAAAAGCTTAACATCTGAACATCGCTGAAGTGTTTGCTATGCGAAACAATATCTTCAAAAAAAAAAAAAAAAAATCAGATGTATCAGTTATTTTCTACAATCAGTTTGTGTAGATACTTATTCACGTGTACCATTAGCTGATTACTGCCATTGATAATCGTTTACCCAAACCTTTGTCAACTATAGCTACACACATACTATCTATTTAATATGCCTATTTACAATTGATTAACGATTACTAACGATAACCATCCACCACAGAACTGACACTGTGTGGTGGTAACGCCATCTCGTGAACAGAAGTACCAACTGAGTTGTTCCCCTTGACTACGCTTATAATTACGTAATTTGATAGTGACACGTTTTATAATGACGTGGTAAACTTCACATTTTATATCAACCAATTAGCGGACTAAACAAATATATTGTATTTTGAAATGTTACTACGGGGACTGACCGACCGATCATTTGAAGTGCAATTAATGGCGCTGGATTTGTTCCTATGGTCATACACATTAGCTCAAGTGACGAGATAGATTGTAATTAAAGTTGGTATCTCATACAACATTATTATAATTATCTTTTTGCGGCTTGAAATGTACCTAAATATAAACAACACGGATATTGTAATATATCAAATGGAGAAAATATCTTATATTATTTCATCAAATTTTATTATCCCCCGCCCAACGAAGTTGGCGGGGGATATACAAATGGGTTCCGTCCGTCCGTCCGACCGACCGTCCGTCCATCTGTCCGTCCGTCCGTCAGTCCGTACGAATGGTTTCCGGAGCATAACTCTAAAACCAGCAGAGATATTTCCACGAAACTTCATACACACATTGGCTTATGGTCTAGTAGTGCCTTTTGCTATTTTTAGGTTTTTATTTTTTGCATATTTTCCGTAACAATGGAAACATCGCTGAAAATATCATATTTTTGTACCAGGTTCGTTTCCGGAGCATAACTCTAAAACCAGAAGAGATATTTCCACGAAACTTCATAGACACATTGGTCTTATGGTCTAGTAGTGCCTTTTGCTATTTTAAGGTTTTCATTTTTTGCATTTTTTCCGTAACCATGGAGACATTGCTGAAAATATCATATTTTTGTACCAGGTTCATTTCCGCAGCATAACTGGAAAACCGGTTGAGATATATGCACGGAACTCCATAGGCACATTAGTCTTATGGTCTAGAAGTGCCTTTTGCTATTTTAAGATTTTCACTTTTTGTACTTTTTTCTGTAACCATGGAAACATTGCTGAAAATGGCAGATTTTTGCGTAAGAATCGTTTCCGGAGCACAACTCTAACACCAGCAGAGATATTCCCATGAAGCTTCATAGACACATTGTTCTTATGGTCTAGTAGTGCATTCTACTATTTTTAGGTTTTCACTTTTTGTGTTTTTTTCTGTAACTATAGAAACATTGCTGAAAATATCATATTTTTGTAGCAGGTTCATTTCCGGAGCATAATTCTAAAACCAGCAGAGATATTTCCAAGAAACTTCATAGACACATTATTTTTATGGTCTAGTAGTACCTTTTGCTATTTCTAGGTTTTCATTTTTTGCACTTTTTCCGTTACCATGGAAACATTGCTGAAAATATCATGGTAAATGATAAATGTTACTTTGCAAAACTCCACCCATCTTTGTGTATATAGTCTAATATAAATGTCAAAGATGTATACCTGATTCAAAAACTGCAGCCCCGCTCTACTTGAATTATACTCCATATTTCTTTAGCTCAACTTCCTTTTTCCTGTTTTTTTTCCATACACATAAGTCTCCACAATCAAACTTACTTCAGCTTTGATATCTCCATTGGCGGGGGATCTGAATGACTATTTCCTTGTTGACAATTATTTTGCATGTCAACTAGATTGAACAACAGGTAAATCTTATTTAAGTTCTCTCCAATAGTAGCAACAATGAGAAGGAAACCAAAGAGACTATCAGACAAAACAATCATAACACGGGTAAGAAACTGTCTTATTGAATCACAGAAATTCAATTGGCTGACATGAACAAATCAGGATTAAATGAAAACCGTAAATGTCAATTATTGGATACTTTTGCACTACATATGTATGTAGTATGTAATTATATCACAGACTTGTTGTTTAATATGATGGCGATGTTTTGGTTATAAAAAGAAGTAGATATTCCTATTTCAATGACAGGGAAATATTGCAATTATCCTTACTGTTTGAGGACACGATATTTCAGACATAATAATAAAGCCAGAATAATAAGTGACGGCCTTTGCTGACTGCGTTTCCATTTAAAACCCATACAAGAGCAATAAGCGATTTTCCTTTATAGACGAACAAAAGTCGGGGAGACAATATCTGGTCCCGATTTCTTAAAAAAGTAAGTTAATAACAAACTTAAGTGTTCTTTCTTATTAACATAAGGAAATGACTTAAGTTGTTGACTGAATTCGGCACTTTTTGTTTTGCAAAATGAGTTCATGCAAGTCAGAGTTAGTTTTTTGATAAGTATTGAGTACCCGTTTAATTCGTCTTTATAAAGTATGTTCATATTCCATTATTACTTGTCAATCATGCCGACAAGTACTAAAGCCGCTGGACATTCGTCCTCACATTGCTCCAACGGCGGGTTTGTATCGATACCTAATGAATCTACATTGTTACTCTTAACTGTGACGCTGGACTCTGTATTGTAAGAGTACTCTCTTACATCATCAAGTAGTAACGTTGTAGTCAACGCTGAGTTTGGTACTGAACATTAAACATGAGTCTGTACCTGTAACATATACTCATAATGGAAATTGGTTATTGATGGTAAAAAAATGAATATCTTAAAATGTCGGTATCTTCACCTAGAGCAGGAAAAGTGTATACAATATTTTTCGAGAAATATGCAGAATCTGAATGATGAAAATATAAAATCTTGATAATAAGAGGATCATTTCCGTCGCCGTCCTAACATTGTGTTCGTTTGAATGATTTACCCAATGTCAGTATAATATGAGCGGGTAAGGAGTGTATATCGGCGGCATACTTCAGGGATATGGCTCTATAAAAAGTGTACCACAATATGAATTTACCACAGCTTACAGACATACAAAAACAGCGATACATCGCACAGACATGGGGGATGCATCCTTAAATGGTACTTAAATGGCTAATACGCATTTAACCCTAACAAACGCATGATGCCATCCAAATACAACAACGCCATTACAGAAAGAAAACTACATTGTACAAATTATACACCAATGTTTTCTTAATTAATTTAGTGGCCGGATAATGTATTTGCCCGAAGTGCGTGTGTTGCTTTGACAATGAACCAAGTAGCAGTTACATTGATTTGTGTATTGTTAAAGGACATATATGGCAAAATATTATTAATAAATCGGGTACGCGATTGCATAGCGTTTTGTTGTTGTTAACCCATATTTCTCTCATACCTGCAGCTGTAATACTGGCTGGTCTAGGGCATACGCGGATAAGTAGGATAGCATTATTCTACCCTCAGGATCACAAAATGTTGTAAAACCCGAGGTTTTATAACATTTTGTGACACTCCAGTAGAATATCCCTATCCTTCATATCCACATATGAAAGAGTCTTATAATCTAAAGGCTTAGTCTGACTCGCGGACATTGTCGGAACAAAAACTCCCAATATCCATATAGTGTTAGAGGGAATGTTACTTAACATGTATCTGATCAAAGCTGTATTAAACATCGAGACTTTATAGCCCTGGTTCTTCAACTCACGGCCCCTACTGCGTGTCGATCCACGTATTTGTTCGAAATAAACATTGCACGTGATTTGTAATTTTCTATCAAATTCGAAAAATAGACATTTTACAAGCAGACACATTTCATGAAAAATGATGAATTGATGACATTCAGGTAACGTGATACATATATTTCATGCATCAACAATATCTGCAAAATGTATTGTTAATGATATTGTACCGGTTTGATCTTTAACAACGACCTCTTGCTCACATATTAGCATTATTCGGATTATGTTTAAAAGTGAAATACTTGTTTTCGTATTTTACAACTTTACAAAGCTGTTTATTTAGTTTCGTAATTGAACTGCCAGACACGGTAAGTAACCAATACCACCAATAGAAGGTTTGTTGTAAGTACCAGGCCACACGGTACAACAGGCAATCAATCCAAGGGGTTTGTCTAACATGTCGTTTATTTTCTTTCTTCTGGGGATAATGTTTGCCCTATTGGGTGTTAAAAGAGGAATGGTTCTAGTTACGCTGATTGTCTGATGTCATGACTGCTGACAAAATCACAATAAAAAGAAATTAACAAAATATATGTCAGATTCCTGTAAGTTTCGTATGCGGTGTACACCACTAAACGTTGAATAGTTTATGCTTTGCCGTCTTCGTGTCGAGTTTCTGCTTCTGCTTAGCTCTCAGTATACAGGGAGTGGGACGACTTGTTCGCCCGTTGTCAGTATAATGTGACCGGATGGGGTGGGTTGCTTAGTGTCTGCGGCGGCATGCTTCAGTGATGTAGCTCTATAAAAATGGCAACAGTTCAAGTATATAAGAAGACACAACACGAACCGTACCGCAGTCTCCCAAAAAACGTACCTCGCACTTCACACACGCCACATATGACATACATGGAATGCCGTCATTACATGACCCTGGCTGTTAATAGGACATTAAAAATTCAAACAAACAAACAAACAAACAAACAAACTATGTGTCGAAGATTTCATACAATGACATGCATCACTTTGAAGTAGGAACAATGTTATTAATATTCGTTCAAGCGATTTAATTATATGTTGGACCTTACAAGACTAGATGATGTTTGCATTGTCTTTGAATGTCGAGTCAAACTTTCCTCACTTCCTGTTAATGACAACTCATACATATGTATGCCATGATTGACTCCGGTAAATACGTTTGATCCCCATGTAATCTATTCGGACCAACATCCCAACTTCACATAATCCCTCTACAGTGTTTGCCCTCCACGCTATTGATACACAGTTATATTAAGAACTGCCAGAGTTCACTAGGCAAGAAGTAAGAATTTTACGAGCCTGGTCGTAGATACGAATACAAGATAAGAAAAAATGCATTGATATTTTCTTATAACATTGTATTGATTCAGAACATTACTTGCAGGCATAAAATTTGAACTTTAAGAAATGGAAGTTGAAAGGGAACTATATGAAGATTAACGTTATAATATTCAGAAAAAAATACTTTTATCATTGGAATATGGAAATATCTAATATATATTAGTTTTATGAATAATAACTTCGGAATAACGATAACGATTTGACCAGCCTAGTTCTAGGTTATTGCAAAACAAATTATGTAGTTTATTACTTTAAAAACAAAACAACACAACACTTACAAGATTTTACATATTCCTAAAAACGCTTAAGAAATTATTCGCCGTACGAGTCACTGCAGTACATCGTAGAACATTTTAAGACTGTAAATACTACTGATATTAGTTCGGCAACAATAATAGCAAAGAGGGGAAAAATAAGAAAAAGAAAAACGTGGTTAGTCTTCGAAGGAAGAAATATCAAGATTATTAAAGTATATTATAATATAACAGACTTTATCTTTAAGTACATTAAGGTTACCTCAAGGAAAAAATGTAAATAGCTATGTTTGTACAAAAGTCGACCTCTTTGTAAAACAGCACTTGAAACTGTTGTATTGATGTTATTAAGATAAAATACGTCATGACAAACACAATAACATTATATCTGTATCTGTATTATAACGAACTCGTTCTCTGTAAGTGGACAATCTAAATTGCAACTGACATTACAAAATGCCATCTCTGAGATTTTCCATCCGAATATGTTGTTTGTTAATCATGCGATGTTGCTTTCCTCATGAAGTTATATAAATTAATGTAACCAGAATAGTATGTAAACCTAAGAGGAACAACATAATTAAGACCAATATATGAAACAATATTAAAAGTAAGCTTTGCTACGTTGCGATATTTTACCTTTTGTTTTTCGTTTAATTTAGCTTAATTAACACAGGATTAAAGTTCGACAATAAAAAACAGGATATCAAAAGGCATCCTGCTTTTATAGGAAAGACACTACCAACATATAGCTTTGTCAATTAGCAAGCTAAGTGATCGCATTGGCCCTGTATAGGCTGTAGCGATGGTTACAGAGTGATGCACTGTCATGTCCACCGAACGCATGTACTTACATGATAATATACCGACTAAGATCGACCATTAATTTATAAGTTTAATTGTTTGGATTGAATTAAAAACCAGGAAATCTTGATACAGATTTGAATCAATGAATATCGAAAGTGCTGATTTCCGTACGGTCGCCATATCCTTCATAAGACCTATCATTTTTTAAAATCGTCCCTATAGCACATTGTCAACACAGTGATAATCATAACAAGAATAATGCACAGGTGTTCGAAACGATTTTGTTGTCAGTCGCGCAATGGTTGCCATACGAAATAGCTTATGACAAGGAACATAATTATCAGAATGGTTTAAACCTACATTTTAGATGGTTGCAGTACCCTCTTTGTTATCTGGGGTTAGGCTTTCTCTATGCTTGTTAATATGACCTCTTTGTTCCAACGGATATATACACTCCGTGTTGATGGGGACATGTTTTTGGTAGAGCCCCATACCCGAGTGGATCAATCACTTCGTGAGGCATTTTTTTATTTGTCACTGTCTTACGTCTGTCGACAATCACATGGACGTTTTCCTAAATTTAATTAAGATGTGTGGCCGGTTTGATTATAGTTACAGTTTAATCTAAATAAACACCCGGTTATTCACCATGTTATAATGTATAAACAGAATACGATAATTCCCTTGTTTAATCTTTGTCGAGATTGAAAACCATACAAGCTCAAGACGATGTAATTAAAATCTCCTTCGAAATCCATTTTAAGAATCTGACTCATAATTGATATCTTGGGATTTGATTTATAATGAAACATAAAACGATTGATAACATAGAGGCTTTAGTAACCCTGATAATTATGTTCCTTATTATGCGCATAATCATTGATAGCATTGGCGTTCCTCGTCCTAGTTTTCGCGTTTCATACACCGCATTAGCATGTGGAACAATTCCATCACATTTGATAAAAGTCCAATTTACGGTGTTATTTCTGTTTGTAATGTTAATTGAGTGTACGAAGTCTCGCAAGTGGCAGGATATAGTTGAATGAACATTGACATTTTCAAACGAAACAAAAGCACATTTGTGTTTGCTTTGAAATGAACCGCAAGTTTATGCATCTTTAACACCTTCCTGTTCGGCTGTTTTTGATGTGCTAAATAAGTTAATGTTTCATAAGAAACTACTATACAATTTATCAAATCAAGACAAAACATCCAACTTAACGGTCACCTCATTAAAAACACAATTGTACATTTACGTCTACTTTATTGGCTGAGATAATGGTGTAAGTCAATGAAAATGTTTGTTATCTCACTTTCGGTTAAGAAGCGTCTATGATAAAGAATGTTCCCAAAGGATTTGGAGAATAATAAAGTTTAATTTTCATAACTTTAAATGTGAATGATTAAGTTAAATACTAATTAAACATTGATTTTCTATCTTTTGTTTACTTTTGTACTAAAACAAATTAATGTATAATGGTTAATTGATATCCACGCCAATAGGTTTTATTTGGCAGATGACTGAGTCGCTATGCACTATTATTTCAGTCTACGGGAAAATAACCTCATATTTCTAACCAATGAATGTAACAAATGCAATTTGCCATCGACGTTTCGCTATATCAAATTGATCAATATTATGATCATTTACTTTGATTAGTTTTGTGATAACGGTAATTATTTTCCTTCTAAATCTTTACATACGCTTTATGAATGTCAGACAATTAGCGTGTGTAACCTTTCTACCATTTTTGACAAGGCGCTGCGGGAACTAACATGTTCCCAATGAAAGTGAAATTACTGATATTGTATTTGTACCAACAGTCAATGGAATTATATAAAAATGTTTGATTGCAATTGACTTACAAGGCAATGTAACAAAACTAACCCTAATTTGAAATATACCACAAATTATATACGTATCATGGCTATTGCAGCATGTCTAATAAAACCAAACACAAAAAATGTCATGTATAGTCAAGAAAATTTGAATAGATGATATGGTCATCTGAAGGTTTAATGGTAATTTAAAAAAATATAATTTTTTTCAATAAATGTCAATTTTATGAAATATTTCTAAATGAAAGCACAAAACGTTACCTTTTAGTAATGCGAAAAAACATACTGAGAATTATTCGTGGACGGGAAAATAAAAAAAATCTTTTAGTAATATCTACTGTTTAAACACAAATACTTAATAAGTATCATAATAAACGATAGCAATGTTTGATCGGTATTATTATAAAAACAGCCAAAAATACAAATGCAATATGAAATATATCATCTTGCATCGGAATAAGTAGTTTTAATGTTACGTGGTCCATACGTTTGAAATCATTATTCTACTTAACCTGGATCAGAATTATCTGATACCTGAATCCACATACAGCATACAAGGCTATTAAAATTTAAATTAAGGAACTTGTGTAACTTTATTGTGAAACATATTGTGAACATACAACAATCAACGTTGCGATAACGTTAGCAATACATTGCTTTGATACAACACTTTGCCACTTAGCTAGAACATTGCTTATCATGGTATGTGGTTGAAATTCATGTATACAAATTTCCACGGTATGAACTCAATATCTATTCGCAGATTTCATCTTCTTATGAGAAATATAATTCAAATAATAATTGTAATTACAAAAGCGGAAAAACTGATTCATCATTTAAACAAAAGGAATATTACGACGAAATACGATTTTTATGATTGTAAAACTCGTTTAAGTGTATGCTTCACACCTCAGTATTATCTCCGTTGATATAAGTCAATACTAATGATTTTCTGTTCAATGGAGGTCATTGACCGCTGCTACTCTGTCTGCCGTTAATATATCTTGTACAATTGAAAGCAGTTCTATTTGGTTTTTGATTATATATCAGACATTAATCAGGTAGGGCAAATGCAAGGCACAGACGTGACTACAAGCTCCAAGCTAAGCGGTATTTACCGATTGTCTCTACATTTGTATTTTGTGAATGCCATTGGAGGCCTGGAGGTTTTTTTATCCTGAATTGTATGTTGTTCTCAACTCTGGGTGTTTATACCAACACGTGTTTCCAGATCAATGTGACACATACTTTTAAAGTGTTGTGGTTTCAATTTCTCCTTTTTTATCATTTCAAATTATTTAAGTTTAAGAAGATTATTTGCGCCGAGGCACTCCGCATTTGAACTGAAATGAAACACCTTCAGATTAAAACGCCGTCTTGGTTTTACTTCTATGTCTTTTAATAGAAAAAAAAACGTCCATCGCTGAAAAATATTTTCTAAAATACAGGGCTTTCTCAATATCCCGAACGACGTCTTCTGTACGCAGATCAAGTGCAGATTGGAGGGTAAAGAAAGATGGATGCAGCGATTACAAGAAACATTAACAGTTGAAAAACCCAAAAGAAATTTGAGATGAATTGAAAAGATTTTATATCAGTTGTAACTTTGCATGGCGACACAATTACAACTGTGAAACAATCGACAACGACAACTAAAATGACATTTGATGTCTTAAACACTATTACGGATATTGCAAAAACTTACACAAAGAGAATGGAACCTATCTGACTTTATATCGCAAATCCACTAATGAGCAAAAAAATCTTACCGTCAACGGTACTGTGAATTGGTTATTTTTAACAGATTAAAGCATTAGCCACTGTGTCAACTAGTGAATTCTGCATGCCTATATATCACTCCTGGAGTGTACATGAGCATAACTTATTTGACAAAAAGTTTCTATGAATCCGTCTTAATCTTAGACGTTATTGTTTACTCGTAGATTATTGCGTTTGTAAAATTTGGCAAAATATGCAAGACTTTGTACATTTCAGTTAAGTAAATTCACGGGGTGCAGTACATAGTTATATTACCAAATAGCCATGCCATTATGCTTAGTCGTTGGAGTCGTAGTTTTTCAAACTGGAAATCCACGTTCGATTCCTGGTCGGGCCGACACTCGACAGGAGTCATGTGTATTTTACCTTCCCTGTTCTACATTACTATTTAAGACATATATCGTCACACTTATTAAGCTGCTAATTTATTAATCAGTAAAAGTGTTTGTAGATAATTCCATCACGTATATCAATAAATATAAATTCATCACTCGTTTCGAAGCATTTCCTATAATTATAGTGGTGTATGTTTTGACATGGGACTCCTCCGTGCAGAGACAAGTCTAATCACTTATGACGTTTGTCTGTACGACAGAACGTTAACGGTTATTTATCCATTCCGAGGGAGAATGTTGGGTACTTTAAGCTGAATAAATGTCCAGTCTACTACGCTGTAATACCATCAAGTATGTTAGCAGATAGGCTTTGCATCAATTGGCCATGGCTCGATGCGGTCTAAGGGGCAACTGCAAATCGCTAAATGAGTCGTAATGCGATGGGTTTTATTTCTACATACAAAAACGTAATAACAGGATTCGGCTGGTTCGAGTAATATCTGTTAGTATTTATATCAGTGAGGGATGCGAGATAAAATATGATATCTAGTAGATAATAAGAATTTACTAAGACACCACTTGCAATACGTTAGCCTAAACTTTCCATTGAACGTGTTTTTTTTTTCCAATAAAACAGTTCTGCCAAAAGTAATTGAAATAAGCAACGAGATAAACATACTGTCTGTAAAATTAGAAATAAATAGAGTCAAGATGAAGACATACAGTTATCTAGTATGTTGAAAATTGAATGAGTGATGCCTTTATGAGCAAACAAATTTGTTGGAAATGTTTAAGTGTATTTTCACTCTACTGTGCTTTATTTTTATCAAGGTAAGGGGGGAAGCTCGAACTTCAATTAAAATATCTCGAAAATTAATGTAAAAAATTGTATATATGAGTGCATAATTACCAGTTCATTACGAATTGTTGCATTCGTGAATGAATAAATGAATAAATTATAGAGAAATATTGAATACTTGAAAATACAGTGAATGGCAGTATAATGTGATTAGATGGGGATACTCTTTGTTGTCTTCTGTTGAAATGTTTAACATTGAGATAACACTATATGCTATACAAGGGTTTCACTAATACACGTAGACACAACGCAAATATACCGCAGCCTCCCAATTTATACAGACACCCACATATTGCAACACACTGCACACGAAAATGTGAATGGTAAGCACTTTTTAAATGGCCATGGGTCTCAATATGACGTACTCTATGCCATCAACAACCCCTCACCTGTCACATTATACCGACCTCGAGCAAAACATTGATGCAAAGCGCAACGTTGCATACATAGTATTGCCAGTTGTATGGTCCATGATAAAAGAATTTGCAATTAGATTCTAGTGTGGGGAAAAATATAACATTAATGCAATATGTCTGGAAAAAATAAGAATGAGTAGTAAGACTTACTAAAACGGGATAGGGGCGAATACCAAATGTTTTGCAGTCTACCACCTGCTGCATAATTGTCTTTACTTCCGTTTTAGGAAACAAAGATCATTATTTACATATTTATGTCAGATAAATCATTTTTATATAAGCAATAGGACATTATGGAGACTCATAAACCAGATATATATATGTTTATATATTTTTATATATATATTTGAATGTATGGTGAAATGTATATATGACTTTTGGCAAAAAAGTTCGGTACTAAGCCGTCAGAATGAATACACGCCTGTAACAAACGGAGTATCAAACCAAACTGCCGGATAATGAAGTACTTTCGTTCGTCACCTTCGGGACTCGTTCGCGAACCTGACCCAAACCCTAAAGTTATCCAAGTACGTCGACTTGTCACGCACTTCACAACAATAGCATCACTATGGATAACAATAACTTAATCAACCAAGTACTAATAAATAAAACAACAACCTCAAACACTGCCCAATTACCCGATAATGATAACTGCTTCAGTTTCGCACTACTGACAAACAATGCCAAGAAATCTTACATTAAAAACATTTAAAACATTAAAAAATTACGAAAAAAGTTGTACAACTTATGCAAATCCCCATTGTTGGCCTGGATGTAAGCGCGTGAGGGGTCATAGTGTGGGAGGAAACCGGAGTGCCTGGAGAAAAACCCAAGTGATCGGACAGGTTACCCCTAACCATTTACGTCCGTACCGGGGATCGAACCCCGTCCAGCTAAGTGACAGGTGAGCGGCTTAACCACAACACCACCCGATCACCCAAAAAGGCATTCAGTCTCTATATTTTGTTTCAACACTAGTGAGGCAACACCTTAAGGGGTGTTGCAGATGAAATGAGAGAGCCTATTTGACCCTTGTGACTGTGACCTTGAATGACAGTCGAGGTCATTCAATTGATCAAACTTATAATTAGTAGCTTTTCACCCCAGGATGCTGCAAACGCAATACATGTACTATGCATATGCCCACAGGCCAGTCAATTATTGATATAGGAGCCATTTAAAGAGTTTAGCCCATATGACACTGTGACCTTAAATTAAGGCCAAGTCCATTTATTTGAACACTCTCGGTAGCCTTCCATTTCAGCATGTTCCAGACCCAACATCTGGTCTGTAAATCCATTGACAGTAACTTATTGCAGGTGAAATAAAACTATCACCCCCGATTTAATACTGGTAGGCTGATAATCATCTTTTCGACTATCTGAGAATCGTCAGAGTAATCGTTAAAGACAGTTAACATCGTTACCACATAGGCATATCATGGTCCTGAGGGACAATTTAAAATTGTCGGGAAATAAATATTTCGTTCTCTTCAGGTTACAAGGTTACATGTATATTTTAAACAGTGGTAACAACACTGTTGGATAGCTCCCAGAAGCATCTGCAGCATTTAATAAAAAATCCTTAAGACCTTGATTCAAGCATTTGTAATAGAATAAACAAAATATCATTGGCAAGGCGGCCGCTATTACAGATTTAAAACCTTTTTTTTCTGGTTACATATTAGGTTATAGATAATCTTTTGTTGTGTATTACAAATTGTGCGTTCTTATTATGACTTTTTGTGTTCTGTCTTTATTCTATAATATAATGTCTGTTCTATTCAAGGGCGAAGATGTGAGTGTTATTTGATGCAAGATGACAGAGCCCAAATAAATTTTACAGGTGTTTGATACATTTCATATGAAATCAGCGCTTAAGGACCATTATTAAAAACTACATTTAACCTGAACATTGACAAACGTTAACATAGCCGTCTATGGAAACACATCGGGTACTGTGGTATCTTATTACTATAAAACAATTCAATGCTTAAATGTAAGGTAGGAACTCATCTGTTATATATTTCATGAAGATTGACATTCATTGGCATACCAGTTTTATATAACTTCAATATATTGCTAAGTAACATTGGCATTTGGTACCGGATGATATGTTAATTAAGGGTTATAGGACTTTCAGTAGCGGCGGCCAACCGCAATCTTCCGTTTTATTAAACACGTTTTGTGTGGCATCAGATGACCTATTGCTCAATTTGTAGCGTATGTGTTTCCTAATGATAAGAAAGAGTATAAAACGTTAAGATAACTCTTATTACATGACAGGTTATGCGGATTAACAAAGACAGGGGTATCATCAAGCGTCTTTATGACACTGATCTAATTATGCCAGATAAAATCAAACAGAACGCTTGTTGACTACGGATTGGCCATCTGGGATCAATAGGAAGCCAGGCTGCTATTTATTACATTATCTGTGGTCTCTGGAGGCTAATACAGATGGACATGGTTAGAAGGGGAGGACAGCAAATGGACAGAGCGTATAGAGGATGGAGAGAATTGACAAGGCTGGCAGTAGAGGGCGATATATACAAAGGATTGGCAGGGGAAGGTGACACATATAGATGGTTGTTTAATTGTACTTTACGTCCTTGTAACCGCCAGTATATTTCAAGGTCTGACTATTCCGTATGTCATGCGTTGCCTGAGTAAACGTCTGCATGATTTAAAAATAGTTTAAGCTTCGTATCATGGGCGGCTCAAGAAATAAACAGCTCAGTCATTTGTAGATCAGAATATGGTCAGCTGATGCTTCCAAGGACGTTTCTCAAGGAGTCTATCTACTGAACTTACATGTATAAGATGACATAACATCATAAACCCTAGACGCTCACTCTTTTGGGTTTCACGCCATAATTCGTTATTCCATTATTTCATCTTAACAATAATCTATAAAAGGTATTTGGTGGTCACCACTTAACCCATATAAGCCAATGTGACATAATCTTTGTGTCAGCTATACATGTTTGGTAGGTGCCGTTAACATAGAGGACGTTGCATTCCCGAACTTCCTGGAACTGAATTGATACTCGAGGAATGCGGCAATGCCAAATAAAACAAGACCCTTAAACCTTCAGAACAGGCACCACTAGCCGTAATTTTCTGTGAATGAAATAATTAGCTCCCTGTAAACAACCAACACGTCTTTTTTTTACCCTGCAGGTTAAACGTTAGAATTGTCACCGCTACCTCATTGGATATTATAAACAGGCGGCTGAATTTGTTCTTTCTCCTGACTGCCTTTCTTATTTTGACCGTGAATATCATTCGCTGCTCTTGTACAACACTTACATGAATAGTATAGGATGATTTGTTTGCTCCTTGGTATGATCCGACCGAGTGGGGTATGCTGTTTTATGTGTTTGGCAGTATGTTACTGTGATAAATATTACTATAAGTGAATATGAGCCCCTTTATACGACATCTTCCTACGTACCACATTGCATTCATGAGTGGCTGTTTTAAAATGATGCCAGCTGTTTAAACGACGTTAAACCTAGTCAATCAACAAGACAATGTTTGGTCCGGATCACACAAACCATTAGGTTAAAATAATCCTAATAATAATTCATCGATAACGGAGATTTTTGTTAGTTATATCGTGAGCCACCGGAGGCTTGTCTATATCACCGGTAGTTATCGGGATAGTCATTGTGTATTTGTAAAGCGGCGTCTTATTGTTGACGTAAGCCTCTTATACTATATACATTTCCAGTAGATAAATAAATTTATATTTGTATACAAATTTTTCATGTCTACAGCTGTGTTTTCAGATATGTCGAATTCTTCAAAAATTTAATTTGGTACCAAATAATAACTTCGTTTGCGTGAAGAAAATGTAAAATTAGGTATAAATTCTTTAGTTAGTAACGTTTCATCGATATCGGAAATTCTTTTTTAGCAATCGTATGACCCGCCGAAGGCTTCCCAATATTTCAGTGAGGATCAGGATACTTACAACGTACTTGAAATGCGGCATCTTGTGTTGATGAACATCGCCTCTTATAACATAATTGTACACTTTAATTTGGTAAATGGATACATATATATATATATACGATTTTCCCTGCCTCTAGCTTCAATCTCAGACATGTCGACATCCTGAAAGACTTTATTTACCACCAATAAACTGCCTCGTTGTGGCCTTGAGACAAAGACGCCTGTAATAATTATATTTACATAATGTCCATCAAAACAATATGTTGAAAAAGCAGAGTATCTGCCGACATGAGAGGAGAAAGATGTAATATACACTGTATTTGTTTATTATTTCATGTTTAGTTGTTTACGCGACGAAATTTGTTATTAAACTTCTTAAGTATATCCTGGAACAATATAACCGTTGTTATTGTCATATTGGTATCGCCCTGTATTGTAATACTATAGAGAATAATATAGAGAGAGGAAACACCAACAAATACAAACATGAAATCGTATTAGCAATGACACATTTGTACCAGAAGTTTTCATCAATCACTTAGATCATGCAGGGATGAAAAGAGCGAGAGAGAAAACACCAACAAAAACATACATAAAAATCGTATTGTCAAAAGTTTTTATCAATCACTTAGATCATGCAGGGGTGGATATTGTATTGGTTTAATATTTCCATTTCAACTTTCTTTGATACAAATCATATGTTTTCATTTATGACTTGTTTGTTTATTTACAACAGAATGAACACTGATGTACGGACACGTCTCTATCATAAATGGTACATTTATTGTTTAGACCACACACCATAGCGTTCCACGATCACCACAAACATATGATTATTACATAAACATAACTGGTAGAGCCATTATACATCACTATCGCTGGGACCAGAACAACGTTACGGACGGCAATACCATTACAAACAAGACTTTAATCAATTGTGATTGTTTCACATTGAAATACTTGTTTTTTGGTATCAGATTAATACATTTCGGGTCCTATTTAGTATAGTTCAGATGTAACTGCACTTAAACTGAATCATGATGTCGCAATAGAGTCATTTGGAGAGAAAAAATAAATCACTTGAAAATCAGTGTAATCGTACATAACAAGAATATGTTATATCATTACGTAGCATGATATTGGTAGGGTTGCTAAATACTTTAAAGGATTTTGTATTTGCTTTTTGTGTTGCTTCATTTCAACATACATTGTTTTTGTTCTCTACGTCTAAATATATTCTTGATTAAACTACGAATTTCCATGACGCTATTTATCATCTTGCAGACACCATTTTAAAATCTTCCAATGCCTGAGATAATTATGCTGTATGTCTGTGTATATCGATATGCACCCTTTACCATATAGAGAGGACACGAACAATTTAATCTTTAAATCTTCCTATTTACATAATAATAAGTCTGCGTGGACACCACGGAACACTGGGGAGCACGCGTTCTACAGTCACTTGTCACATAGTGATCACGGATGACAGATAGTCGAAGGGTATTTAACACAGAAAATAGCAATCCTCATATTTCAAACAGCTCAAATTGCAAATGTCGTATTCTGAGACACGATCATTCGGTGTGTTGTCACTCAGACTAGGATGCTCAACTGGAAAACGTCATACATTAGCATTTGCTGTTTAGCTTCGTTTAAGCCAGGTTTTTTTTTCGAGCAGGTTGAACCTAGACATATTTCAAGATTATTACATTAAATGTTTGCAAGGAATACGTTTAGTTATTACCCTTTGTCTATTCATTTAATTTCATTAAACCATTTGGTATGTTAATGACGTAAATAAGGCTGATTACCATAGAACGGTTTTATGGTTATCAGTAAGGTATGTTAAAGTGAGTGTTCCAGGTCTAGTTTAGCGTTCAGTATAAAGGCAAGATGGGACTGTTAGCACCGTTGTCAGTATGATGTGATTGTATAGAGTGTATTCGATAGTATACTTAACTATCAACAATGCTATACGCGAAGATCCAACACGTACTTTTTCACATGCAGCACATTGCACACATGGGATGCTTTCATTAAAAATTCTAACTAACACACCAACCACTAACTAAAATGTTACCTGTTGATGCATTGATTATTTTATTATTATCAATACATAGAGCAAGGACATAACTAAGTCATTTGTTTCCAGAATGGACATTCTTTTTTGGTTTATCTGAAAAATTGATGCAGAATTATTTCTACCAGTTAATAATATACTTTTTTTCAAACTAAATCCAACTCTCTGATTGGCAGATTATATTTCTTCCTATACTATTCCGAGAATGGCGCAAAAATTCGACGTAATCATGAAGTCACAATAGAGAACTCGACGGTGCGTATTTATTTAGAAAAAATAATCAATTGGAAAATCAAAAGAATTGTACGTTTAAACGTAATCTATGTTACCAAGTAGTCTGAAAAATTAATCATAAACATATATGTAGCTATTTTCATAGGGTAATGAAATAAATTGTGTTTGTAATTTCTTCGCGGATTCACAGTTTGCAAACAATTTTTTTTCATATCCTTATGGAGTTGAAAAATAGTAATATGAATGCTTAAATAAAAAGTACGAAAATACGACAAAGATCAACAATGTCCGTTACTTTATCCTTTGTTTTCAGAAAAAGATTTCCCCCATCGTTTCAATCATATCCTACTATGAGCATTATAATTGTCTTATTAATATCTCGCTATGCATTGAACAACGGTTGTCCAGCCAGCCTCCTCTTCTATTGGTAGTTACTTCTATCATTGACTTAACGTTTATATAAATGAGAAGTAGCCTGTAATGGCAAGGCATATATATTGATGTCTTCAGAGGTTACCGACCGACGCAACCATGTCTGTTATTTTGTCATTTTTTTGGCCATTTTATTATACATTTTTTTTCAACAACATTTAAATCTACATTGGCAAGCCGAGATTTGAAAAGGTTGCATATCAATTAAAGTGAACTGTATTAATTTCCCGGTAGTTTCACAAGATCAACACATATTCGTATCAACTTATTGCATTGTTCGTTTTAACTTTTCTGAGTTGAAACAAAAAATGCGTGCGTTAGCACTGTTAATCCGGTACCTATCAATAGTGTACGTAGGATATGAATTGGTCTTAAAGGTATTTATCTACACTGCGAAAAAGGGAATGGCTGATGCATCATCCTTTACAATATATATAGCGATTGGATTTCGGTTTTATGTTAATCATGCTTGTATGGAGCAATTCCTCAAAGAATATAACACGCCCCATCCATATTTGATATATTCTCCATACAAGCATGGTTAACATAAAACCGATATCCAATCCCTATGTTTACACTCACACTATTTTTTAATTTATATTTTATGCAATAAAAGTCGGTCAAAATTGGGAGGAGCTTACTCAATTGAACAGCGAATAATGACTCTTCACGTAAGATATAATTATTCATCCGCGACGACAAAAAAGTTCGATATTTTAGTGTAAATGAACATGACAAACAAAGTCAATTTCAGAGATAATTTTAATTAATCAGATCAGAACTTTAAATATATATTCAATTTTGCCAAAAGTTAATATATAACTTAATAACATAAAGTATTTGTACTCGGCCACATGTGTGAACTCAGTGACCGTTATTGTGCAGCACGATTAAACACTGGAGTTTGCCGAAGTTGTCAAAACACCGGTATTCAAGTAGCTCAATATGTTTGAGATTGTCGTCTGACTTGACGATATTACATCCTTGGGAGTCATGTGATTATAGAATTTAAAGTTACGTTTTGATCTATCGCCATCGATAGTATAGATGGAACAACTTCACTTGTTTGTTTGATTAATTAGCGTCCTATTAACAGCTATGGTCATGTAAGGACGGCCTCCCATGTATGCGGCGTGTTGCATGTATTTTGTGCGAGGTACATGTTTTGGGAGGCTGCGGTATATTCATGTTGTGTCTTCTTGTATAGTGGAACTGTTGCCCTTTTTCTAGTGCTATATCACTGAAGCATGCCGCCGAAGACACCAAGCAACACACCCCACTCAGTCACATTATACTGACAACGGGCGAACCAGTCGTCCAACTTCCTGTATGCTGAGCGCTAAGCAGGAGCAGAAACTACCACTTTTATCGTTCTATAATATTGCTAATATGTTATCATAGATTTTGTGTAGTTAAACTATCTGAATAAAACTCCTGCATTCCTTCTGCATAACGGACATTTTCTCTAATGAGAGTGATTGTTTATGCTTCATCTACATCCGAACATTAGGTTAAAACATCCTAATGAGAAAAACCAACTAAATATTTTTTACATAGACCACAGTGTTAAACTTTGTTAAAATTTTGTACTGTATTATCAAAACAAAGCAACCAGGGTAGCGATGTTGAAATCAGAAGTATTTTGCAGTAAAAAGTCCTGAAATTATTCTATTTTTACCTATTCATTATCAAAATTGATATTTTGAACCTAAATCTCAATATGGATTTCCAAATTCATATCATGGTAATCTAGGATAATAACCTGTCAGTAAACATTTTTCACTTTTGGAATTCATGATTAGCCAGCCAATCAGCGTCCGACATAAAATTTTCAATTTTGTATACACAGGGGCCATTTCGAAGGTCTTCTTTTTATCTAGTTGGCTGTTCCCTAATCGGAGTTAAAATCATTTTATAGCAGACAAAAAAACTGCTTCCCCATAAAGTATATTAGAGCTATACTTTAAAAGCTGCTGCAAAGTCAATCCCCTAATGGCTTATAACTTACGTCGGAGACTTTTCATGTCGAACCTTCCCTATGATAGCGGTCTTAAACATATCATCCCCATTACAAATGTCTGGACGCTGTTTTGTATTCAATATGATGTGTTGGTATAGATAAGGAGATTATTTACTGACCACTTTATTTGTTGGTTATCAAAATATACATTTCTATTATAGATATAAACTGTTCCGACAGATAATAAATACCCCTTCAGATTACATTTACTTATGTCTAATTCAGTGATAGGGGGGCCGGTGTGTTTTATTATCGTAGTCTTTCCTTGAACACTTTTATTAACTGTATTATGACAATCGGATAGGAAGTATTGTCAGATAGTTGTGTCTGTGTGGATCTGCCGTAAACTATATCACTGTTTGGTGTCTGGCACCATACCCTTTTTGTTTGCATAACTTAAATATCAAAGAACTGAAGGTCATGTTATATAATGGCCTGTGTACATCACAATCCGAACATTTGTGTCTTAAAAATGCGAAAATGATTCATTGACGAACATATTGTTACTTGTATTTGTATCTAATACGAAACTGCATGCCTCTGAATTAGTTTGGCCCTTTTATGCGAACGGTCGTGTAAAGGTTCGCCGAGGTCTAAATGTGAGTATAGCGATTGGTACCTATGATACCGTATGATAAATCATTGGCCGTGTACCTAACATCAATTAGTCGTCAGTATAATTCGGACACGTCTAGCCTCGCCAAATTGATTGTTAGTGGAAGTCGTAATAACATGGCTTGTTAGGTGCCATGTCCCAAGGATAACTGCACTAGCGTGGCCTTACTTGTCAGCGCCATTGTCCTACACGACCTCAGCAAGGTGTCCGTCTCAATACCAACGGACACAATTGAACCTACAACCGTCGTTTCACTTGAGTCAATACTGAATACATTTTGAATCTTCTGACGACTGTAATTACTGTTTGGCAAATAGACTTATTCATCACGTACATTTGAGCCTGATGGCCAGTGACACATGCAATACCTGTTCCATATGTTACTAGTGCAATGTAACACTTATCTTTGGCTGGGAGTCCATTCTGAAGTCATGGCGTGACGTTTTGTAAATAGAAAATATGACGACAGGAATTCGATGACGGCGAAGGTTATGTAAGTTATTGCAGTTATGTAATATTAAAAAAAATCTTTCTTGTATGCATTTACCATGCCAAACTTCCTCGTCAGAAAACGCCATAAGAAGTTGCCTCACGTAACGAATCAGGTGATAAGTAAACGTGACCATGTAGACGGAATAACAGTACACACAGCGTCTAGGTGACAGTTAACTACCATGTAGACGGAAAAGCAGTACACACAGTGTCTAAGTGACAGTTATCTACCATGAGACGGAATAGCAGTACACACAGTGTCTAGGTGACAGTTAACTACCATAAGACGGAATAGCAGTACACACAATGTCTAGGTGACAGTTAACTACCATGAGACGGAATAGCAGTACACACAGTGTCTAGGTGACAGTTAACTACCATGTAGACGGAATAGCAGTACACACAGTGTCTAGGTGACAGTTAACTACCATGAGACGGAATAGCAGTACACACAGTGTCTAGGTGACAGTTAACTACCATGTAGACGAAATAGTACATCGTACTGTCTACGTATTTACCATGATGATGTATATAACTTATTTCAAAAATGCATCCCACAGCGGACTAGTGACTTACTATCCAAAACAGTAACCAATCGCTCTTTATTCCAAGCAACTATAGTTGATTTTCCGCATATCTATGTAGGGATACGTTTTATGTACGTTATGTTTCATGCATCGACGTTTCTATTTTATAATTCTTTTTTAATACTATGTTGTTTTTATATATCAATAAACCATATCAATTAAGTAAGTCAAACGCTTTCTAACCCCCTCCCCCAACCTTCTTACATCTGCAATTCTTATCAGAAGCTTTAATCCAAACTTACCTTTTGAACCTTACACTAATTATTTGATTTATAGTACGATACAAATCATAGTCTGCAACACAACAGTATACCATCACGTCCAACGCCAAGTAGCTATTTCCTTATTGATAAACCGTGCACCGAACACTTGGTCCAGACGATTATCAACTGGACAGAAGCCACGTTTTACTGTAATATTAGAGAGCACAACACATAAGTAAACAGCTTCAATATGTGGACATTGATGTGAATGGAACGTTTCAAAGCAAAGTATGTGTGGTTACAAAGTTTTGCCTTCTTTAAAAGTAGATATCCTAACGATATAGGAAATCCAATTAAAGCAAATAATTTATATCAATGACATTGATTGCATTGTATTTATTGGTTCCATGACATCTAAATGCCTAAACATAATACCATTAAACAATGTAATGCGAAAATTGCACAATGTTAACCCTCCACCAGAGACGATTTGATTCACACCACATTCATATAGGGCGTCAGTTAAGGATAATTAAATCATCTTGTGACGATATGTTAGTGCCATTTGAGAGTTACCATCATCTTGTACACTGGTTTTAGTCCAATTATATTTGGAGTTCATCACAATATAATGATAATATATCACTAAGCTTGTGTCTGCTTCTGAACATATAACCTGGCGATCACAAACAGAAACCTGATAAAAACATGTTGACTATTTTTTTATATCTCTGAGTTGAGTGCAACTGTGTCATGTATTGATAAATTTAATAAACAGTTCCAAATATCCATTAAAATCATTATGTTTTACAAATGTAATACATTATTTGATTTTATTGAAGCCTTCGACGTTAAGTTGCCTTAGACAATTCTAAAGCATTCGTCAGTACTTATGTTCCAAGTAATTGTGTATTGTTAATTTGGATCTGTCTCATGTTAAGGCTTCGGTGTAAATTACGATATTCATTGATGTGTAAATACCAGATTCCTGGATATTAAGCTAGCTGTTGTCGAAATGAAGGATTTCGAACACCGATTACACACTTCATTTTAATGAAAGTATTTGTAGTGTTCGCTTAGTAATAGCAAAATGATGCAACAATGGAATGCAATACATATTTACAAAAAGAATGAAGATGAGTAGAAACCTAATTTGTGTTTTCTATAATTTTGACGTTGTATTCCAAGTAATTACAACAAAGTAATTTGTTTCCATAGTGTCATCTGTTCGACCGACATTTAGAATTTTTGGTTTCATCTTGGTTGAGGATACTTGATACAACCCTCCGCTTCAACTGGTATCCCTAACACATAACAAGACAATAGCAATTAAGTGTCCAGTGACATTTACAACACATGTGGTGTAACTTTATTGTGCCGCATGAACTTTTACCTAGAAATGAATCCCATTACATGACATTTGTGACGAGCAAGTTCATGACCAGGGAGGCACAGGTTATAATTATTATATAATTATTAGCCTTCCCGTGTGTGTCAATCAGTAACACGATAATACATGTACAGCCATAATTGTGGTGAAGGAGGAATTAGTGTGTTTTGTGTCGATACCTTTTTTCCGGATTGGACCGACATTTTTTTCCGAGAATGAACATCTTTTATATGAAATGTACTCCGATTTTAAAAAAATATCTACAAAGATAACGATATCCATTAATGGATATTTTATTTGATATTAGTACATCACATGATAATTGCTAGGAATGCGATTGGATAACAGCCAAGGTCTATTTTGCGGCAGTTCTCCTACACTGTATAGTGTTGTCTGGCGAGGAATAGTCCCCTCGTCTTCGACTCGGGGACTATACATGTACCTCGCCAGACATGACTACAGGAGAACTGTTCCCTCTGGAAAGGGCCATAATAGAATATCAGTGCATGTAGTCCTACTAAAATAAATACTAACTGATGTAAACGAATGACAATATCAATATTAGGCGGATATTCCCAGAATGCATTATTTCCTTTACTCCTATCGTAATCCTATGATCTACTGTGTCGTCTAATCCCGCTACAGTAATAAAACAGCAAAAATTCCCCTTGAACAATCAATGTTTCATCGGATCGGCTATGCTTTACGAAATGATATAATGAGAGATAAAAAACGGAATGCTATCAGCTCTGCCTGTGTATGTCAAGGATATATGTATAAAAAATCGAATAATCCGATGTTTTATTGCAACCAAGACACATTGAACCATAAGTACGTTAAATATATTGCTTAATCAACACGGAGGACGTTGGTCTGTTATAGATTTAACGCAACTGAAATAAACCGCGAACTTACAAAACATAGACGTTCACATATTCACATTCAATGTATTGCACACATGAGGGCGTATGTAACGGTCTATGAAGTAAAATCGAAAGACGTTAGTTGACGTTAGATTACGCCATTGAAATATACGGCAACCATACAAAACATTCAGACATCGACATTATACCAGTCATAATAAATTATCTTGACTTTCATTAGCACCTTAAATATAATATGTCAAAGTAAAATAATATACTCAGATGCAGTATCCAGAAACAAATAGCAATATATAACCATATATTCATTTACTGTTCTATCAACATTAGTGACTTGTTTATATTATATACTATACATGTGTATATTTTGACTGAAGGCAAAGACTGGTAATTTTTTGGTAATTCCTAGTAATTATCATGTGATGTACTAATATCAAATAAAATATCCATTAATGAATATCGTTATCTATGTAGATATTTTTTTAAAAATTGGAGTACATTTCATATAAAAGATGTCCATTCTCGAAAAAAAAGACTGTTACAAAGTTCAATTCGTGGAGACGAACTATCTGTTTATTTTTCATTCATATATTCACACTCTATCCTTGTCCCAAAACCCCTTTTTGAGAAGGAAATCTACGTAACAAAAAGAAGATTTTTTTTTTATTTCCGTTTTTTTTCCCCCGAGTATATTAAAAGGTGGTCTTTCACTTGAACGCTTGCAAATAAAGAGCTTCTGCCGGATGAAGATTACGTTTCATCACATCATAAAAGCGTTTGAACCACTTGATTGTATAATGAGCTGACTTCAAAGCATCACATTCACGCTGATGGATTTTTTTCAGTGGGTAAAAATGGCGGCCGCAAACTGAAGCTGTCAGTGTGTAGGATTGAATTTTGAAAATTGAGTTTTTCTTATATCTTCATGTATGTGTTACCTTAAAAGTGCTTCGTACTTCGCGCCCTTTTAATAGTATTATACAATGTATACAATACTATTTCATTTTTGGATGAAGCTTTAAAATGTACACAGGTGGCCACGATTTAGGTAGTGAATATTCATCAGTAACGGACTGAGCAGTTATTCTTATCAAAGGTACATGTATCTACCTGTCAGTTGCCCTGGTGACACTCAGCATGCGTGGCTATATTAGAGAAATTCCTCGCGTTAAACGTGACGGGGCAGACTGTTTCCCCAGGATCAACAAATGACATGCTAGACAAACATCCATAATTGACAGCCTGTTGTACAGTGTGACCTAGCCGGAGTTACAAACAAGCATTTTATTGATGATTTTACAACTGTTATTACTTATCATGTCTGAGAAAACAGGTTTCGAAGATATCTCCGCTTAAAACGTAAGGCATAAGAAAATAGTTATTCAGTTTTCAAAACTTTTCAAAAAGGTTCACGATGTATCCTATCCGACTTCAACGGTAAAGATGTTATACATTTCTTCTCGTTATGTAAGGGAAATAAGACAAAAACAATCGTCGATGGCAGTAATGGATAACTAAAATTGTATGTAATTATCCAAACTGTAACAAACAATGCAATTAAACACCTGTAACTGACTCATTCAAGAATAAACAACTTATTAATAGGTATATTGTAATAATCAATTTGGTCGATGGTCTGAATCTCAAAACTAGTGCGATCTAGTTAATCTGCAAATTTTCCGTCAGCACATAGAAGCTTATCTGTAATGAGTCGTAATGAATCTGAATCCCCACATTAAGTATTACTATTATTTTTACTACTTAAAATCTAATATTCTTAGATCTGTGTGGGAAAAAAAGAAGAAAAAGTCGGGCCGTTCTAACACCACTCAGTGACAGGCAAACTATTTTGCACGAAGATACATTAGGATCTGTATTTTGTGTTCTTTTCAAACCATGTTTTCTAGGGCATATGGCAATTTCAGTCAAATGACAAAGGGTGAACATTGACGTTTTTGGATTATGTAAGTCCTAATCAATTCCATATTACTACATAAATGATACGTGTATTTGAACAGTTTGTAAGTTTCAGCTCAGAAAAAAGATAAAAATTGGAGAAGTAGGTCATAAATACATAATTACTGTTTTGGTTAGTGATGTTGCTAAAAAACATTATTTGATTCAACTGATATAACATAATGCATGATTGTTATATTCGCATAATTTCACAAAACCTCATTTAATAAGTAATTGTAATAGTGAAAAGCTGATTCTGGCTGGATATTTTATGTGTATCGACCATTTTCATACATATCTTTTTTCAGAAGAGCGTTATTTTAAAAATCTTCAACATTAGTTTCGTTATTTATGATATCATCATATTTCACGACTGACCGTTCCAATTACCTTCTTTTTTCAAGACTAAAATATTTATCTTTCAGTGTTGTTAATTGGATAAGATTTATTCCAAGAAAACACAGTACTTACATACCACAACCTACTAAAACATACATACAATGAGACACACAGAGCATAACATGAAGGAGAGGTCATCTGAAAATGACCTGGACTTTATCAAGACTTCCGGTTATCTAATGATGCCATCCTCAATATGGAATATGTGGCATGTATGAATACCTGTATGTTTTTTTAGATTGCGGTATAGCAGTGTCTTATCCGCTTAGCAATGTTATCATACTGAAAAATATCGACAAAGTAACATATATCCGGTCACATTATACGACAAAGACAAACCAGTCGTCCCACTCTCTTAGTGCTTAGGGCTGAACAGAAGAGATACTCTCACTTTTATGGACTATGCTGTTTCTCTGTCAGGTAACACAGTCTATAGTCTTCGTCGTGGGGCCAAATACTGAATTCAAACTCAAAACGGAGATAGTAACAAGAACAAGGAAGTATGTCACGAGAAAAAAAGAACATTTAATATATTATATTTATGATCATGCTATGGGGGAGCAGGTACCATTGTAATAGTCTACCTGCGGGGATGGATATATTTTTCTAAATGTGGATAAACAATCACATATAATGTATTTTCGTAGCAATAATTCGTCAATCTGCAGTTCAGATGTAAATGTGGTTAAGTTTACGATATTTCAGTTATTATATTACTAATCTGATACAGCTGGCTACCTAACTTCAAAATCTGTAGAAAGTAAAGTATATCTACTACAGATATCTGCCACCACACGACTAAACTCCAGCACGTCTGGAAAAGACCATAAAATACGGAGCACAACGATAAACTCGGTGACAGGAAGAGGCCGTCTGTCATTAAAATACAATTTTGAGATACCTATTAGCATGCAAAGTATTGATGGCTAAAATATTTGTTGTCGTTATTTCAAAGTTGAAGATTGGTAAATCTTATACGATAATTGTCAGAAATGCCATCGATAAAACAAGTCTCATATTCCTTTGACGAAATAAAACAAGACGATACATTGATATCGGTTGCCTCAAAGCAAATATTGAACGACCAGAATCGGAATGACACATGATATATTGGAGCCATTTCCTTTCATTTCCTTCCATTAGAGGGAAACCAAGGGAAGTAACTCTTGAATATACTAAGGATACAACAACACAAAACATAATATAGCAAACAATTTTATTCAGTATTGTATTTACAATGAGAACAATATTCAGTAGTTCTTAGTCATTTTACATAAGAAAGTTACAAAAAATCTTGTATATATAAATATCCGTGACACAATTCATTACTTATAATAGAGATTTGATCCTTTTTGTTTACATGATATGGAAAACTCCTGACTTGCGCATATTTGTTTTTATTTTTATTTTGTTTTTCTCTGCGTTCTGCAGGTGATCATTATAATTACAAGATTACACTATCATGGCGTCTTATCATAATAGAATCTTTTCTGATTTATTGAAGCAAAAAAAAAAAAGGTTCCCGTGAATGTATTTTGCTCCTAGACAGATTTTAGACAGGCTATGGTCCTCAAAGACTTGTTACGGCGACATCCGCGTAGGGGAGGAGACTGCTTCCACTGTCACATTGAATTCATCTGGAAAAACATGTACGCTAAAAGGTTAATGAAAAAAGAGTTGATTAGAAAACACTGCGTACAACTAAACGATCAATATTCAATATTTAAGCTGACAATGTTAGTTCAAAAGAATTTAATTGAATTTAAAAACATTGGGTAAGAACACTTGTATTTCAATCGCATATACATGATTTTCTCTACCAGTATTCCGAAGCACTCACCGACCCCTTTACTAAACGCGTGAATGGATACACATGTGCTCAGTCTAGTAGTTGTCCACTATGTATCACCTACTAATACGTAAACAAATTTCTTACAAGTAAATCTGTATGGGGCTTGTTTTAGCAAGAAAACATGTGAACTCCACAAATAAAGCTGTCGATGTTTCTCAAAATAACATTCCCTCATAAGTGAATAGAAATAATAACCCGGCCACATATCCCCACGTATGATCGCGTACCCGATGTACTCGACTGCGTGCACGTGAACACCTGTCCCGAACGAGCCGACCCTTCCATATATATGAACTACCAATGACACACACGTTTACATGTACGTGTAAAACCAAGCGTATATTGAAGTGTTTTATTAGCTTGTGCTCGACATTTGTTGGGATCTAACTGCCAATATTACTTCAAAGAAACCTTGTAAGGTGAGTGCAGTGTTCATTTTCAGTTTGATAATGTTATCTGCAATAGCGGGGACATGTGTATGCGGGACAAGATATGTTTAGAATGACGCACGTGTCTCAAGTCACGTGCGGTATATAGTGTGTTCTTCAGTTAGGTGGGTTGGATAGATTAACATCCGAATACAACTGTTCGGAAAATAAATAAATTACAAACAATCATAAAAAATAATTAAAATATCCATGTTGTCTGAGTCACGCAACGAATGTATTGAAATTAATGGATAAGAAGAAAAAAATCATTAAACACAATATTAAGCTTGTAATAACTTTGATATTGTGCGAGGAAATATACATCCTGCCGTTCAAATTCAAATAACAAGAACATAGTATGTTTGGTTTGCATATAAAAGCAAAAACCAGAAAGTGACTTCATGGAAAACAATAAGCCCTGCAGGTAGAGCGTTAGAATTGTACCTGCTGCCCCTATTGCATGATGGGATAAGGCGACTAAATTTAGGAACTTATCTTTTCTCTTCTTCCTAACTGACTTTTATGTTTCCTAAAGCCTCCCTTGGCACCGCCTCACTTTTGGCTTGAGTTGAGCGTTCGCCCCTGTGAGGAGGGCTCTTAGTTCTGTTCCCTGGCGGTGACACACCGAAGCCTATAATGATGTTAGTTTCTGCTCCTGCTTAGCGTTTAGCAAACAGGGAGTTGGACGACTGGTTCAGTGTAATGTGACCGGGTAGGGTGTGTTGCTTGGTATCTTCGGCGGCATGCTTCAGTGATATAGCACCATAAAAAGGGCAGCAGTTCCACTATACTTTACAAGAAGACACAACACGAACATTCCGCAATCTCCTTTAACACGCATCTCGCACTTCACACACGCTACAAACTGCATACATGGGAGGCCGTCCTTGCACGACCCTGACTGTTGATAGGACGTTGAAATAACTAAACAAACAAAGCATCGGGAAAGAAAACTGCAAAATCCCGTCGGAAATTAACGTGACATTTGATTGCCAGATAATATGAAGCATAATTGTAATGACATTGTAAAGCGTGGTAGACTGTTTTTGTTAGGTTATATAATATAGTCTGTGGACTTCCCTACCATATGGATGTCGAATATGACAAAGATACACAACGGTAATATACCACACTGTCTCACAAACATACACAGATATGCACATTTGAGACCGCCCTCAATAGATGACTATTTTATATTAGTACACAAAGTCCTAATAGTCAACCCCTCTGTCTCGTCAATGCACATCCAGTAAAATCCCGTTCCTCTTTCAAATGACGACTAAGGCACTTTACATTTACTTTGACTGTATGCGTGTGGGCAGACATATTATTTGATGTTAACACATCTCCATTCATCTTTCTCTGATCATTATAACATGTACAAACACGTCTTTTTCGTCTCACATTTGCTTATTTTCATGTTACATCAGTGTGAAAAAGGCACTATATATTGTATATGAATGTAATGGCGCGTTTGTAAGCCATCTGGTATATAGGCTATAGTGTAGACCACACGAATTTCACTGTTATCATAGGCATACGGTTATATAATTAGCAGCACTGTTAAAGTCATTAATTATCTTCATCACTTAGACACGGAAATATAGCATAAGTAGCACTATAAAGCATCTAAAGGTATCGCTATTCAGGGGTCCAATAGGTATGGTAATTATATTGTCATAACAGTTGGTATTTAGTTTAAAATCACTGATGTAGGAAGAGATGCACACATATACTGTTTATCTCACATGTCAATGGATCGTACAACTAAAAAAACAACAAAAAACTTCGAATTTTAGAATAACAAAATGCATCCATACAAACATTAAATTTACTTTTGATCTACTGTGAAGTGGCTAAATAAGCTTTAGGTTACATCTTCCATAGACATATAAAGATTGTCAAATTGTTTCAGATCGATCAAGCTGCATAAATATGTGTATGTCAAATGCCGTTGCACATTTTCAATTTAAAACATTTTTTACAAAATTTCACCAGTCATTTCATAGCGATGTGATATACTGACCTGTGAACCTAACTTATGTAAACTGAAAGTCAGATGTCTCTATCTGCGCCAAATGGTTCCTTCGTTGGCTACTAATTTACTCCTTTTGACTATTAACGTTACGTTATGATGTTCTGTTTATCTTTCTTTTTTTTCCCTGCAGGTAGGGCGTTAGAATTGTACCTGCTGCCCCTATTGCATGATCGTAAAAGGCGACTAAATTTAGGATCTTATCTTTTCTCTTCTTCCTAACTGACTTTATCTTTCCTAATGCCTCCCTTGGTACCGCCTCACTTTTGGCCTTGAGTTGAGCGTTTGCCCCTGTGAGGAAGGCCCTGGGTTCTGTCCCCTGGCCGAGACACACCAAGGTCTATAAAAGTGGGAGTTTCTGCTCCTGCTTAGCGTTCAGCATACAGGGAGTGGGACGACTGGTTCGCCCATTGTCAGTATAATGTGACCGGGTGGGGTGTGTTGCTTGGTGTCTTCGGCGGCATGCTTCAGTGATATAGCACTATAAAAAGGGCAACAGTTCCACTATACAAAAAGACACAACACTAATATACCGCAGTCTCCCAAAACACGCACCTCGCACAACATACACGCAACACACCGCATACATGGGAGGCCGTCCTTAAATGACCATAGCTGTTAATAGGACGTAAATATATCAAACAAACAAACAAACAAACAAATCTTTCACTCTATTATTACAGTGTATCATTGTAATGGTGATTATTGATATTATGTTGCTCTCATCACATACAATGCCGTGTCTACCTCTGTTTACAAATGAACATTATGTACCAAAACTACTCCTATCATTTGTTATGGTGATCTTCAGCTTGATAAATACGTTTTCTACCTTCAATGAGTTAGCTTTCTGTGGTTGGCATTTGTCATGTATGACATTAACATGCTAATTTCAATGTATGCGGGGTGTAACCATATCACCTGTCGATACACTCATGCTAATCATCAAGACAATGCAGTCGATACCGTTCTTTTCATTTAAAACAATTACATCATGCTGTGCCACCTGCATTAAAGACGCTAAATAAAGGAGCCGTTCTAATGGAACTGGAAACAGAAGCGTGTAGGAAATAGCATCAATCGTCAACAAATAGAAAGACGATGCTGCGTTAATTACAAGTTTGTACATATCAAGGTTTGGTTACAAGTCGTTTTCAGGTACCGTATATCTAGGCAGTCTCGTGGCACCAAACCAGTTTCATTAACCACTGATAATCTGTTCTTCATTTGTTGAAACTATTTTTTCTAATTACATTTTCAGATTATACAATTAATCTCAAGCACAATTTGACGTGTTTAATACCAAGGATTCGTTCCTATTGAATATTCCTTGGCTATCTCAGAAAAATACATTGCAAATTCTAGCCAAAATGCGATTGTTTTGTATTAGTCATTTCCCTCCTAAATTTTTACTGTAATAACGAATGTGTTGATTTTAAAGAATTTTCTACCGTTGTACAAACTCAATGCAAGTTTGAAGTGTATTATTGTATTGACTTAATTGGATTTTGTCACTTTTCTCTCTGGTTTTTATCACGGTTTAATCTAGTTAAATCAGCTATTTGTTCCCCATTATCATCAAAGATATGTTTGGTTGATTGACCTGAAGAGTTTTTAAGGTCATAAAAGATAAATTTTAAGGTCGCATTTATGGTATGCATCCACATGAACCTTTCTTACATGATAAAGCTACCAATTAAAATATGTTGTTGCGATACGTATGGCCTTATTATTCAGAAATATTGCAAATAATGACCTGAAGATATCTCTCTTCGATGTTACTGGACTGTGGTTTTTAAGAGAGACATATGTGTTGACTATTTAAACAAAATATACCACTGATATTTATGTTCGTCTATATTTTATTTCTCTGATAATGTACAAGGTACATCACAAAAATGATATGATCTTTGAAATATGATCCCATGTTTTCAGACCGGAATCAAAGAAGCCATATCCCTCTACTCAGAATTAGACAACTCCATAACGAGACTGAGAACATGACGATTGTATCCTACACTAATTAGTGACAGTAGCAAACAGTGAGTGCTGCACTCTAAATCAAAGACAAATCTGAACCACAACAGGAAATGTGTCTGTTTCTGACATAGCTGCCTAATTTTATTAATATCTAATGATGATTGAAGGCGAAACAATATTCCAATTCTGTCTCGTATATATAAGTAGTCACTGAACGTGTTAAACACATAAAAATCGGATGTTAAATAACCCAGTGAATTGTGGAATAGGTCATACCCTTACTGCTCTTTTCTCATTACAAACATTAACGAAGGATGTAATTTACGTTGATATTGCTCATTTAAATGCAATGAATTATCAATAATTTAATAATTTATTTATGATAGCGCAATGACAGAATGGCTTAGTGAGTAGGGCATCATCCATTTTCTGTTTAAACACTTTGATGTTCACGCACATAACAGCTAGTTATTTAAGGATGGCTTCACATCTGTGCATTATGTCGCGAACAGGGAAGTCTGTATGTTTTCGGAAGTTGTGGCATATTCAAATCGTGTTGTGTCACATTGAGTGAACACAAGCATAAAGTCAATATGTTAAGGGACATCAACCATAATTTGTAAGTTCAGCATAAAAACGAATGGGACGATTGCTTCGTCCATGTTACCGCGTGGAGTGTGCCGTTTCGGTGTCTTGGCACACTGTTCCAATTATACGACGATAGACGAGAGGAACATGTCACTGCTACAAGAAGACAATGTACATGTATATGTTAGTCGGATAAAAAAAGTACTCTGAAAATTCAAAGACAGCGTACAGTGGAGACTGTCAATAAATGTACGTGACCGGTATTAGGTAATTGAGCTCAATAAATTAATAACTAAACGTTTATTTGAATGTGACCCTAGAATTATCCTTGGTTACAGTGATAAGATATTGAGAATTATTGTTACAACACAATACATATCCAGGTATATGTACAATGTAATATGTATGTCTTCTGATCAATACGATTGTTAATCGTCGAGCTATTTATGAATGTTTGTTATATATTTTTGACGTTCAGTGTTAATAGACACACTAGCGTCTTAATCTGGTCTAAATCGTTCAATTTACATAATAATAGCGATGTGATGACGTCAGAGGTCACAAGGGAGTGGAAGCTCTATAGAAAGTGTCACGTGCCGATCATTTCTGACATGTAGTCAAGGAGACAAAATGATTGGCTTCCTTCTTTATATCGCATGAAAGCCAATGATATAGTCGGATACGAACTTTATCAAAACACAATCGATGATATTTCCATAACTGAATTTTCGATTTTTCTTCATACCTTAAACCAATTTTCTATCGGGTTTGATTTCCCTTTGCGAATTTACGTGCAACGCGAATTTAACCCCGCGAATTACCATCTATACCATATATATTGAAATTTTCTTTTAATTTTGCAACCCGCAAATTTTCATCTTTGCGAACTTGTTTTGAAGTTAAAATCGCGGAATTCAACAGACGCAAACTTATGTTTTGCTTGTAGTTGAAACCAGTACGGTGAATTGTAGTTCCCTACAGATTATAATTGAACTTGACCTTTTACTTTTGTGTTCGATGACACGGCCACAACTTTAGGTGTAAGATACGCTGTAGGTTTCTGTCATTAGACTCAATTATGTCCATTGACTGACATGATTAGAAACTGTTAACAGAGGATATTTCTAAACGTTGATTGTGATCAGTATTCCACGGTGTTTATCTGCCACACCTGTAAATAGAAAACCTATACTATATGTTCACTTCCCCTAATATCATAACTATCGCTGATATGTATTGCAATTGTGTGAGATGTTTCATATCTAAACAAAACTTTTACCTAACGGAATCCCACTACATACCCTTGTACAATTGTAATGATTTCAGTGAAACTAAAGCCTATCGTATGATTATATTTGTGGTTTTTACCGTTTCTTATTTTTCTTTCAGCATCGACTAAATGATAAAGTGATATCGTTCCTAAATTATTTCATTCAAATATTAATGGTAATCGTATGATTCGCTGTTATACGATGTCCGCTGGCAAAGCAGGATCAATTAAACAGCTGATATAACTTGTTTGTTACCGATACAAAATTCACGATGAAGCGGTGTTAAATGGGCACTGAATGAACTTGGAGCCGTCTTTAGGAAGCCATTGAAAGAGTTCCGAGTCCTTTCTCTATAAATATCATGTCATTTGAGTGGAGATTGATATGGATTAAAATCAACAAATTAAATCATGGACATTTCAATGACTAATGTTAGAAAATCGGACTCAAGCGCCACAGATACCGAGAGTGTTTTGTTAAACTGCTTCGCATAGGCCTTGAATGGACACAGAGAAATCCGAATCTTTGAGTTCATTTCTTTTAGTTTATGATAGACAATAACTACATCTCAATATACTTCTATAGTTTAAAGTGCATCCTTTTATTTTTAAATAATGTCTTCTACTTGAAATAGAAAATAAAATAAACAAGTAGAGTTTCGCTCTTCCCATGCCGAGCATGATTCATATTAAAACATCTGGCTGCGCCCTTTAAGGCCTTGCCTTCCGTCATATTATATATTTATGTCATTTCAGGACGGCCTTCCCTTAATGCAGAGTGATGCATGTCTCTAGGTGTGTCTGTGTTTTGGGAAGATGTGGTGTATTTATGCGGTATCCTTTTGTTGTCCTACATATTGCTATCGTATTTACAATTAATGTCATTTAAGAACGACCTTCACATGACGTAAAATATGATGCGTGTCAGTAGCTATGTCTGTGTTTTGGGAAGCTGTGGTATGTTAGTTTTATGTCTCTGTGTGTCTTTGGGTAGTAAATATATAATATACTAAAATCTTAATTCAAAACTATGCATGGTAGTTTCTGTATTTGCTAAATGCTAAGTATAGAGGGAGTTGGAAGGATGGTTTGAGATAAATACACAATCAAAAGGGCGAGAGTTCCAGCTTTACAATCAGACACGGATATACTGCAGTCTTCCAATACACACGGGCATTCACCCATTGCACACACGGGAGATTATCCTTAAATGGCCATGGCAGTTAGATGTAGTATGACATAAGACATAATACATTAAATTCAACCAAACAATCAATCTGATTAAAATACAGATCCTTATTATCACTACGTTTGATAAGAGGATCTGAGAAAATCCCATTAGGGGTCATGTCCAGGTGACCTTTGGAAATGGCCAATCAAATTGCTTCTTGCAAAATTTTGACAGTGAATTTCAGGGACGAAATAATTTGAAAAAACTGTCAGAATTATTTTCGTTTACGTAGTCATCTCGCCCAAAGAGCACAACAGAGCTAATCGTATATGTATGTTAGGTCGAAATATCGTTTACAATGGATGTGACAAGGTGTAGAAAATGTATCTGATATGAAGACCACGTGGTACAAAGGTCATCTGGACGTGACCCCCTACGGGATATTGTCAGATCCTTTATATAACGGAGTGGTTATAAGGATCTGTATTTTAATCAGATTGCCGTAACAACGTGCCGTAATGACGTAACAATTGATAATACCCGCAGGGAGCTAACAATATGCAAAGACGGAATATATGTAGTAGAAAAGAAGAATTTATTAGAATTTTATTCTCATTCCACATGGATACTTTAGTCCAAACAAAATAGATTATCATGTTTTAATGAATGGTAGGTCATCTTGCAAAAACAATCGCTGACCCTAAGATCCCAATTTATGTTTCCAGAATTCGGCTCAATGACGTCACAACGAATCCACAATGCCCAGTGTCCTTGTAACAATACCATAGTAGAAGAATTGCGCCACCACTATTCATTCACCACCAAAAATTGATTCAGTTAATCTCGATGTACAAGCGTGAGTGTGTAAGAAATAATTAATTTTACTTTTTATCGATCGTTTTAGACAATGAAATGCATGTGGTATCGTCGCCCTGTTCCGTGGTTTTGATTCCATCGACGGTGAGAAGGGTCCGTCACTGTGACAAATTCAGACAAACGATCCGACCATACCAGTGGAAAATGCTTAGATTGCAGTGCTAAGATGCATCTTTGTTATAAAATGGCTTCCATGTGTTGAATTTTTCTAGTTGTCTTTGTATTTTTGAAGTGATAAAGTAATTATAGCAATTTTAACCACAATAAACACCGCAAAATACTTAAATTGATAATTGCAAATATTTTTTTTAATGTTTAAAGAATTAATTTTATTGTAATAACAGTATCAATATAATGTACAAAACATAAAAAGTGTTTAATTAATTGGTTATTTTTGTATCTTATTCATTCTAAGATTTCGGCAAAGAACACTTTCCATCGATTTGCAGAAAAAATATCCCAATAAATTGAACCAGTGTGTGTCAATGCCGAGAATCTGTAGTGGGATGATTGATGACATTGCAATTTGCTAAGATTAGATTAACAGCCGTATGGAATGACTCGAATATCGCGGCTTCCGAACAATTTAGAATTTGTCAGAAACTGACACGTGACGGATATTATTGACAAGTCCTTTGTAACAGACTAAAACTTTACGAGGACGACACATGGCTAGTACCCTGTATGTATTACGTTCTAATAGACACGTGTATTGTGTAAGTAATTATAATTGTACTTTCCATTAACATAAGTAACTTTACCTGGACTGAAATATAAGCCGTACGATGCGTAACGCAACGTGTTCCAAATTCTGTATTGCTAAACACAACATAAAGTATGAAATTACAAATCAATTACGAAGAGGTATATGCATATCTGGCAATTATATTATCTGTATTTCATAAATTACTGATGCTACTTCAGTGTGCGTCGACTGTTGTCAAACTGTATGTCTGTTGACTGGTATCGAATCGCACGCTGAGGGTATCGTCTCCCATCTTGCCTCTCGGACATAAAACTCTCAATATCCGTTTATGATTAGATGGGAAGTTGGCACGTGTCATGTGCCTGATCACTAGTGTTGTAAATATCTACCAGTTATAAATCTGGACATAACGTAAAATAATAGCAATTTCTAAAATCTGCAGAAAACAATTATCGTGTTGCAGATTTGAAAGGAAATTCCCTACAATATTCAGTCTAGGTTGTATAACACTTATCGTTATTTGATTCCCGCTATGTGACAAGACCTGGTAATATGGATATAAATCCTTCATGTATAATGTAAGTGTCGTCACGATGTTCGGAAGTTTATATCGATAGTGGTATCAAATCTTCAGACACCGTCCTCAACGGAACAGGATTAACATAAGGATTTAGAGATGGAATTACTGTGTATCCTCAGTGGAAAGCGGAATTATTATTTTCATATTCACGTTCATAAAGCTAACTGTGTTGTTTCGTAATTGGATTGCGAGATATGGTAAGTCATACATGTATTTATCACTACTACAACGTATGTTTTAAACACTAGATGCCACATTTTTCAAGTAAAATAATTCCCTTATCATAAAATGCTTCATATGAAAGCGTTACAGAAGAAAGGCAATTTCTGTAATGCTTTCTTACGGAGATTTTTGTTTAAGTTTAGTGAGGTTTTTTTCACGTTGAAGAATGTTCGCAAAACTGGGGCGGAACCACTTACTGTAATAGACAATTTATTTGTTTTTATATAACAAGTCACGTAATTTGGTGATCCTGAGGACGTTTTGATCGTGTGCGACGTAAACGTAGGGCTATCAAATTGATATATGCTAATATCTGGTCCTATAAAGAACTCACTATAACAAAGACGCGAATCGCCAATCAGAACCGACAATCCTTGTAATCACACCCACACCTCTTTATTGTGCAAACATGATTATTAAAACATATCATGTTATGATTTGCTTACATAACGTAATCGCCAATAATTTTACTATTTGTATTAATAATGCTTTGCGCATGTGAATGCTAATATTCCCTTGATTCATATATGCTAATGATTTATAAGTTAAAATTCCCAATATCTGTACCTGTCTTATATTTTTATGATTTAGAAGAAAGTTCGAAACATCCTGTTGACTATCATGCAGTCACAGGACTAAATCGAAGTCAAAATGAACGATAATGATTCAGAAACTTTTGATAAAGTTCAAATAAATATTGAACATCGCAAGATGGGTTCCATTTAGTCAAACAGGCCGAAGTTAGCCGACATCGTAAAGTCGTTGCCGAGAACGTCATGTGACTACCGTAACTACGCAACGTATCTGAATTCTTACAAAAATGGGTCATGAACTTTCTAATTTCCATTCGGCAATGATCGTAACTTCTATTCAAAATGAAGGCATCTTTACATGAATCGATTTCCAACAACTGCTGTTCCAAAGTTATTAAGAAATCATTATAAACATTGTTTGATATAACTTGATTTCAACTACATCTACAAATAGTAACAATATCGGGGTCGAATCTAACTTTTTGCGGATAGTTACGTATAGTGTGGATTTAGTGTCCTATGGAAAGCCAGTGCCATTTTAAGGAGATACCGGGTCTGTTGGTGGAAGAAAGCCGAAGTACCCAGATAAAAACCATCGATCAGCCGTCAGTATCTGGCAACTTTCCACATAGGATTTGAGCTCGAGACGTTACGTAAACAAAAGTTTGTTTTACATAAACGATTATTCAGCTCATATCATGTCAACGCAAATGACAGTTTGCTTTATACTAACAAGCCAGAAATATATCTTTGAAAACTTTTATATATTTTTTTTCATTTTTTTTTTAATGCATAATCAAGACCAAAATCTCGAGAAAAAAATAATGAAATACATTTGTGTACATGTGCATAAGAAGGACTGTTACACATGGTCACGTCATACATAAGTAAAATTCTGAGAGATAAGAGGATGGACAAACCATGGTTTGTACATAAACGGATCCTTTATTTCCAATGGATATTTCGTACTTATCTGGAAGCAATTCATCTCGGTCGTTCAAGGCAAGTAGCGATTGCAAGTCAATGTTAACAGACGGCATATGGCATAAGTGCACATAATTTTTGAGGAAAATGAGTCAGAAACTAAATAAATTGTTAAGTTCGAAAGATTGTAATTACAAATTATGCAACAAAGCCAAACAACTTTAAGGTTTCCAGATTTGTTTTATGTGAAAAGTGTAAACTGGGATACATTACATCGACTGAAAAAAGTTCATTAGCCCAGTCTAGCACCTGCTCACCTGGACTAATATAGACTTGCGCAGCTCGACATACGACATTCAATAATCAAAACCTATAACTGGCCAACATGACGGAATTTAAATGTCGTGCTGCTCGACATTCGACATTCAACATTCCGCTCGGTGGCCAACAATATATAAATAATTTGAAAGTTCAATGTCGAATGTTCTATGTCGAGCCAATTCCACACAATTGTTTTAAATTATGAATTTAACAATGTAATTTTTTGAAATAAGATTTCATTTGATGCAATAATTATACATGTCTACATAGGTGATATTGATATCAGAACATTGACATAAATAAGACGTATTCATTAATTCAAGGTTACTAGAAAAATGCTGTTGCATTTTCACTATTGGAAAAATTCTTGTTGTTGTGACCTAGATTGAACATTACAATAGTACCCGTTGCTCTCATTGCGTGATCGAAAAAGGAAACTTAGTTTGATATTTTTATTATCTATTCTTTTTCACGGACTTTTTCTTTAACTACTCATTTAACACCGCCCCACTTAAGCCTTGAGTTGAGTGTTCGCCTCTGTGTGTAAAGCTATGAGTTCTGACTTAAACACACCATAGTCTTTATAAGTGGGAGTTTCTATTCATAATGTGAACGAGTGAAATGTGCCGTTTGGTACATACCTGATTCATTGTTATAAGTCTAACACTATTACAAGGGAACACAGCACAAATATATCGCAGTCTCGCAAAACATAGATATTACCACACCTAACGTGTACATTGACCACACGGAATGTCGCAGTGAAATGACTGTAGGTGTTAACTTGGCAGTGAGGCTGTTAAACCGAAACAATTTGTTGAGACATATAGAGTTATTATGTAATTTTTTTCCAAATGCCTCAGACTGACCATCGAAACTATAAAGGAGACACTCTACTGTCGTGATTGTTCATTATCGTATCGTTCTAATTTGGTGTACATACAATGTACCTTGTTGAGGTTCAATTTTATAAGAATGGTTCATGTTGTAGACCCGACGTACATTTTAACAATGTTAAAGCCGTCAACCATAGTGTAGTATTGTAATAAGGACATCCTTTGAACACTTGTGGACAAATACATCGTCACTCTATAAAGATAATAAACATTGTATCTTTCGCTGTGATATATAACTTTACTTTTAAATTGTACCTGCTGCCCCTATTGCATAATAGTAAAAGGCGACTAAATTTAGGATCTTATCTTTTCTTTTCTTCCCAACCGACTTTATCTTTCCTAATGCCTCCCTTGGCAACGCCTCACTTTTGGCCTTGAGTTGAGCAATCGCCCCTGTGAGGAAGGCTCTGGGTTCTGTCACGAGACACACCAAAGTCTACAAAACTGGTAGTTTCTGCTCCTGCTTAGCGTTCAGCACACAGGGAGTGGGACGACTGGTTCGCCCGTTGTCATTATAATGTGACCGGGTGGGGTGTGTTGCCTGTTGTCTTCGGTGGCATGCGTCAGTGATATAGACTATAAAAAGGGCAAGAGTTCCACTATACAAGAAGACACAACATGAATATACTGCAGTCTCCAAAACACGCACCTCGCACAACATACACGCAATACACTGCATACATTGGAGGCCGTCCTTACATGACCATAGCTAATAAAAGGACGTTAATTAATCAAACAAACAAAAAAGAGCAAAATTGTCAGTATCGCAAAGAAACACACCACAAATATACAACAATACATACAGGCATTTACACACAATACATCGCATACAGGGGAGACCGTGATATCAACACAGCTTATATATAGCTCTTAATGGGACGTTGAGCCTATATAGCAACCAGCCAACCAAGAATTACTGTGAAATCTGAGGCGATGTTACGAGAATATAACACTATGCCGACAAGAACAATTTGTTTTGTTAATGACAAAACAGTATTGTGAATTGAATACATGAAGTTATCGGATCATTAAATGGCAATAACAGCTTCCGGCTGTTTATATCACTTCCGCTTCATCTGTATAGATAATCATGGCCTTAGAAAACAAATAAAATAAAGATTTTTATAAATCTCAATATTTACATTTTCACTTCGCTCCACCTCAATGAAACTAGTAAACTCCGATCACTTCATTTCCCAATGAAGATGCTTGGTCACGCGCTGACCTCTGACCAGCGTGAGAATACATTTTGACATTGTTTACATTTTAACCTAGTTTTACGCCGCTTCAGTTTTGAATGAACTTTCTGGGATGTGGCCTATCGCTGTACATTTAGAAACACAGACAGAAATGTTTGATAAAGTGATATTAGAAATTGTTAGTAAGATGATATTACAGATATTTTACACGTATTTTGAAGAAACGATGACTTAGGCTCAAGCCCCGGAAAATGCTGAACATAGGCTACTGAGCGCAGCGATGTTCATCACTCATCGAAGTAGGCATAATCAAACGCAAATAGATCTAGTTAGGATAATGTGTACAATATATAGATCTATATGTGAAACGGTGACATACATGTAAGCTTAGAAACGATAGATTCCATAAAAATACGCTCAAATACCAAACAGGCTGATTTCAGTGACATAAGCCTAACGAAACGATTCTGCGAGTGTCAAAACCCACGGCATACGAGGGTCGTTGGAAACCACCAACATTTCAAATCAATGTTTCTCTACTTACTTTATACAGAATTTTAATCCTAAAACTCCAGTTGACAGAGAAGTTATCACATTTCAAGAATAACACACAAGTCTTCCAGTGATCTGCGACTAAATCCCACATTTTAACACGTTTTATTGAGCCCCTGAAGCATGGTTCTTGGACTGCATCGCATACCATAGACACAGGGGTTGGATTTCACAACAGGTTTAGTTAATAAACATTTAACTGCCAGCTACAAACAATTACCAGACGGAAATACAACATTCATGTACAATCCATAACAATCGCAATTGATTTTTAAAAGATTTGATTATGTTTAGATACCAACTATTCAGCATTTTCACCACAATCGTCATTTTCTTCAAAACCGGACCCCTGCTAAATCGAGCAACCGGATTACACGTTGACTGCACTGCTAGTACTGCGCAGTATTTTTTTATTTGAAGCTACATGATCATGTTTTTATGATACAATTTAAGCCATTAATTCCTGTACATAAAAACAATATTTCAAAATCGCCGTTTTTAATTGTAACAATGCGCAAAGAATGAAGTTATTTTCGGAACTACATTTTATGTTGCCTTGGTGACGAAAAGAACTGACTGGCGGCTGTTCCGTAGCTGTACATACATGTACGATAACTGGTACAATGTTGCAAATTGTATAATAATCTTATACCGAATACATATAATTTGACGTTTTTCAAAAGCGGGATATTTAAATTGGTTAACGTAAATATAAGGATTGATTATCAATTTTGTTGCTTCGCAGTTCACTTCATTTGCACGAGATTAACTTTCTTCATCAGTCAATGCAAGCAACAAAATTGACAATCAATCCTTAAATAAAAACAATTTGTAGTCATGAAAGCAACGCAGTGTCCTAATATATCTGCGAAAATGCTTTAAAGCACCAAGAATCTTGTTTCATACATTTACAATACAATCAGCTAAATATGCGAAACTAGGCAGAAATCGTTCTCGTGGGCTACTCTTTTTAAACATGGTAATATAAGGACATATCATACTTAGGATGTAAAGGAAACCTGGAGTACCCTGAGAATAACCGCCTATATCATTTTAGTACTTGGCAACTGCCACCTTATTGAGTCCTGCATACTCGAAGCATTTTTAGGACATTAATGCATGCATTTTGTAACCGTATATATACGTGTATATAGTGTACCTGCCTAACATATTTTTCTCTCATAAAATGAATGTTTGGGGCAGACATCATCACATGTGGAAAAGATGCAATTGATACGGGAAAACAAGTAAACGAAATATACAACAATTATAGGACGGCTGGTTGTTGCGTGATGACATTTGCCTTGGCTGGTAGATAATGTTTCTGTGCCAGAGGATATCGTACTTCCAAAAGACAGAAACTACTCGCTCGCTTCGCCCAAGCGAAATCTCGGATAACCAAGCATGATATCAGACGAAAGGATAACTGTTACGGGTGACACTTCTTAAAAGATTTACCACGACAAATCTGTCCATGGGTATTATCAAGCGTCTTTATGACACTGATCCAATTATGCCAGATGAAATCAAACAAAACGCTTGTTGACTACGAAGTGGCTATTTCCGATCAATACAAAGGCTATTTTGCGTTGATTACATTATGTGACGTCTATAGAGGCTAATACAGATGGACAAGGCCAGGCGGGGGAGGTCAACTGATGGATCACCTAACCATCTGTGTATGATATACTCGATTATAATAACTTAGAATCAAAACTTTCAAATATTTGATCTAATCCAGTCGCCCACTGTTCTATGTAAGTAGAAACTAGGCTTAGCAAGAGAACGTGTATAGTAAGGGTAGACCTTTCACCCATAACAGACTAAAACAAGCGTGATAAACGTATAATCCCCCAAGGTCTACTGATATTGTTTCCGCTGTAGCTGATTATGGTCGTAATGAGGTGCTTGTATCACGGTGCCTAATCATGATGGGATTTTGTCTTTTGAACGTTTACACTATAATTAGAATGACTGAGTACGTATAAGTCTATTGGCCTCCAGTCTCGATTTTAGACAGCATTTTACCCACAAAGACTTCGCGTCGCCGATACATAGCGACACTTGGGGCAGAAGGGGTGAGCATCGAAGGTTAATATTAAATATGCTGACAAACAGGATGTTTTCTCTCTCAAAAACAGGAACAGATGAATTTGTATTTTTCTTCAGTTAAAATGTTACTTTATAACATTACCACCATTGAAAAGTTTGAGCTTCTAATTTTATTTAAAGATACAAATATTAAAAATATTTAATTGCAACCCGAAAAAATCCGTGGCACTATATCCTAAACTGAATGAAGTACTGATTGCGCATGCAACGAAAGCAAAATTAATTGTATTATGTTATTTTTTGTGTTAATTAGACATATATATACACGATTAAACATCAATTATTGTTCAAATAATGAGTATCGTTTATGCTCTGTCGGTGGTGGAGCATTTTTAAGAGAATATCCCACATAATAATGATGCGATACAAGAAACAACCAACTAAGGCAAAATAGACCTTCAAAATTAATATGACATAAAACAGTTGTAAAGATATTACCAACACAATCTTACAAATTATATTATACTGCATCTCACCATTAGGTAGTCTCCGGGTGTATTTCAACAATTTTTTGATAAATTCTTTTCTAAAAAGCTAATATTACAAAAACATCAATCTATAAAATATTTTCTTTCCGTTCACAAGGTATGATCTTGACTATGGCATATAGATGATTAGACCATTCGGAAGTTATACACGTACTTGAAATATTTTTGTACACCAAATGGTGATGAAAGTTTAAACATTATTCAGCTTTAGTTGCTACGGTAATCACCTGATATATGGATAGTTGTTTTGATATTTTTTGTCGGATCAATCATATTTACACACATTTTTTCATGTCATCATGACACGTATTGAGTAAGACATACATTATTCAATACCAAATTCCCATCGTGAACAATATTTCACTAATGCAATGTTTAAGACAACATAATCCCTTAATGCATGTTATTTTTGCGATTCTAGAGGGAGAAAAAAAAAGTTTTTCTTTATATTTAATGCATTTTAGAATTGTGAAGTATTTATGATAGAACATCAATATATGTAATGACATAAAGTATTCTACAAATGTAGCTATTTCTTATTTTCATTAGGGTATTGACAAATGTTTACACACATTTTTTTTTATAACTCAATAGACTGACCAAACAGTGACAGCACTACTTATAATAAATTTTGTCGTCTACTTGATCCAATAAAAAAACATTGTACTGTACGATTCCATTGATGGTTAAAGTGGGTATTATCCAGTAAATGCGCATCGTTAATTTCTCTATTGCGAAGTCGCAATATAGTCGTGATTTCGCGCCATTCTCGGATTACTTGTTTTCATTGAAAAAAACATCTACCAGTCAGAAAGTTAGCTGTAGAATGAAAACAATTACTATTGAATCAGCCTGAGATTAGACATAGGCGCATGCTCTCTACTTAGATGATATTATGTTCTTGTGTGCCTTGTGAGTGTGCAGTGAGTACAATATGAATACCCAGTGGAATAGCATATCGATCTGTATATTGAGACTAAAAAGATTCATTATTTCACCCGACATTGGAACAGATGTGTGCCACTTTCCTTTGAATTTATTGGCTGTTTCACTTTGGCAAAGTACAACGTAAATTGTCATTACATAATTCATCTGACAGGAGTAAACGTCGTGTAGGAATACAGAGATGGAAATATATCAGAGTATAAATATCCCGCTTATACTTAGGCTTGTTTTATTATAAAGAGGTCACACAACGCGTGGTGCTGGATATGATGGATTTTATTACACACGAGTGAGCTATTTTTTAAAGTTTTTACAATAGATTAAGAGTGTAATAAATTCCATATCTAATAACCCCGGGTTGTCTGACCTGTATCTATCACAATTAAATCATCTACATGAAGGCCAGAACAAGATAACGTCATTTGCCGACATATGCAAATAAGGTGTAGGGATATCATCATAAGTAAATAGGCACTCATTAATATTCAAAAATCTTAATTGCTTAAATAATGTTTTCATAACCAATCCTTTTAATTACATGTATGAACAACTATTACATGCATGCCTAATTACCGAATGTCTTTTTGATGTGAAATTTCTATTGGTACTTAAACAATGACATAATCAATGTCGAACTACATTTGGACATATTTACGGCAAAGGAACATTAAGTTCCCGCCAAATAATCATCAGCCTATTGTAACCAAGTTAGAGTACGGCCTAGGTGTGTTAAATGGGAGATATTTCGACGCCGTCACTTATTCGGTTTAAACAGCGTTTTGTTCTGCAAGCAGCAATCAGAGTACAGCAACATGACTCCATTCGATAATTGATGACGTCAACAATTTATGAAATAAAAATGATAAAAAGTAGTTCGGGTCAAAGTTAAAAATCTCGACCAATCAATAAACCGGAAGGTTTTATTCCGCTAGTTGAATATCAATATTTTTATCAAATGCCTAGTACATTTATGCAATGGCCTGACAGTTGAATAACACGGCGTATTGTGGTAAAAAATGAATTATATCTTGTATATGCAGTCTGGTCAGGATTACATCCCAAGTTAGTATGTAAAATATCTTATATTTACATACAACAATGACAGTCTGTTACATCTGAAGCTAGTATGTAAAATACTTATATATACATACAATAATAGGAGTCTTAAATAGAATAATGACAGTCTGTTCAGGATCACATCTAAAGTTATTATGTAAAATACTTTATCGTCCATGAACTGTGTCTATTTATAGCCGATATATTGCCCTTACAAGACCACAAAAAAAAAATACTAAAAATAAATAAAAAAAAATTACGGTGAATTTTAACAATATAAGTCACCAAAAACATAGCAGTTACATAAATCAGTAACTCTCAGGCGTATTTTTTCTACTATATGTATCTAAATAAACCCGTATGTTTTTATTTATGTGGGGATGTGGATGTGGCGCAGTGGTAGAAGGCGCAGGCATGTTTGGCTAGACGATCTGGTGCACGCTTCTAGAAAAAATAAACGTATGACTGTGACTGAATAACACGCAAAGCGAGTTAAACAGCGACTTAATTGACAGCCTGCATACTAAGGAATAAAGACAGCCAGTGGCCATAGTATACTTAAATAAATGACTTCAGTGCTCGTAAGTGTGCCGAAGCTGACTTCCAAAACAAAGCTAGTAACCTACGTTGGAGTATTTTCTATGCATCGTGTACCGGAGGTTATCTCCATTGCAATCTTGCACTCGGTCAAAGATAATCTATGACCCTGACCAGATCGGTTTTGCCCCACCATGTCACATCTGATCAGATAATGACTAAATAATCTTCATTCGTGTCTGTGATAGTTTATCAAAGAATTGTTGTAGGGAGTTTGGCGTGTCTTGTGAGGTAGTAGTAAGTACGTGTTTTATATCTATAATTAGTGAGATCTGAAATAATATCGACAGGTTTTCCCTGTTATGGTTGTGTTTCTTGTAGACATTGTAAAGTTGAAAAAACTATGGTGCTTACTATTCAAAGTGGATGTAGTTGTACAATTTAGAACTCCCTCTGTATATGTATTGAGATCAATATTTTACAAATATAGTTATACTAAGAATTCAATTTTAATAACACTCTCCGAATTTGCAATTAACACAAACAACACAGACCGCTGCTTACTCACAATCTCGTTAAGAAGAAATAAGTTTTTGTCTGTAATTAAGCAATTAAGTCACTATTTTTTTAATTTCATCGGGATATGAAAGAAATTTTGTTTGTAAACTGTGTGAATCCGCGTAGCGGATTCTCACAAAAGTTTGCAAACAAAGTCTGTTTGTAACTCACAACCCTACACCCATTTCATCCAGGGCTAAGATGGGTCATATTTGACTATTTTTTGAAAATCATGCCAAAAAAAAACAAAAAAACAAAAAAAAGACAAACATTCAACATCAGTTCATACGTTTTTGTGATATTGTATCTGGTTTACTTCTGTTTATTTTTATGATTTTCTCCAAATTTTATGTTTTTATGAAATCCACAGGCGACTTTTTTTAGAAATCAGGAATTTCGGTCCGGTAAGGTCCCCTCTAATCATTTATAGCGACGAACGTTATATCCGGTGTTTGAAAATATATCCCCATTAACGACAGGGACCGCAAAAACCCCAGAGATAGCATTTAATATTCACTTCATCGTTTTATTGGATTTAGGTAATGATTTTAAACATTCAATTTTATATGTAAGCAACTTTCACCTATTGGGAAAATATCCAAGCGGAATGTCGTAGCGTATCGGAAACCATTTTGGAATTCAAAACAACCGGTTTCGCGTCATATGAACTGGCGCTGTTTTCAAAAATATGGACCTACCTTAATGTCTTTATAAAACATGTAGATCACGGTTCTATTACACATCCATATGGAATTAAGGCATCATTTTCTGAACATTACTTACATTTATAAGGATTCATTGTCCTATAAACCGCTAGAATCTAGATCAAAGTCGACTATAACGCATGCTTTAAAGATGTCCGATGTCAAGTCTCGAAAAGTGATCTTTCTTCATATCTAATTTCAATGTATGTCAGGCTGTGACAGATGATATGGTCAAAATGTTATTATACAAGACTGGTGACGGTTTCGTTGGTCCGATATGTCCAGTTCCTGACGTCTCGTCAGTATCTTAATGATTTCTATCATAAATGTATAAAAAGAATTGCTAGGGCCACGTTACTCGATCAACAAGAGTAAGTAAATATGACACCTGCGTTGTATATTGTATTTGAAAATGCTATTCTCAGAGGGTAGTAATTGGTTTCTGAGAGACAATTCACGATATAGAAGTTGTGGGTGTTCCACAGGAAATCTGTCTTCAAAGACCCCGTATCTGTCATTGTATTCCCGGCACGTCTGGCGTATTAATACTACCTGTTGTTTGACATCTAATCCTGGTCTTAAACAGAACACGTGTGACTATGTCCTCAGGACAACTCTACTGATATAATAGCGTCAATGCTAGCGCCACTGGACATTCGGACATTCGTCCCCCATACTCCATTGATACAAGGTGACGCTCCATCAAGTGAATCTAGCATTCTGTTTTAAACACTAAACAAACAGTAGAACAGAAACTGTTTTAAAATATCGACGGTTTCTTGATGACAGTGGAAGTAGGTCTCTGATGCAGTTTACACGATCTCCACATTATAATGCGTTAGATCTGCCCAAACGTCTGAAGATACACATTCCGACTACTCTCTAAAACCTGACGAAATGGTCGTCTATCTTTACTAATATTAATTTAATTTTTCTTTGACTTATTTTGCTACAGTAACACGTTTGATATATATAACACATATTCGCTAGAAAATAAATTTTGATCATCAACAATATTGGACATCAGTTGGTGCATATTTATATATGTCTAATGCACAAAAATACTTATAAAATGAATTGTTTTTCATTTGCTGTTTGCGTATTCAACACCTCATTTCACATAAAATTATGTATGGCATAGTATCATAGATTTTTGTTCGGGATGTAATGATATATTTTAAATACTTTTGTTCTGAAGTGATATAAGCTCAAACTTTTCAATTATTGTAATAGTGTAAACTACGTAACTTTTGTTACTGAAGGAAAATACTATTTAATATAATCTTGTGCTAATAGACATATAGCATTATTCGGCGGTGAACTGTGGATTATTGACATACACACGGAAACCAAGGTGAAATGAATGGCAAGTGCGCTGCAATGACAAATAATTTCGCAGTTAGCGTGAATAATGCTCAGATTTGTACGACGGATTGACATGTAGTTACGAACGAGGACCAAGTTTGTTTCAGTATTATTGATAATTTCATGACGCAATTACAAATAACAACTAACGTATCGGTAATAAGTTTATTATTAAGCTTTTCCTACTAATTTAATTTTGAGAAATCACATTGTTAAGTTCGAAAATACATAGCGTTCATTGTATTTGTCAATACGAATCATATGTGTTGTCGACAATTTATGCTGTTTATTCTAAGTTTTCGATTACAATTCTCCCTGTGACACAAACACTATTTCAAGTAATAAGATCATCGATTGTCAAACTACAGGACTGGAATCTTCAGCAAGAAGTTTATTGTGATTGAGAATTTCGCGATTTTTATGGTTTACAGGCGTATGATTCGAATAGAAAGCGCCAATATAAATAGCAGATCGGAATCAAATACGAGACTAGACGAACGAGATTTAACGTGACTTCGAACTCTATTTAACGGTTAGATACATGATACTTGTTTGTAAATGTCTGTTTAGCGGCCACGATATGACGCTTTTGGTAACATAACCCTCATAAAGCTTTGATTTTTAAATTGTTTCAAGATTAATTTTAATTTTTTCGTGACCAATATACGTAAAGGAGGAATGTCAATTTGGGGCCTCTGGTGGCCATAACCGATAAGCATTATTTTTTGTTTACAGATGCCCGGGGGTTAGGACGTCATGATATAACACATAATTGAGGTAAGGCCCCTTGTGAGTTATGGGGGGTTAAACAGGAGGGGGAAATTATAATTTTGAATTTTTTTTTTATGAATTATAAGGCATTTATATGTTAAAAAATAAAACATTTTGGAAAATATAACTTAGTGTCTAAAAAAAGGTCACAGTGGCATCCAGAGGGCCGAAATTGACACTCCTCCTTTACTGTATAATATGTCAAACAGTTATGTTTATATCTTACCTTAATTCCTTCATTCCTTACGGTTATACAATTTGTATTTCTAGGGTTGTCTTATAAATCACTAATCATTTGCTTAAGCAAATCATTGGCGTCGTTACATGTATAAACGTCATCTTTAAATTGTAATATGCAGGCATTTTCCACGCAATTACATTGTTTGATAAAATCGGGATAAAAACATTCACTACTAGTTGTTTGTTTGAAATGGATTACCGCCATCTCAACAACGAGGGTTGTTCTAGGATGATCTCCCTTACTTGCGTTGCGGTGTGTACGTGCAAAATACGTGCACTTTTATTGGAGACAGAAGTATGTTCGTTTTGTTATTCTTTGTTGTAATAAAACCTTTGCCAATTTTATATTCATTTTGTAAGGCGGACACTGTACTTGTTTGCATCATGTCCAACACTTTGCCAATGCCACATGAACTAGGTTTGTTACATGTTAAAAGGCTAGTATTTTATCATCAATAAAACAACTGGAATAGGGAACCTACCAAATTTGTTTTACATGGCCAATATATATAATATGTTGAACTGCTAACAGCTAAGGAAATTTGAGTTATTGATGATTGGGAAACATTCTACATTAGAGACATACAGCGTATCGACTGCTGTCAAGAGGACATCTTGTCCGCCAGCGTCAAAACACGCTCATGGAATAGTGAACGGTTAGCCTAGCGCTGTCGTATAAACAAGTATCTATGAGACCAATCGCGGACTAAATCTCCCAATATCCTAGTAGGATTAGATGGATATGTTACACGTCACGTGTCCGACTGGTCATGTAGTTGGCGTACACTTCTTACAAAATTGACCTCTTTGCACACTTTGCTATTTTTTTTTCAATTCAACAGTAACACGTGGTTTGTGTTTTTCTTTTCCAGATTGAAAACAAATATTGATCCACATATCAATTTGATCCTGCATGACGCTGGTCTGAAAGTGATTGAAGTAATTTAACAAGAAGATACTTCTAGGACACCTCGTCGACAACGAATTAACGTTGTTTATCAAGACGTTTCCATTTGGATGTCTATGTTCCTCATAATGGATAAAGAATTCGGCCATCTGTGTGGGATTTAGTGTAAATCTATGTGAGTACCATTTTATCTCCAGACCATATTCCTGTGCGGATGGATTAATTTCCCGTCTCTTGGAAAGCTTAAGGTTTATTTTCGGTTTCCGGACGTTTACAAAGCTGACTTTTTATCTTCGTAAGTGGATAACCAGACAGGGGTAAGTAACTAATGTTATCACTGTAACTGCTGCTTTAGGCATCAACCCACGCAGTACAACAGGCCATCCATCATGGTGGTTTGTCTAACATGTCATTTGTTTTGTTGATCCAGCGGAAACATTTCGTCCCCTCCGTGATAAACACGATTTTTAGTTACACTGGCTGACTGATTGACGATCTGCTGCCACAGTCACAGAATCAAATAAAATTAACCAATAGCCTAAATCGCGAACATAAACGTTATTTATATGCATGAAAAATAAAAGATCAAATTTTCGATCATTAACAATTGTTTTCAATAAAAACAGGCGCTTTCTATTGAGACAGAAGACAAATGAATATTGCTTACGAAAATATAATGATTTTATGACGACATTTAAAAAAAATGTGCCTACTACTCTTGATATTTCTCTTTATGTCTCCCAATAGACTTGAAATCCAACCTTACATCACAACCATGCGTATACTTTATACCACGTCTAAGGGGAAATAAAGTTTGACATGGTTTTAATCTGCATGGATTGTCAATTCTTAAGCGATAATGTAATGGTGTCATACAAGAAAGACTTAAAGCTCGTTTAATATAACAAAGTGGTATAATAACTTTTTTCCTCATTTCTTTCTCATTAAACGAAACCAAACGTGTCATTACCAAGATCACTAATGGGACATGCTAGGAAAACACATTTAAAGTGTTAAATACAGGTGAAAAGGGATCATCGTTTAGAAATATAACACAATCAACAGTCATCAAACACCACAGTAACATTTGGTTCTTGTAGTATTTCCTATTGGCGGTGATGGCCAACCTCAGATAAAGGTGTTTCTACGATATGCAAAACATGATTAAATGAATCGGAAACACAGATTAAGAACAAGACAATCCCCGCATAGAGACTTTGTATGTGAAAGACGCATGTAAATATTCACTCTATGAAATTGAATTCCTTTGCACATTAGAATATAGTGGAAATAAAATGAATTTTAAACTAGTATATATAAATGTCAAACTAACTGACTTTTACTGGCGTTTTGTTTTACATTGATAAATTACAATGCCACCATGAAAAGGAATGTCGGGAACGGCAAATACTGTCTGCTGTCCATATAATTATGTGACAATTATTTCTTTCACTAGACACTTTAAAAAGCGATGACAGGAAAATTGTATCAAACCTCAAACATTTATAATTATTGTTCCTGGGAAGTTAACTAAATTGATTAATATTAACTTTGATGATAATCAGCTGGCCTTTAACATCCGCAGCATGGCGACGATTTGTACTCTTTAGTTGTGCTATAAGCAAATATACAGTTTTTATTTTAAGTATAAATCTACATATACAATCATTTTACCATATATTTAATGTTTAGTGAGGTTTGGGCGGGATAATATTTTAGTCTATATGTGAATGATTTGCTGGTAGGCTATTTTATTCCGTCTTTGCATATTACAGAGTTATCTCCCTTGCGGGTAAGTATCATTTATTACGTCATTGTTTTGTGAACACAATTCACGTCGTTATCCCCGAAAACTAAGGCATTATGCTCGCAAATGCACGACGTAACAATAACTAACTACCCGCAAGGGCAGACAACGCTGTAATATGCAAATATAGAATAAGGCATGACATCACTAAACGTCATTTACGGACTGTGAGCAATGTGCTGTGTGTCTTTGTCTTGTGTGGTTTACTGTCCTTTACATATAGACTCTGACCACACCCTTTCCGGTCACATAACACTGACCATTATATACTTGTTTAATACAAAATATGCCTAGTGATCTTGGCGTTGAAATATGATGTCGTCCAGATATGTGCTTGATTTTTCGGTTTTTCTCTTGATAAACAAATGAATTTGGCTAATGAAAGACTGTTACAAGCGAAATAAAAATACGTACATATATTAATAGATATTACGCATATTCATTTTAGGTATATATTGCAAATATTCATTAAACATTATTAATGCATTCTTTATAAAGTCACACGTACACTTGAAGTCGTGCAATATGTTACATAAATACAATGTACGTATTGACCAGCAACTGTTCTCCTTTGTTGCCTCCAATTTTTCCGCGCCATTTGTTATTGACAACAACTCATACATATGTATACCATGATTGACTCCGGTAAATACGTTTGATCCCCGTGTAATCTACTCGGACCAACATCCAAATTTTACATAATCTCTCTACAGTGTTTGTCCTCTACGATATTGATACACTGTTACACTAAGAACTGCCAGAAGTTGGAGTTCCATTACTATGGGCCCAACCTTATGATCGATTGTCAGGAAACGCAGACCACATGGAAGTTTCAGTAACCAAGATAAACTATCAAACGTTACCTGATTAAAATCATTCATCTAAGTATTTATAATTACCATATGTATATCCATGACAGACTTCTTAAAATCGATTGTGCTACTGACATATAATACGATTGTATTTGTTTCGATGTTTTTAATTTGGTTTTTTTTTCACATCGCTAATCAAAATATCCCGTATGTTTCATTCAGAAATCGCACCTGTGTATGGATTACAATAAAATCGTTCCTAAATGTCACACGTCCGGGAGGCGATCATGATAAAAGTATCTTAGTTATTTATATTCATTTATATTTCAAACCTCCGATATCTTCTACATTTAACTTGTTTCGACTATTCAATAATGTAGATCTAAACCGCAGCCCTGTTTGCTTCATTTTGTATACAGTATGGCGTGTACTTTTCCATCTTGTATCTTCATTGTACGATATAAAAATCGACTATAGATATAATTTAAGCTTTACACTCTGAGAAAGGTTCTGGTTCCGTTCCCTATTCAACACAAACATACACGGCATACATGGGGAGGGACGACCAATCGAAATGGTGACAAAGTATGATCGGGTGAGGTGTGTTGTTCGGAGTCTTTGTATGTTCCAGTGGGATATTACTACATACTTGTCGATGGCATGGTTCACGCAATGTATAAAGTGAAGCCCGTCCTGGAATGACACTAGCTTTAAACATAAATTATCAAACTGTGTATAAATCATTGATAGGTATAATGTGACACATTTCGTACTTTCTTATAAGTAGCGGTAGTAAACGTAAGTTATTAAAAGAATGTTAACGATATAAGCAAAGTCATTTTTGGACGGTTGTTAGAATACACAACTTTATGCATTTGAAATGATGCAACAGTTATGCAGTGCTCTGAGCTTAACAAACATATAAATGGACGAATGTTACGTCGCAATATGAATTTAGTGGCACATGATAATTTCACACTAAATCTGAATTTCTGATTGGCCGATTATTTTTTTACCAAAACTGTGTGGAAAACATCATTATCACGACATCACAATATAGACGTTGCTATTAAATATGGAAAATATTTTTTGAATTATGAGAATCGTATTTTGTCAATAAAAATGTAGTCTGAAATATTGATTATAAGTAAGTATGGTTATCACTGTTACGTTAGATGTTATTGGGGGATTGACTGACTCACAGATTGTAAACACATTTTTGTTTATCCCCCTAAAAATTGAAAAAAAAATAATGAAAAGATACACACTTTCTGTGATATTATATATTACAATTTCTGTTTTTCTAGCTAGTTTGTATAGAAATATGATACCGATATAATGTATTTCAAAATAATATGACGTTTGTAATGTTTTCTGCATGCTGCCATTATACTATCGAGTAAAGAACACTCATATCGTGTAATTGTACGTTTAGTTGATGTATGTACAATTTGCTTTTGCTTTTTCGGAAAAAAACCCTGATAACGCTGTATATGATTACTGAAAATAAAACAATAATCCACAATATATATATTTATAAATCACAGGATCAATGTTATCGCCATGGTAATTGTCATTGTTTTTACTTCAAGTATTTTGAGAGCAGTCTTGTAGGCGTACACAAATAATAAATTTCGGTTAATTCACTGCAATTATACTCGTAGACTGACAAGGACAGCTTGGAAGATGATCTTCATGATTGAGCGTTTTAGTGCACTATCAAATGAAGTTACTGTACCAAATATGCAATATTTACGTATGGACAAGAACCACTCTCTTAGTGAACAGTAATTGAAACTCATTGCTATTATATTGATGATATGTCGATATACTTATGTCCTTGTTATGAAACTAGAGCAGACGGTTTTTTATCCTTGTTTTGCTATTACTTCCTATAATGTATAACGTAATGTGAGGTTTTAGGATATTGGTTATGATAAAAGTATCGAACGAGCTTAATTTATGACATAAATCATTAAAAAAAAACACATTAGGGTGATTGTTCGGCTATATTATCAATACAGTTTTCGCTATTATTTAAGTATGTGCCCCTTGTAAAGCCAAACATAGCGAAACAATATCCGAAATTTCGACGTACACATTTCTTACAGCTTTACATGCTTATACATGCTACAGCTTTTACATGCTACACATTTCTACATGCATTGATTATGATTTTTTTTGTATTAACTGATTTATCATTTTATCAGCTTGAAAGATATTATAGATTATTGTCGGGTGATCCAAATAATCCAGAACTTGAGAAGCAATCATCGATCTCTCAAATACAATGTATATTAACAATAATATATCTCTTTGAGATGTATCGATTTCCAACACATTTATCAAAGAATTATCCTTAATTTCACGACCATATTTGTGAATATGGTGACAATTTACTTTGAAAAGTAATACATTTAGTTACATTACCCAATGTGTACAATCTATTATGTAATTTTAGTTAGCGCCAGCAGTACAACTTAGTTGTATGAGATAATAAGTACATGTCTCATGAAGGCAGGGCTTTAGATTTTTGTCCGCCGTCTCCAATTATATCAATATAAAAGGCGATTAAATTTGGGATAATTTCTTTTACTATTGTTCCTATTTAAAAATATCTCTTGACACCGCCTCAATGTGGCCATCATTTGAACGATTATTTATATGAGGAAGCCTTTGGATTGCGTCCCCTAGGTGTGACACACCAATCTTTAATCGTGTTTAATGTTTAGTTGGGAAAGGCAATTCTGTCAAAACATGTGACATTTTATACGATATTTACCACTATGCCAATAGTATATTGGTGCTTTCATGGATCTGAACCATCATATATAAGCCTCAATATTCACACACTGTATGTTTTATGACAATTTGTGATTGTGAAAACTACAAAAAATACAACTTTATTATTGTTTGAGAACAATCATAATACTGGTCAGTTTAGCGAATTCAATTTATCACCGTACTGTATAGCTGTTAAAGCTCGTGGATGTAAAATTTCTCGACTTACTGTTCGCAATATATTCGCGGTTGTTTATTTTCGTGAATCACCTTTGTAGATTTTGAATGAGTCATTCACTTGATACGATGTGATGTATAAAACCAGGGTTTAGAAATAATATCTGGAGGTTTTAAATCTAAAAATCAATGGAATTTACCGAAAACAAATCACACGAATATTACTAACTATACAGTAATAGCTTTATGAATCAAATACGAAAAATAAACTTAGCGCAACATAACTTAGCAGCATTTACTGTATGTTTCCCTTTAATCTCGTAAACCGTTGGATTAAACACATTCAATAAATATATACAATAGTATTTTATTCGTGAGGAAAACTGTTTGGAATCAACAAAAGTATATAACCGAACTGTTTCTGTTTTCGCTTCGGAAACATTTCAATGTTTTTATCTGCGATTTCCCTGAACTGCTGAATACCGTACAGCGCTATTTAATAATATGAAGGAAATTGGACTACCGATTGCGTAAGCATTCCCCAAAGTCAATGTAAACGTGATTAATGGTCGTAACTGGACATAGATAAGAGATACATGGTATCGCTTTATTACCCGCGTACTGCATTTATCATATATAGACGTGGTTATCACAAACATCGATATGATTTTTCCAGGTGATTTGTAAATAATGAGTTTGAAATAGGTAAATTAAACGTTGTTTTATTTTGTAACTTAGAAAATAATAACATTAGATTCTCATTTTATCATCAGTAAATCCCTTTTGGAAAATACGTCATTAGCTTACTTGGTAAAAATTGATACCCATCTTACTTCATCAAGGTAAATATATGATATTTAGTGTTACGATTAAATTGTTACAGCTTGTACATGTACCTGTTTTGTAATTGACTCACTGTTTACTTGATGTTTTTATTCTGATAGCTTTTCTTTATGTAATCTTTGAACTTGGAGAAAATGGAGATAATGATAATAATACAACATTGTCGTCAGTGAGGGAAATCTACGTTGATATTTATTTTTTTCTTGAACAACATAATGTATAAAATTCGATTTGCATTTAAGCAACCTCGTCTGTTCACATTTCAGTGATGTTGTCAATTATACATATACCTATGATCTTACTTGATTGTTCATGTCATATGAGATTTTATGAAACGAGTCGAAGAAGTTTTTATTTTTGTGAGCCTTGTCGAGCTAAAACGAAAACTTCGAGACGAGTTTCATAAAATTTCATATGAAAGAAACAAAAAAAATATATACGTTTTATCATATTACTACAAATACTTTTTTAATGTTGAATTTCACGTCAAAACTCCAGCAACGTCATTTTATCATTTCTGTCTGACGTCACAATGCATTTCCAGTCGATGAAAATCGCTCCAGGTCATATTACACTAGTGACATACGCAAAAATATTACACGGGTAAAATCACTAGATAACAGGTGGATTTTGTGATAAATATTAGTCTCGATCCTAGTGTTGTGATAAATAATTTAACGGTAACAAACATATACGGCAGTCCTAACATCGATACGTTCAATATTTAACCAACACTTTTTGCATAATCACCACGCATATATTACGATGTAAGCTAAAATTGTATTATGCTTAAAACGTAACATTCGTCGCATCATCTGTCATATGTATGGAATAAGGAATATAAGTATTAAAGAATAAAAGTATTAATACTGACATAAGCCGTCAATTCTACTGTAAAAGATTCGTCAGGTCTGGTTAGGCCGATGACCTCTGTTCGTACGCCTACGATAGCCTGAAACCCGTGCCGAGGAATATAACACTGTAACCATAAATAGAGATTGACGGAAAAAGGCTTTGATAGAAAAATATCCGTGCAATATTGCCTTAAATCTGGATTAACATGAAATTGGACGTCAAAAGAGATTTATAAATCTTAAAAAAAGTGTTTATAAATTGACACCATAACATGTTGATATCAATAATGTGTACTGCGATACTTTTGTAAGCAAAAAATGAAATAGCCAGAAAAAAACACAATATCTGTCCAAATTTGAGTAAAATTCTAGGTAAAATGCAACGTCATAATATAACGTATACTTATATTTCTAAAAATAAAAAAAATTGAGATATCGCTCATAAAAACAAAATCAAGAAGGTGCGTATTAAAATACAGACTATCGATCGATTTAAGACATAATAAAGACTGAAGGCTGTTAGTAATAGCATTGATGTTCATTACAACATAAAAGCTTATATATATATACAATGTATGGCTTTGTACAAAATATATCAAAGCGAAACACTATTCAAACGTCAGGAGATTAATCAACTTGTCATAATAAACATATTGTAGTTGTAATCATAATCATCAAAATCAAGATGCAGGGTCATTACTATGATTAGGTATTGAAGTGAATGTCACCACGGGTGAAATAATAGGGAAACAAAAAACATCAACTAAGACGAATCGTTATTGTATCAGTATCCTACCACTGCTCCAGATATAATAGTTTATTTATCACCTGTACGTTATGTTGTTAATGTCGGTGTCTGTAACTACTGACAAGGCTCCAGTAATGTGTCAGTAAGCTATAGGTCCCACGTCTGATGCGCATCAAGGTGGCAATCTGTCTACACGGATAGGCAGAGCTGTCGCTGATAGACAGATTTGTCGCGACACGAGTCTGCTATTTCGAGTGCGGAGAGGATAGATTCGAAATAGAAGTGACACAGGAGTTGAATAACACTACTTATATATTTCTATCCGACCTGCTGTAGAAATGGCTTTAATTGTGTTAACCGAAGCTTCAGAGTGTTTCTTAACACGTCATGTTCACGAAATATATATATCGTTTTGTACTTTTAGTTTGTTTGTTTGACTAATTAACGTCCTATTAATAACGTCGTTTCAGAACAGTCTCCGAGGTATATGGTGTCCTGTGTGTGGGAAGTGTGAGGTGCATTACAATGTATATTCGTGTTGTGTCTTCTTGTACAGTGTTGCCGAAGACACCAAGCAACATTCCCCACCCGGTCACATTATACTGACAATCAGCGAACCAGTCGTCCCACCTTATTAATGCTGAGCGCTAAGAAGGAGGAGAAAAACTGCCTTTATAGACTGATTTGCCTCGGCCACGGGAATAGAAACCCAGAACCTTCCTTACGTGGGCGATAGGTCAATCGAAGGGCAAAAGCGTCAATGGAAACATTAGGGAGAACAAAGCTTAGAAAGAATGGAACGGTATGATCCTAGATTTAGTCACCTTTTACGACCATGAAATAGGGGCAGTGGAACAAATATAACGTCATTCCTGTTAAAAAAATTCTCATAAACGTACGGGAAGAAAATTAATAATAAAAAATAAGACTTATTTTTTATTGCTACTAGAGTTATATTTTTGATTAAAACAATTAAAGATACAAATAAAAATGCATATCAAAACTTTCGTTATGCGATGTTTTTAATAAAGAAATATTTCGGCAAGGTTTTTTTTCAAATAACGTTTTTACATCTTTATATTTCTAATAGAATATACAAATGTATAAAAAATCTAATGTATTGCTTTCAACTTTTAAGAACTGTAAAACCATTCAATTTGACTCAGCGAAATGGTAGAGTTCGTGAATAAGATACCTTTTTGTCGCAATTTAAATTCAGAGATCGCGTGGGAAATTGGTGAGAATTCAAACTCCCGTATCTGTAAACTATCAATAAATCGTCATGATTGACACATCAGACAAGGGGTATACCAAACGTTATATGGATGATTATATAAGAACTGATAGTAACGGTTTCAATAGCATGGTTGACTGATTAAAACAGCTCACAGTCACTAAACCTTACCTGTACAGTGGGGTACTCCACGGGGTAACTCGTACTGATTATTTGCAACTATAAATAATCTGACTACAACTAACAAACATGTCTTTGTTCTATGTAGATTAAAACATGTTGATCAGTACACATATTAATAAGCTTTTATTTTAGTGCTTATGCGTTACTGCTGAAATAAATCGCGCACTAAAGTGGTAAAAGATTTTACAGTGGGTTTGAAATTGCGCTAAGGAAAGACATGTCAATTGTCATACATCGATATTTTAAGTCTTGTAAACATATGTACAGTGAATGTTTTTGTATTTGCCGACCAAATGGAAAGTGCTAATTGTTTTGGTATACTATTTGAAAGTTAACTGCCTTGCCAAAATACCGTGAGATAAAATCAATAAATTTAGATACATGTAATACTATTTTAGTATCTGGGTTTTTTTTTAATTTACAAATATTTAAATTGAACGAAAATATGAATGTCAATTGCCTGAAAGCAAAATACACTTCATCTCTATAAAACAAGAAACAAACCAATGTACTACTCTAAATTTAGATTCCACATATATCTTTTTAGGATGAGTGTTACAAAGGAGGCAGGTATATCACTCTTTAAATGCTCTCAGTTGTGTGAATTGGGGAGTACCCCTGTTTGATCCAGATTAGGCAGACATATTACTGTTTTGCGAGTTCCCCTAATGCCAAACCTGGTGAGTAGTCCTCTGAGTTGGAATTAGTAGGAGTGTGTCAACTACACATCCCACCCGCCCACCTGCCAAGTAATTCCTTTTATTCAAAAAATGTGTTGCATGGAAGTGGTACAACTCATTTACATATAATAAAATGCATTCATCAGTTCAACGTTCACCTAACGTTTTTGGAAGGGAGGTAATTCTGACTTAAAATGTCGCACTCGGGTAAAATAGGGTTGTGTGACAAAAATCAATGAAATGCTGAATTTTCTGATCGTGTAATATACTAGACAAGTATTTTCTTGTTTTTTTTGTTGTTATTATTTTACCGACTACTTCTTATCAAAACGACAAAAAAAAAGAAGAAGGGGGGGGAAAAACACCCAAAAAACACAAACAACAGCAAAAATGAAATCTTTTTCTATTGCAATTATTTATTTGTTAGGCCAAAATGCACATTTATTTGACTGGACTATAAGACTTTAGTCACACTTTTCGGACAAATGACAATGCAGCAGTTGTCCGTATTTATTAACTCGTAATGCTCATTTATAAATTATAATACTCTGATTACAAATAAAAATAAATACGTTCTTGTTACACATAATGTATAAACGTTTATTACGCAATACAAATTTCAGCGAAGGTTTAAATTTAGTATCAACAGTTTGCTGTGATGAACGCTAAAATAAATCGTTCGCTAAATTGAAGGTTTTACAGCATGTCTAATTAATGTTACGTTAAGGTACGACTGGTCAGTTTTTTACACTGATATTTGAAGGCAAGAGAGGACAATAAATGTATCATATTGTTTGTGTCTAGTCTACATATGCACAGTGTTTGCTAAGGGATCGGTTCTTATTGACTGACCATTAGAAAATGGGGGAATGTTTTTGTGTATAATTTGAGAGTTAATAGCATTGCGAAAATATACCATGAATAAATCAATAGATTTAGAAGGTTCTGTCTACGTATTTTTTTTCCTTGCATATAAATATTTAAGTATTGTTGACAGAGGGAAATATATAAAAAAAATCTGAATTGGAAAAAAAAATATGAATGTCCATTGGATCAAATTTGAATCCAAATATATTAACAAAAGAGAAACATCATTGTACTATACTAAAGTTATACTCCACAAATAATTATTTCTGTAACATAAGTGTCACAGATGAGGCAGGTATATCACTCTTACTGACGTTGAACCCTATCTGTGAACGACGAAAGTATTACACTACTGTAGCGAGTGTACAATGTACGTTGTATTGAATGAAGCGGCTACTACCGCTGGAAAGAGTGATTATTTTCCTTTCAAAATCTTTCTATACATCTATACAAAGTTCTGTCACTAAGACTTACCAGTCCCATTTGCAAAAGAACATTTCTCGATTTTTTTATATTCACCTAATTAATATGCATGTGTCTCCTGCTCGTAGTATATGCATGAGCGAGACCAAAACTATGATTAAACGTGTTGATCATATAGCTCAGTGATAATACATTTCATGTGTAATTCAGCTTATCTGCTTGTAGAATGGAGGGTTTAAAATCAACTTAAATTCATTTGTCTAAAAAAAATAAATTTTTTAATCAATTTTGTAGCTCTAGACTTGCGATGACAAAAAAGTTCTATTTCCTTTTTACAGTAATTAATTATATTTGTCATCATACAGATTCGTTTTATTCACAAAACGATATGTCACAGAACAAAATTCTCGGCAATATATAAAACTTTAAAAAAAGTATCAAAATTTCATGACGGCCCAAACATCAAATTGTTACATCCAAACCCACGAGCCCGTACCTTAAACGAACCATCCAATGAGAAAACATTTTGATTCTCGACGCCGCGGAGCACTTGTCTGTGATCATATACTATTGATACTTGTCGTAATTGTATTCCACTTTCGGCGTTCACAGAACGGGTTCAACGACAGTAAATGCTCTCAGTTGTGTGATTTGGGTAGTAGTTTTCCAATGTAAGGACATGGCTGATGTGTACTTGTATCAGACAAGTAACTGTTGTAAGAGTTAGCTCTTACGGAAAGTCAGTAATAAGGACCTTGTGATAGGCTGAGAACGTATTTTCACATTTACTTTTTGGCATTACTGATGACTACTTATCCAATCAATTTCTATTGATAATGTAAATGTGTTTTTAACAAGTGTTTCCTCTACATACCAATAAACAGTACATATCAATTAAGATAAATATTCCTATTCATTTACATACACGTACTTGTTTTAACAAACGATTTCCTTTAAGCCACAGAACCATTGTTTATTATTTTGTATCAAGCATTCCTTTAAAACAAATACCTTTCTCATGAGCCAAGAGAAAAAGACGACACCGCCATACCAGATTTTTGATATGGTAAAAATGACGTTATTCCGGTGAATGTAACGTCATTGTTTAGCGGGTCTGAATGGCGTTTCATTAACCGGAACCTTAAACTTCTGGGTCAAGTATGAAAACGTTCCGCCAGATATGGAACAAATTTACATGATTGTATTTGGAACAAATTTACATGATTGTATTGGCAGATTAAGTATTTTGTGTTGATGGATAAAGCATTTTGTTTTATATAGTTTATTGGGCAGTAGTTATCCGTCATTATGTGGGCAGCAGCAGGATAAGTACTATATCACACCAGCATGCAGCCGAAGACACCGAGCAACATACCCCAAACGGTCACAAAGTCATGAAGGTAACCCAATCAATGCATGATAATAAATATCCCTTGGGATGTATGGCGTGGTTCAGGACACAATTTTGGGAATGTTTTATTGATGGCATTCAGCGTAGTTAACGCAGTAAAAGCGATGTCGGACAAAGTGCTTTACCATTTAATAACGTTGAGCAAATTGGCCTACAGTTAGGCTGGAAGCATTCCGCCAACTCAATGTACAAATGCTTAAGTATCGTTTACAGTCATATATCAAAGAATATTGTTATAGAATACAAGACGTATTGAACGCATGGCTTACTAATGGTGCCATCGGCATAGAAACCAGACATGTAGAGAAATGGTCATTATTCCAGGATTGCCAGTTGGCCATTCTGAATATATTTGTTTTTGTTAATTGGAACTTCTGCTTAATCGTAGCGTTATGTATTGACATTAAAATAACTCGTCAAACATGACAAGAAATGTGTCACAACTCTACTCAATCTGGAGTGTGTAACATTAAAAGTATAAGTGGACTATAGACATGTTCGATGTTTTGTTTTGCCTGTTTATCATGTTACATGTATCTCGGTGTAGGTGTTTTTGTTGAGAGCTCGAACGCGCGACGCAGTGTTTAATTGTGTAAACGTGGTGACAAAATCCTTAAAAAACATCATTCTACTTGCAGCTATGTATATTGTATGTAAGTTACAAATATTGATTAAACAATATCAATCAAATGCAATGTCGATTGGTAAAAAATAAAGAAAACAATGTTTTTGCAGTGTGCGTTTCATATTGTTGAATTAACAGCATGGGAATATCGTTTATATCAATGTAGAAAATTGTTCAGCGACATAACGTATCGCATACATATTGGCTGAGTATAATATATGTCAATATAAATGTTGAAATTTACTTAATGCACGATCTGGTATCTATGGAAATACAATAAACTAGTATAAACTAAGTGAAGGATTCGGAGAGGGGAATGGATTTACTAATTATATCAATATTTACCATTATGTATATTGTACATTTTTGTAATATGTGCTTAGATTTTATTTAAATCACTGAGTTGTCGCTTCCATTGTAGCTTCATATCGGTATATCTATGTTGGCATACTTTTTTAATGTGATATGTACCTTTTCTGATCCCGACATGTTTTGTTTTAACTGGTAGCATATTGTCTATAATGTCGTTTATTTTGTGCAATATGATATACAATTTGCAAATCACCTAACATGACATTATGTGTTATATCCACCTTGTTTGATTCACAGTAAGATACAGTTGTGCGGTACTAGTTCTTCGTCATAAGTTTATTCCTATATATGTTTATTAAAATAACGTGAAAAAACACTACTTATTTGCCATTGGTTTGCTGTTAACATGTTTTTATGATTATGCAAACTTTGTCCAAACCGATTGAATTCTAACAAATATATTTTTCACTGGTATTTTTATACCACAGTCACAAACGATAAACAAAATACTGTTAAATACTGTTCATAAGTATTCGAACTTCATATTTGCATCTTTATTTTAAGTTTGACACATTTCCAAACCGCGCCTCCCAGTGGCGACATATCCAAAGCATTTATCAATTCCGCTACACCTCAGTGTCTATAAATGTGTGGCTAAATCTTAATAGATTCGCCGGTCACTGCATTAATAGGTCCACAAAAGTAGATCTCAAAAGTTTGTCCTCTCCGACTTATCTCCAGACCCAGTCTGTAATAATTCACCCCAGACATGTACTGAATTTGCCTATAACATCTACTCCTTAACTTAATGCTCATTGCAACATCTTGATCCTTTGGATAATTGCATCTAAGCACAAGGGCCAAGATATATTATATCTACAGGGAAAGTGCGCGTGTACCTCTCTGCTCAATTCAATGACTAACCGTTTTTAATGATGTGCGCGCGGACTTGTACATCCCAGCGCAATCATTACGATTTGTTTCGGCACTAGGAGTTAAGGTTTGGTTTTGCTTATTATATTAATGCCCTATTAACATCCAGAACCATTTAAGGAAGGTCACTGTGCGAAGTATTGCAATGCATGAATTTATGTTTATTTTGAAAGTGCGCGGTATTTTCGTGCATTTTGTGTCGCCCCTTTGTAATACTGGAATCCTTCCCTCGTTTGTAGTGCTAGCTCATTGAATCATAATGGTGATAACAGGTTATTCATAAATATTTGATTAAATATATTTGGTTATAATACACAAAATATTGTGATGATGCGCTGCCCATTTCATTGGGTTAACCACAGTACGTAAACTATAATCCCCTAATATAATATGTATATTATGAACAGAAAATCTTTGAATATACGGAAAAAACTCAAGTAGACCTATTGTTATCTGAGAGAGTCTCACGAACGTTTTTGATATTTTTTATTAGTTGAATGTCCCATTAACAACCAGGGTCATGTATGGACGTGCTGATTGAGGAAAGCCGGAGTTCCCAGCTGTCAGTACAAGGCAACTGCCCCACATAGGGTTCGAACTCACAACACAAAGACAGTGAGTTTGTAGTAATATGTCGGAGTATATTAACCACTCGGCTACCGCGGCCCCCTACCCAACGTAATATGCATGCTGTGATGATACAAAATCATATTAACGTAGAAACGGCGTAACAACAATGTTGGTGAATCAGTCACGACCGTGACACGACGATATTAATTACCTAATTATACATACGTGTAAGTGTACTGATATGACCGTCAATGCACGTGTAATGGACACGTCAGAGTCATGATAGAGGTCGTGACCCCAATCTTAATGACTACAATAGCCTGTCCATCGTTCCTGGGCATACAGCTATATCACAATGTGGTTTGAAGGATGGCTGTATCGATTTAACATAGAGTAAGACGGAACCGTATGTTGGAAATCATTATATCTAAATTTATTGTGTAAGTGTATAACAATTCTTCTATATTCTACATCAAATGTGCTTTCTCATATTTATTTTTATTGAAATGGGAGTTCAAAAGTGTAAAATGATATGACTGTGTACTCGTGTTTTAGCTATTGCAAACCAAAGATACATAATTGAAAGAATACGTGAAACACTACATTTGTATGTACACAGCAGACAAGAGAACTATTTTCAGGGATTGTTCTCTGATATATATGACAATTTAAAGAATGAAACAATCATTTGTTTCCCTTCACCAAATAATAATTAAACTTATTGTTATTTACCCTTTCTATTTACTCAGAATATCAGTTTTTTACCTCTACACCTATATTATTATTAGAAATTAGTTATTTTGTTGATTTTGCCAAATGTAACACGTCATAAAGCAATTATTTTTTTTAATTAATTTGTATATATAAAGAACAAAATTAATTGATTTTTTTTCTACTAGTTTTACCATTTTGATATTTGTTATTTGTTGATAAGTTTAGACTAACAATTTATACTTTAATATCAATTATATCAAAATGTTCACTTTCTTTGCTTTATAATCTATATCGTATCGTATAATTGAATAATGTGTAATTGAAAATAAGTTATCAGTAATAAGGTATGTGTAATTGAAAATAAGGTATCAGTTATAAGGTATATGTAATTGAAAATAAGGTATCAGTAATAAGGTATGTGTAATTGAAAATAAGGTATCAGTAATAAGATATGTGTAATTGAAAATAAGGTATTAGTAATAAGATATGTGTTATTGAAAATAAGGTATCAATAATAATTAAGTGAACGAAATGAAGCGTAATATGTAAAACAATGGACGATTTAAACCTAAATATGAATTTAATAGAAGTATAATTGTGATATAATTTTAATATGATTACGTCATACAAATAATGGCAATTTATGAACAATTCCAAAATATTTTACAGCACTAAATTTAAACCTCACTAGAACACATCCTTACATTACCTTGAAACGAGTTGCTCGAAAAGAAAACATATGAAGAGAGACATCTTTTCTCACCAAATGTCTTCTAGTCAGGAAATGCTTTTCATTTTCTGTTGTTGCATCGAATTGAATTTACACTTACCATGTGTTGAAGATAATGCCATATTGCTTGGTGTGTCCCTCCATTGCATAGAAACATATTGTAATTTTGACACTGTTTGTCCTTGGGATTAATGACTAGTAAAATGATAAACATTAAACTAAATACAATGAAATGCCACAAGCAGCATATTATATCACAGCTGATTAAACGCCGTCATATTCAGATATCCGGAGAACAATTCAGTGCTAGAGGGAAAGGGTATCTGAATTTACCGAGATGTCGGCTGTTATATCTATACTATTATCATAGAACAGTGACGTTGTTGCAGTGTGTGTCTGTACCTGGTGACGGATCCCAAAGGATAGACAACTTACCTGTCAGGTGATGTATCGAGGGTCCGACACCCATGAGGGTGTCACTGTCTGTGCTGATTGACAAGGTTATCGCAACACAAGTCGCTCATTCCCCAGTCTCGATAGATCTAGGTTTACACTGACATAATAGATTGATCTATATTCTTACAGGAATTTATAGAAAAAAACAGATGAAAGGCTAAGGTCATCTCAGGTCTCTGTTGTACTTTAAGTTTGCTAAATGCTATTGAGAATTAACATCCATAATATTACTTTTTGTAAATAGCTCTCCGAAATTCAATTAATTGTTTATGGTGGTAAAGAGTTAAAACTTAAGTTTTAGTGCACAAGGGTTGACCCTTATACACCAACAGAAAAGCATGGTTTCGAAAGAATAATGGAATTCGACCTAAATATGTCACAGACCTTGACTTGTTGACCCAGACTTTCTTTTTGTTATTAAGATTTAACAAAGTTAATGTATGAAGAATGTATGTATAGATTTTTTCTGAACACATTAACTAACCACTCCAAAATGTCTAATGCTCAAATTTCGTCTCAATTTATTGAATTTGTATGACGTTGGGTGTTATATAATGCTATATATTGTTGTGAACAATGTCATAAGAGCACTCCTACTTTTACTTGTATTTATTAATAGTATTATCTGTTGGATAACACTGTGCGTTGTTTTCAAGTTTTCAGGTTTTCAATAAGAATGGTACAGACGCAACAGTGATTCGAAATCTAAAATCCTGTTTAGTTTGGTAAACCTGTAATTATCTAGAAAACTGTAATAGATTCCGCTACCCTTTATATGAGAGCATAGCAGCCCAATGTTTCTCCAATACGTTTCCATGGTAACTGTCATTAAAGCATGTGATGTGTGACAATATAGATATCCATATGTCACAAATATATTTACCAAGTTTGTCAACAACTAATAAGTTAATGGCCGTTTTACAAAACCTGTGTATAGTAACTTGGTTACCAAGGTAACCGGAATTTCGGCAAGGAAAGCATGCGTAGATGTCTACGCATGTCCCCATGTGATACCAAGTATCCGGTATACCAGGAACAGCCAATGTATAAAATCTTGTTTATAGTGTTCAAGTTACCTAAACATCTTGACGGAGCTCTCCCGCGCACAGTGGGAAGATTTGAATAAAAACTAACTAAAGTAAGGGGCCAAGTTTGTCATTCCTAGTTTGACTAATAAAAATCTAGTCAAAAGCTCGAAACAAATTAGTTACCGATGTGTACAGCAACGGAGTTTACATTTAAACTTTTGGTATGTTACGGAGGTATTCTATATAACTGTATAGTTGTTAATATAAATAGCTTTAATTTCGGTACATTCACGGCTCCATCAAAATATAAGATCTATCAAAATAATTTTATATATTGTAGCATGTTGTATGGATGACAAATGCTTTCTAAATAATTTGTCAAATAATAAACTTAAAACAGTAATTCGCCAACTTTTACACCCGCGAAATTTTATAGTAAACTAAAACAACGCTGTCACTCTATACAATGTAGGCAGTACATATAAAAACAGCACAAATTGTAATATTCCAGATTACATAGAAAATGTTGTTGTTTGGCAATATTCTGAAAATAAATTATTATTTATCTGTTTGGCGATGTCTTAGAACGTAAAAATTAATCGAGCAAAAAATGTTTCAAACAGTAGAGCTATTTCGCGAAATTCAATCGCCAGAGAAAAAAATATTAGGTACGGAGATGCAAAATTAAGTTGCGACGAAAACAAATCCATTACTAGTAATTGGAATTGTTTTCGGAGAAATTCAAAATACGATGGTGCAATCTGACGGAGCAATTTGTATTTACTGCTGAGATTACAGCATTTGACATATCACATGAACGAAGACGCTTAGAAAGTTATAACACTGCGAATCAATATAATTCCAGACTCAAAAACTTGACATAAGACACTATTAGTACAGAATGATATAGTATTTCAGCCATTTGGTCTGCCATAAATGTTCTGCACAAGCTCCGCATAGTCGAGACTCTAGTGGGGGATGGTAGTTTAAATTACAAATTGCTTCAACGTTTATCGTAGGTTTTGTTATCATTAAAATAATTATCGTATAAGGTTATAAAAAACACATACTATTATGGGTTATTTGTCAACCATGTCCTGTATTCAAGGCTTTGAAATTGTCCCTGGTACTCCATTGCATAATCGTACATGGCAACTTCCGGAGAAGTTTTTGATCTTATTTTTCCCTTCCTAACTGACCTTTATTCCAGCTTCATTGGAACGTCATATTTGCCTCCGATGTCCCTATGATGAAAAATGTGATAAGTTTCGATGCAGAGACGCAAAACTGTGGTGGCTGAATATTGGCATTTTTTTTTGAAAATGAAAAAAAGAAAAGGAAAGTTTTACTCTAAACTTTCAGTCTTTCGAATTTTATTAACACGGTAAAAATATGTCTGCAAAAAATCAAAAGCTTGGAAAACTAAAAAAAAAGGGAAAGCAAAAACTTAAGTTTTGGTCCGAATGACAAAAAATCATGCTTAAAATGATCGTTTCCCATTCATCACCTCTTGATGTGGCCAATATCACGATAAAACGTCTTTGATGTTAGAGCAATAGGCTGTTGACACAGGGAAACTCATTATACATGATACCGGTGTTTGCACTGATACGAGCCGTCAATGCACGTGTAATAGATTCATTAGAACCCTGATAGGGGCCGTGAACTCGCACAAAAGCCCTCGGATCGTTCTTGTTACTGGTTACTGCGTTGCAACAACAGAGGGGATATAGATCGATCGATTCAACCGATTGTACTAACACATACGTGGAATATGTCCTGATTTCCCCCATTGACACGTAATTTATCGTACTAGACGGAATCCGATATTCACGGATTATTAATGGATTAACACCAAATTGTAATAGCATTATTAGCGCAATAAAATAAAATTAAATAACATATATTTTGTATAAGCTCTTCATATAGTGAAATATGAACACCAATAATAGATATTGTAAATAGTTACTCTAATTATGAGCAGCAGCGAAATCAATCATATATAATATGGATATCTCAAGGTCTTGGTTGATATATACACACAAAATATTACATGGGAATTAACTTCATGTTTGAGTGATATTTCAAAAACTGTAAGTAGTCTTAACAACGGCTGTCAATAAATAATTTATTTTGAAATGTTTTAAAAGCGCAATGTCAAGTACCAAAGAAATATCCAAGTTATAATGGTAAGTTTTCACGTTTATTGATTTAGTCTTGTCATTATTCAGCAGAACGGACATATATATATATAACGGATCAAATTTACAGTCAACTGTTCGTTGTCACTATAATATAACAGGAACAGAAATCCCATTCGGTGTTTTGACAAAATATGACAGCGAGATAATAGTATGGATTGTCACGTAATTGTCTATGACGGTGTGCCAAGTCTTTCCTATTTTGATAGACCGCCTAGTAAATACTACTAGTAAATTACTTTAACGTAGGACCGGGGTGATATATATAAACTATAATACTCATCAATGTGTCTGTTAACACAGTTGTGTATTTGGATACTCTAGTATATCGGTATTCTGTCTCTGTAAAAGTGGGACTGTTGCCATTTTATTGTTCTATTTCACGCATGTCGCCATAGACACCGTTCGACAACCCAAACTCAGTCAATTTATAGTGACAGCGGACAACGCAGTCGTTCTACTCAATTTATACTCAACATTCATCAGGTTTAGGGACTATGTAAACCACAGGATCTGCCAGGTTAAGACTTTGGTATACTCAAAGCTTTCAACAAAGGGTCGAGCGCTCAACTGAAAACTAAAGGTCAGGCGGTGTTTAGGTAGACATTAGAAAGTGCAAATTAGTGAAACATAGGGCTGGTCGCCTTTGTCGATCATGTGATAGGGCGGCAAAACTTAATTTGACGTTCTATCTTGCAAGGCAATTGCGTTTACAAGATAATATAAGTTTGTGAAAAATATACGAAGTATTTCATCAGAAGATAATCAACGCAATATTAATATCGCGTGGTACGAAGGGTGCTTAGCAAGGCGATGCTATGGTGATCTTGTATCACAATAGCTATTGTTTTATCATCACGTGGTGTATATCAAAGACTTTGTAGAGGACCAATAAACGTTCTGTGATGTCATTCTGTCCTTTCACAAAATAATAGAATGTTTTCTTCCTTAATAATATAATTTTAAAGGATTTTATCACGATGGTTGGTACCACAATATGCCGCTTGTGACAAGAGTTTCTCGAGTAGAACAGTGCAATGTGTCGTTCACATGAAGAGAGCAAGTATAATGTTTGCACATATGTTACAATTAAAGACAAATACATAACAAAAGTGTTGGTGATGATAATCTACATGTTATACGATATGACTTTGATCACAACAACAGTCGAATATAGGCATCAGGTGTTATCCACAGCCATTGTCCGAGATCCGCGAAATAAAGCCAATTGCTGATCCGTTGCTCTTTATTCCGAAAATGAAATAATAAATGGATTCGCTGTTACTTGAATCTGGCTTTGCTTTTTAAACACTTAATACAACTTCCATAATGTTCTTATTACGAACACATCTTTGCCAAAAGTATATTATACTTATTTCTATAAAGTTACATATATTGTAAATACCTTACTTTCAAATAGCCCACCCATTAAAATAATGCCATTGGAGCAATACGGTCATACTCTATATTTACCAGGTAACACTTGAATCTGCTCGCTATTTTACCTCTTTCAGCTATCCTTAAGATACATATAATGCGGTTTGATGGAAACAAAATTCAGTATGTACTGTTTAGAAAAGAAAGTAATAGTACAGAAGACACGCTTGTTTCTTCGACTGGTCTGTGTCTTTCAGGTAGCCCAAGTGAAAAAATAAATAATGAAAAACCAAACAGCCACAACAGAACTTACTGCAGTCTCCCAAAACACTCAAACACTCACGTTATGACACCGCATATACAATATAGTTCAACGTATTTAATTCAGATTTAAACAGCATTAAGTATAGTTGTATATCAAGAATCGTTTATGAGAGATTCCCTTGTTGAGGACAGCTATTTTTGTTTGTTCTTTCTACCAGTATTCGAGGGTTTTTTTTATATATTTTTTTTAAACTTTCATTGTCAGCTTTAACTAACTCTGAATATTGATATATGTATTTAAATAAGAGGCAATAAAATAAATTATACCTTAATATTTGATATATTTTGCTATTTCTTGGTGTTGTGGTAATAATCTATCACTTCATTTAGAGTCTTTTGATCAGTTTAAACATAATGATATTATGGTCATCAAGCACCATCAACAATGAGTTTCTAACGAGTCTTTTAAACATCCGACTATTTAACATGACATATAAGTCGTTAATACGCTGACGAACCTTCGAAACGTGGTGTCTGTAGACACGTCAATAAAAAAGCCATAACGACTATCATGCTTCATTAGGCACGGCAACAGGGTAGTGACCGTCATGCCAGGAGTTCATCCGCTACACTCCGCGTCTGTCTGTCATAGCCCTGTTACGCGTGCTTACCGTGTCCTAATCGATCTCAGTGAACCGTGGGGATTGTATCACCAGTCATCGTTTTTCTTCCTGAAGATCGAGCAGCTATATCGCTCGTGAAATCCTAATTAATCGCATCCCCTGTACGTCTGGGATACAGCCAGCGGTCACTGGTTTCGGTTGTATCAGAACAGGAGCAGGTCAGGGAAATAACAAGTCGAGAGAATGCGTGCGATGTCGAGTTCAATATACATAAAGCAATAAATCAACTCTCATGAATGTCTTTTTATTAAGGCCAATTCATTGACTTCACAAATAATGTGACGTGCAATGCACATACGTTCACAGAAAAAGTGCCATTTTAACTAAGGCCCTTTGAGTCTGGGTTCTGGTACATTTTTATTTCTTCTATTTTATTACGTTTTTGATAGATATTGTACTCTTTCGGATATATCATTTTTATATTTTTATTTGTATAAGACATGGATCTTATTGAGGTTATCAACGTGCATATATTTACATACCACTGCACAGTGTCTATATGTTGATACAAAGCCCATTGTATGTTATTTTCCATATTTAACATTGGTAGTATAGGCTGCTGGCGTATTAATACCAGCAATCAGAGTTCAAGAGGTCACAAAACACTGGGTTTTCACGTCAGTGTGAGAATTTAACTGAAGATAGATCAAAGAAAGAAAAAGCTAATTTAAAAACAATTTTAAAACACCATAATTATTAGCAGTAAAAATAAAGTGAATGTCAATTTTAAAAAAGCCCCCCCCATTAAGATTATATTTTAATTAAAACAAGAAAAAAAAATGACAAAAAATAGGAAAAAGAATAAACTATCACGCGAACCGTACGTACACAGGCGTTCTTGTTTAACACCAGACGCATTGGTAAACAAAAACATGTCAACATCTGACGAAGAGCATCTCCGATTAACGGAGATTTCCATGTCAGCCAGATGATGAAATTATATTGGCAACTTAATAGCTGCAGATCAGAACTTTCTGAGTTTGAAATCCAGGGATATTGAAAAGGAGTAGCAGAAGAACTCAGTCATGGATGGTTTGTTTTCACAGAGTGGGGGTGAATATGCCCGCAGGCGCAACTGATACGTCACAAACAAACAATCACAAAATAGATTCAAAACAGTAACTGACGAGGAAATGCAGAAGTTTTGAAGGATAGCAAATCAAAGACTTCGACAAAGATAAATACTGTTGTGGACAATTTGATTATTCCAAGGTAAATTAAGAATATACACAAATATTTGAAAATTGTAATGTACTGGTACAACATCTTAGAATGGCGTCATGAACGTTTTAAACCCTCTTGTGTAAAAACGTGTGCACCGATTCCAACAAATCGTCACACTGATAAATAAAAATCGACCAATTGCATCTAAAATTTAGCAAATCCAATAACGAATTAATGCCATCATTAACACAAAGGATAATATTTTTCTGGTTGTATATTGTAGAAATTGGCACCAGGAAGTCTTCTGGCTGCTCGGTAGATTTCGGTGAAGTTTTCTCCGAAATCTGGCTTCAAAATTATGTAAATTTTATTGCGGAAAGCCCGACCAAAGAATGTACAACAGAGGGAAAATAGCCTGAAAAAAACAACATGCAGGAGCAATATCATACAAACACTTAGAAACCTTCGGGCAGGAAGTATATCGGCATTTACAGGACCTTGGGTAGGAACATTGATATTGTGACAAGACAGTCAGTTCAAAGCATAGCAATAAAGTGATAATGGTAATCTAAAGGAGAGAATGCGTTTCTGGGTATAGTCCAGAGCTACAGGCTCACAAAGTAATCGTTTGTAGAGAAGGTTTAGAAAAATTAAGCACTTACTTCAAAAAAATGGCTTCAACTCTTCCTCTCTGTTTATCTTTAGACAAGCATTTCTGGTAGAGGAGGGAGATACACATTTGTAAGTCGCGGCTGGAATTTTACCAAACAGCTCGGTTAGACCCTCCTCTAATTTGCAACACGATTGAAAACGGTTCCTTTGAATATGTGACAATTAGATTAATAATACACCGTAACATAAGAAAAAGCATTCCAAGAAAACACAAATCTGGAGCCTCCTCCGACAAAGGCAATGGGGAAAATTCGGAGTTGTGGTCCGTTAGCAATGCTCCGTTATTGATGTTCTAAGACTGAACAAATCCGCATCAATGTTATTTCAATCACTATATCCGTGTTTTTGTCGTGTCATCTCCAGTTTGGGTTTCCCGGTTAAACCTCTCGCTGGCTGAAACATACCAATATGATGCCGGGGAATATTTTGTAAAGGTGCACAATGCGAGAGGAAATACACAGAACACTGCCTTTCGTCAACATGTATTGAAAACCCTGTCGCGTTCCGATATGGAATCATTTGATAATTTTTGGCTCTCCGATGGAGACATATAACACGAACACAGTTTCACTCGCATAAAACTATACAGATGGGCTCAAAAAGTGAAAAAGAATCCCAATTACAAAAGATGGTTTACTGTTAATCCTATTAATAAACACTGGGTAAGCTAATCAGAATAAGTGATTATATAAAGATAGTTAAGGGACACAACCTCGCTAATCTGGGTCAGCTATCGGCGAACAGCTTCCAGAGAATTGTTTGTTTTAAACGCGGCATTTATTATTTTATAATTGGATAAATGCAATTTATGGAATGTTAAAATAAAATTATTCTATTAAATACAAGTCTTTAAGAAGGCATAACGGAGTTGGATGTAATTAATAAATATTAAATGTTGGTGGTACAGAG